>VRYO01001269.1:35777686-35809745 GCA_009812075.1 Sialia sialis | reverse complement strand
AGAGCGCTGGCAGCGGGAGCGGGGTGGATCTCTCCGCGCTGAACGAGGCGCGGAACCTGCTCGCAGAGCTCCTGAGCGACCCGAGCCTCCCTCCGCACGTGGTCTCCTCCCTTCGAAGCATTAACAGCCTCGTTGGTGCTTTCTCAGGGGCATGCAGGCCAAAGGCCAGCCCATTCTCACCTTTCCCTGGCTTCTTCCCCTGTCCTGAAATAGAGGATCCTGCTGAAAAAGACCGCAAGCTGCTCAAGGTCAAACGACTTTTGTTTTTATTTTATTCTCATTCATGTGCATGTTGCAATTAAAATAAAACAGATAAAGGAATATTCATCTAGAAAGAATGCTGTTGTATGCATAGCAGCTTCTCTGCTGAGAAACCATGGACAATGTTTAAGGTCAAAAGGGAGCAGCTGTGAAAACACATTGGGTGAAGTAGAGATAGGTACTAAAATGCAAGTTCGAGTGATTGGTGGATGGACATGTACAAACACTGGTCTGCACCATGACCACATCATTCCTCAAAATAACAGCAAATATAAACTGGAGATGTCATAGTCTCGTGATGTGGGACAAACAGGGCTTTTCTTGATTCTTCCACATTCTTTATCTAACCATTACTGTCTGTGTGGCTTTTTCATTGACCTTTTCTTCCCCAAGAAATTTACTCTTGTGGACAGCAAACCAGCCATCATACAGAAGCAAATCAGCAACGTAAAAGGAAAAATATGCCTTCTTTTTCTTCAGTAAATCGCTTTATGAGATCAGTGTAAAATCTATTGTCCCTTCTCCATTACTCAGGGTTCAAAAGGGAAAGCAAGAGTGTAGCCTCTATATGAAATGCCAAGAAATATGGTGGAAAAAAAAATACAATATAGGAACTCAGCTGCAGAGCACTAGAGCTAATAATTTCAGCCCAGTATTGACAGCTTGAGGCTGTTTATTGTGGAGGCTGCTCTAGGACATGCCCTGTAGTTGTTTACATTTCCAGGAAGTGGGCAACCTGGCCAAAACTGATCATCTTGTTGGCTTAGTGTTTTGGAGCCTGATTCAGCTTGTGAAATATCTGTTGGGAGTCATATATGGGGGGGAAAACTCAGTGTCTGCAGGTGACTCTGTGAGATATCCTGCAGAACCACTGCAGAATGAAATTTCCTGTAATGTCACATGGAGGCCTGCAGAAATCAGTTGGGCAGGGATCAGTCATTGAGCATGGTTTTTTTTGTGGATTTCTTTGAAAGCTGCTAAGTAATCCTTTTGATTAAAAAAAATTCTTTATGGCTAGTCAAAATAGTGTGAAATTAAAACTGTTCATTGCTGGAGATCAATTATAAAGAGTCTGTAAAATTGACATATTATGTTTTTTCACAGCTATTCTCTCCTTGTCCTTCCTTAAAAGTAACTTTTTCCTCAAGTTTTGGGGATTTTCTGTATAGAAATTTGCTTAGTGCTTGCCACAATCATTCAGTAATTGTTTGGCTTTGTTATCTGTTTAAGAGTAAGCCCAAATATTTCCCCCATGCATGTTACTGCAAGAGAGTAATTTGTTTTGCTTTTAAAAACCAGATAAGTGAGCAAAAATTCCTCTCTATAACACAGCAAAGAAAATATTATGGAAGTATTTCTTCAAAATGGATGATCTTGAAACGTTCCCATTCCCTTTCCCTGGCTTGGAATATAAAATGTCTCCTCCACATTTTTTTTGCTGAGGATTATGTGTATATTAATTTCTCCTCCCTGACTGACTTCCAAAGTGTGTTCAGTTATAATTTTCAAGTTGGTTAGGAGATCATCGAGTTGATTAGAGGGTTGAAGCACTTCTCCTGCAAGGAAAGGTTGGGAGGATTGTGATTGTTCAGCCTGGAGAAGAGAAGGCTTTGGGGTGACCTCACTGTGGTCTTCCAGGACCTGAAGGGACCTCTGCAGGAAAGGTGCAGAGGGATTATTTACACAGCCAGTCTGGACAGGGAAAGGTGACCCTGTCCAAGGCAGGGTGGGCTGGAACTAGAGGATCTTTAAGATCCCTTCCAACACAGACCATTCTATGATTCAATGCTGAACATCCTGTTCTCCTTGACAGCAAAGGAATTTAAAACAAGGAAAAGAATGTAACTGAAACTAGGCTGAAATTTGGGCTAGTCGCAATTGGCTAACCCTGCCCCCTGGGTTTCTTGGAAGTGTGAACTGCCCAGTATTCAGGAAAAAAAAAAAAAGAAGAGACAAAGAGCATTGCAAGGCTACTCTGCAACAGAAACATTTTCCACTTCCATGAGGACTGTCCCTAGAGCTGTCCCCAGATTTCCTAGTAGCATGCTTGCCAGATGGGTGGATTTCTGCTGTTCTTAACAGCCATAATTTGGACAGATTTCACAGTCTAAGAAGTAGAAGTTGTCTAGGCAAACCCCTGAGTATGCACATCTCTTATCTCCTTGTCTAATTGCCCTTGGAGTACCTGGAGTAAGATACCATCCATACCTGTGGTAAGGTAACACTCCACTGTTTTGCTATAAAAATTAGCAATAAATTGCCATAAATAAATTTTCAACATCTGCTTTTACTTCCATGGACTTTAACCATGGTCAAATTACTCAACAGGGATTAAGTAGCAGGAGCAGCCTGCCCACCCCACAGCTGAGAAGATCCTCAGGAGTTTCTGGCTTGTCACCCATGGAATCAACATCATCCCGATGGGAACGGAGCAACATCAGCAAGAGATCCCATCAGGAATTTAACACACCAAGGTAAGCGCTGAGCAGCCTTTTAAAGGCAATCCTAGTGCTGCAGCTTGGCAGCACAAGCGTTTGATGCAAAGTCTTGTGAATGAAGTCTCCAAATTCTGCCAGCACAAACTGGAAAAGTTAGTTATGTGCTATGCTTTGTAACTCTGGCTGGTCTTGAGTAGAAATCAGGTCATTTTGAGGTTAAATAGTGTGCTCTGTCGTAGTAAGTAGGCCTTGATATAAGCTTGAGTAGGAAATGAAAAAAAATTCAACATACATGATTGCAAAACAAACTAGTTTATTGTCTAAACTTGTACTGACTTCCTCCTTTTTATTCAATACGTGTATCACTTGCCAACTTCCACTTACCCATACATAATTAAAAAGGTGAGACATTTTCCTTGTGGTTGGTAGCCACTGAAGATTCTAATATGAGCAGTAGTAGTCATTAAAAGATTGTATTTTCATGCTGACTTGGTTGCTGGTGTCCAGATGAACATCCCCAGCTGTACCCACTGGAAATAACCAGGGACCAGAGAAACTGCTTTTACCTTGGCAACTGTGGGATTTCAATTTGAGGCTCAGCCCTCCTGCTGCAGCCTCAGTGTACATTTACAGAGAGTCTCCTCACTTTCCTTACTATTCCAAAGCAGCTCTTCTGCTTTATTTGTGCACAGATTTTTGACTTGCTTTCTCATTCAAACACCAGTGCTCTTCCTCAAGCTGAGGTGAAGCTTCTCATGTTTCAGTTTGTGGCCATTGCTCCTGCTCCCCTTGCTGGGCACCACTGAAAGGGTCTGGCACCACCCTCTTAGCCCACCTTTGAGATATTTGTAAGCATTGATGAGATCCCCTCTCAGCCCTCCCTCAACTAACCAGGCCCAGCTCCGGCAGCCTCTCCTCATATGGGAGATGCTCCTCATCCTCATCATCTTTATGGTCTCCACCGGACTGTCTCCAGTAGTTGGAGACACACAGAAATAAATCCTTGTTTATTCTTGAACTCATTTTTCACATTCATGTATTTAAATTAGGGATGGGAGATCAAGTATTATTTCTGTGTTTGGACTTCTTTTAGCTATCGGATTAAGAAAGATTAAATCTGTTTTGGTAAGTGCTATTTTCCCCTCCTGAAGTGAGATTGTTTAACATTAACTGTTTTCACTTTGAAGTAGACATATTTAATTGCAGAATACACTTTTGTCCACTAAGGGAAATACAGTTTTAAATTATGGAGTGAAATTTTGTCCCTGGAGCAGCAGATGGCAGGATTGAGCAATTGAATTAAAGGATTTGGCCACTGAAGCAAAATATACTTCAAAGTCAAAAACAGCTTTAGTTTAATGTTTATAATAAATAAAATAATTGAATATGCAACATTTATGTGGCTGTGTAAGGTTTTCATTGTGTTTCCAAAGTAACCAATCAATCCTGAGATCTGTTAGGAAAAAGCCTGCTTCAAATGTTCAAAGCAAGTAGAATGTTAAAGTAAAACTTATCACACATGGTCTGAGTGTATTTACTGCATCATTTTAGGACTGTGTTAAGTTTTTTGCTGCTTTCAATCAGTACACAACAGTTTTTATTTCATGTAATTGACATGTATTTTCTAGCTGGTTTTGAATTTGACTGCTTTGTAGTATTCTCTCTTTCTTGAATGGTGGTGGACCTGTCACAGGGCAATGTAGCTATTTTAAAAGCATTTTATTTAATAGGAGTGGAAGAAAAACTAGGAAACAAAGGAAAAAAAAAATCCTTACTGTTTCCTTTTCAGCCAAGGATCTCACTCAAATGGGTCTTTTGGTGCCAACTTGCTGACCATACCAAAGCAAAGATCATCCTCTGTGACCTTGACTCATCACATGGGTCCCAGACGAGCAGGTAGGATCATGCAATTTGTGCAGTAACAGGATGGTGCATCATGGGTTTCTTCATGTAAACATAGCACTAAAATAACATCAGCATGTTTAAATCCAGCCTTCGTAAACAATAAATAACTTTATTATCATCTGAGCCCCATGCAATGTTTATTTTGGAAGGTGCTTCTCCTGGCCTGAGTCCCGTGGGGTCACCGAGCCATGGATCTGTCTCCAGTGGGGCTTTCAGCAACTGGTCACCTGTGGAGTTCCCTGACACTGCTGATTTCCTCACCAAACCAAGCATTAATATCCACAAGCCTCCAGGACACACACCTAGCTCTCCAGATTTCCAGCAGCCTGTTAAAACACCTGTAGGTTATATGTGCAGCAGGTACTGTCAACTACTCTGTTATCATTTCACTTCGTATGGGTTGAAAATAATGCAATTTAAATGAAAACAAAAAACCAGAAATCAACAACCCTGTGCCCCTACTAGGATTAAAAAAGGGCATAAATCTCATAATAATCTGTAATTGTGATATCCAGGGGAGAATAAAGGATGCTGAGTGTGTGTCTCTGCTTTGACATGGCTCATCCTTCTTAGCAGCTTTTATTGTAGAGGAACAATATTCCATGGAATTTTAGAAAAGGAGGGTTTCTTACTTGGGGATTGGATTCTGTGTTTTGAATGCTTTCTTAGTTATGAGCTCTACTTTAATAATTCAGGGGTCTGAGTCTGGGGGAGGTGATGGTTGATTATTATTTAAGCACAGTCTAAATCTATGGGTGCCAAAATTAGGAGAAAATACTCAGGTCAGTTGTTGAAGGAACCTTCACGAGCCTTTTAAAAAAAAGTGATCTGCAGATATTTTTCAGTAGAAGACAGCAGTAGCAAAAGAAGGAAGTTACTGAATGTTGTAAATATTTTTCATGTATTCTGTAAGCTGTGGACGCCAGATACTCAAGCCTGTTCCAATACCAGAACCAGACTTTGCAGAATACAGAGAGAGAAGATCAGGTGGGATTTCAAAATAGACAAGTACTTGATAATAACTTGCTGCTTTTTGTTTTTTTTCAAGGCAGTTAAATTAATTTTTTTCTATTTCTATGTAATTTTTCCTATATTTTAACTTATGTATGTATTTTACTTCGTTTTGTGTTTTAGAATAATAAAAAAACCCCAAAATATTGCCTGTTACATAGTAAGGATTTTAAAACAGGCTTCCACTAATACCTTTATAGATCTGTACTTCATGTATCAAACAAGTGCTGTACGAACTAAACTAATCACTGAACCAATTTTTTTGAATAAAAGCTATGCTTTTAGCTTTTCTTAATCTTTAAATAAATCATAATTTTTGTCCTTTATGACTTTTTTTGCATGTTTCTTATATAAAATTGTTTAGAAACATGCTATTACTTTTATTTCTGTGACAAATCCATATGATCAGTTAAAAAATTATTAGACAGTAGTAATTTACAAATCAATTATTGATATAGTATTTCTGTATGTGTTTTCTTTAAGGTGAAATTGTAAGTGCTAATGTCTCCCAGGACTCTTCCCACCATATGGAGAAGAGGAAAGATGAAAGGAAGGAAATGATCGATCAAACACAAAATAAACTGCTTGTAAGCATGTAATTGCAAAAAAAAAAAAAAATCCCCAAAACCAACTTGTAATAGCTTTTCTCATATCAGTATTTTTTTATGATTTCTAACTTGCTGTGAAGAGGCCTTTACATCTCTAAAATAATAATTTCTAAAGGGTTATGGTACATGGTTAGAATTTAAATTTTCATTTGACAATTGTTTATCTTGCATAAATGTCACTAGCAAATGACAAGAAGGGTAGTGATTGTATTGATTTTGTTGATCAGTATTGATTTCTGTGGATTTCATGTTGAGAGGGTATGCTCAAACACTAGCATTTTCTTTTGGAAGTTTATGAAAGATTCAACAGTTGCAGTGAGACGAATGTTCAATACAGTGCTATTAACTTTTTGGATTTATACATCAGGTGTTTTTACAGCTTGCTCAATTAACCTATTCTTAAAGCTCAGTAAATCTTTGGTTAGCCTCTACATATTTTTTCTTAGTTTTATTAACTCATCTTGTTTAAAAATAAATAAGAAGGAAAATTTACCACCATCTCAGAAAACCCCAGAATCTGCTGCCCAGCACAGGAAAACTCAAGCCTTTAGGTGTGCTATTTGTGATATTGATTTATGATTTTCTCATACCCTAGTTGCAGCACCATTCAATATATTTACTAATGATTTATCATTTTCAAGGCTTTTTTTGCCAACACAACTGATAAATTAGTTTTCATTGTTATTTTAGGGATGATAAAGTGTCTTAATCTTATACAGGTGGAACAGAGTTCTGCTTTAGAAACAATGTTATTAGACCATGATTCACTAATGGAGAAGATGAACAATTGGAATTTCCAAGTTTTTGACCTTGTAAAAGAAATGGGAGATCAGTCTGGAAGGATCCTTAGCCAGGTTTGTTGTCCTTTCTTATATGAGGAGGGTATGTAAAGCTATCCTTTATTTAAACCATGAAGAAGTTTTGCAGTCAAGATTTATGTGAATGCTATCTTGAAAAGCAGAAATATGAGTTCTCATGCACTCCATGTCATTGTAAACCATAAAAAATGGTTTTTCTATAGAGAAGGTGCTCCAGTTTTTTCTAAATTTTCTTCTCAGTGTAAATAGGTTAGACTCACACTGACTAGGCTTTGCCATAATCTACCATTTCCTGTGCAAAATTATCTCCTGCTTTCAGAATTACTACTCTGTTTGTCAACCATTGCTTTGTTCTTTATTTCAGCAAAATATTTCTGCCAGCTGTGCACCTGTTGGGGAAGAGAAATGATCTTACCTCTTGATCTTACAAAGCGTGGGATTTTTTTTTTCCATGCTGCTTTTTGCACGTAGCATCCCTTTTATCTCTTTCTGACTTATTACCAAGCTCTTCTGTGCAGTTTCATGTTTGCTGATGCCAAACCTGCTGGCAGGTGCAAGGAAAGGATTCTGTTTGCTCTTCCCCAGCTTCTCCCATTCATCAGGCTCATTTGGAAGCCTCTGTCTCTTTCTTTACAGTGGGTTTGGCAATCATGGAGCTTCTGATCTGACCGCTAAACAGTTTTGTTTACAGTATCTTAGTTTTCTACACTGGAGTGATGTCCACTAATTTTGCAATTCCTCTGAGCATCTCCCACACTTCAGAACTTCTTGTTCCTCCCCTGTGGCTAGGAAAAAAAAATCAAAATGAGTAGCAGTGACTTGTTTTAAAATTTTTTTTAAAAATATTTGCAGCCTTGAGGGAGGGATTAGGCTTTGATGTACACTAAATTCTACATGTAAGTCATAATATATGGTTTATAGACATATGTGGAAGTTCTGAGTACCTTTTTGAAATACTTCATTTACCAGCTCGTTTTGTTACAAACACTCAAGATAAATCATAATAAATACAAGAAATAGGATCTCTTTGCCAAAGTCTCAAAAACAACCACAGTATTGGGGGGTTGGTGTTGTTTGTTTCTCTTTGTTTTGTTTTATTATTAATGACTCTGCTGTTATAATTAAATAATTTGAAGTTTTGAATAATAAGTCAGAATATCAATTCCTTCCTTTTAGGTCACTAATGGAATGAGGCATGACTTATTTAACCTTATGAAAAATGTTGGGGTATATTATTAAAAATCAGTTATGCATAGAATTCTCAGTAATGAAATAAAAGCTTTTATTATTCTCTATTGAGAGGATCATGAAAATCCACATTTTTGTGCTAAAAAATTGGTGAATGTATCTCTCTGACAATAGCATTCTGATAATCTCTACTGGGATTTCATTGATTTCCATGTCTGTTGGCAAGTAAAATTTTAAAAACAAGAATATTGTAAAGGCTGAAAAACCAGAATATTCACAGGTATATTTTTCAGGTTGAAGTTAATTTTAATCTTTGTTTAGGTGACTTACACCTTGTTCCAAGACACTGGCTTGTTTGAGATTTTCAAAATCCCCACTCAAGAATTCATGAATTACTTCCGTGCGCTAGAAAATGGCTACCGGGATATTCCCTGTAAGTGGAATTTTTATATTAGTATCTCTCTTTGGGTGTCTGCATTTATGTTTGCAAGCAGCTTGGTGTGGACTCTAAAACTGTATTTGTTAGTTTGGAGTCTGAAGATAATCTTAAAGAATTTGAGTTAGTGGTTGAATCAAATGTGCTAGGGTCAATGGGAGACTAGTTGCTGATTTAACAGAAATTCAGGTGAGTGCCTTAATAAAATGAGAAGAAAATAGAGAATTTTGATGGTAGTTATTCACCTTGCTGTGCAGGGCAGCCAAATTTATTGGAAAACAAAACAAAAACCACACTTCCCCACTCCACAGATGTTTGCCCAGCCCAGGTGCAATCAGATCAGATTGCAGGCCATGCTTGCTTCTCACCATTATTGATTTAAAGGCCATTTAATCCCTTCCTGAGGCCCAGGTGGGATGAAGTGTGCATAGACAATGATTGATGTTAATCTAACTGACTTGTTAAAAATGTTCAGTGATACATATATCTACCACTAACATTTTAAATTCTATTTTTATCTTTTAAATTCAATCTGAATCTCCCTTACAATACATTTTGTACATTTGGTTTTTTGTTGTTGTTCCCATTATTCCTTGTGAGGATATTTCAGACAATATTTTTGAATTGTTCCTTGCTGTTTTTTTCAGATCACAATCGTATCCATGCCACGGATGTTCTCCATGCAGTGTGGTACCTGACCACGCGGCCCATTCCTGGATTCCAGCAGATCCATAACGAGCACATCATGGACACTGACATAGGTATGTACTTACACAGCTTATTTTTGTCCTGCTGGAGAATGCTACAATGCAACTACAGCAGGTAAACCAAATTACTCTGGAAGAAAATATCTAATTATTCTTATGACTCACTTCTTTCTTTTTTTGTACTTTAATATAAGGCAGTAGGGAAAAAAATCACAAAGCACACGCCGTTCAGAAATATCATGCAATTGACTTTTAGAAAAATTATTAGATGAGTAATGGTTAGTTTGTTAGCCAAGAAAACTGGTTCACTTAATAAATTTTCTATGCTGAATGAAACCTCTGTATTCTGCCATAGTCAGGGTATTTTTAGCATTTGAAATGCATTAGGTTAATATTTCTTAACTTTATTGGAAAGTTAAATAGACCAAGGAAAAATACCAATGTGTTTAACTTAATTGAAGTTATCCTTAATGGCTTTAGTATAAAAATTAATATTTTAGAAGTTTCTGTTAGTTATCATGTGCAGACTCTCAAACACTGAAGTGAGCACACCAACAATAACTGCATAAGAGCATCCTTGAAAAGGAAATAGCACCTCCAAATTAAAATGTTATGTGAAGTTATTTCCAATTAAGCTTGATTTTGTGTTGTCTGTGACTTCACAGAACTAACTTTTAAATTTAGAATTTGTAATTTTTTAACCAAATTGTATCCCATAAATAAAGGATATATATAAAAAATTATTGTATAGACTTGGATGCTAAATGGTTTGTATTTCAGAAAAATGAAAAGGGGAAATCAAGCAGTCTTGAAGAACACTGTTTTATATGTCTGGTGGAAAAAGACAAGACACGAGTCATGTGGCTTTTAAAGGGCTGGAATTTTCTCCTTTATTGATTGATCTATTGATTGGATATTCCCTTTTCTTAAGTGTTAAATGGGTTGGGACTGGAGACTTAACTGAAGAAAAAGTGATAAAAATAATTAAAAAAATTAAAATAAGAATTTATAATCCTATTACTTAGAAACTCTTCCAGTATAAATATTTTCAGGCTTTTAATCCTTGCTTATTCTATTAAGGAAAAGGAGTTCCTTTTATATTGTACATTGATAAAATAAGTGCTATTCCTTTTCCTTTTTTTTGGAGCAGTGACTTTGTCCATGGGAAAGAGGATAATAAAACTGTGAATCTTCTTATCATGCAAATATTTCTAAATTAATGGAGTTAACTCCTTTTGTGGTGGTTTCCACTGCCCCACCTCCAGGTTTTCCTGTAGATTTGCAAGTTCAAGAAATGGGCAAATTATGGAAATACTAAGGAAAGTCCTGATTAATCTTTTCTTGAATTAATTCAAGTTGGAGACAAACAATAGAATGCTCTGCTAGTGCTACAAATTTGCAACTCACTGGCACTTCAACTTTTCTTCAAAATTGTTAGTTTATCTATAAACATTATTATGACTTTCTCCTTTTAAAAATATAGGTCTTTGCCAATTATTAAGCTTCAGTACAGAAAGGATAACTATACTATGTTTGCAAGAGTGTCTGGCTGTTTTTTATTCTGGTTTTGTACTTCAAATTTTTTTTTTTTTTAGATGAAGCCAGTGGTATTGCCCCAGTCCAAATCACCTACACTTCTTCAAAAAGCTGTCCTATTGTTGATGACAGTTATGGGTGTCTGGCATCAAACATTCCTGCTCTGGAATTGATGGCTTTGTATGTAGCAGCTGCTATGCACGACTATGATCACCCTGGACGTACAAATGCTTTCCTGGTGGCCACAAATGCACCTCAGGTAAGAACCTCTTCACACAGAAAATTACTTGTTTCTGTCTGAAATCAGTATAAACTATTTTTTTCTACTCTCTAATCCTAAAGTAAGTTGTTTAGGCTTTAAATATTTAAGGCCTGATTTAAGAAATGGGGAAATTAATGTGTAATATTTTTATTTTTATTTCCTGTTAAATTCTGATGTGTTTTGTATGTGTTGGTTGTGTACGCACGTAGAAATGACTTTCAATTTGCAAAACTGAAAATAACAACATAAATTAGTGCAGGATAGAATAAAGGATTATTTCATAGAGAGCATGGGTCTGTCTAAGCAACTATGATGGCTGCTTAGATTTCTCTTAGGAAATTACAGGCAAGAAACCTAAATAATAATAACAACATCAACAGCAACAGATCAGAAACTGGTGCAGCTTGTTAGGAGATAAAGACTTTGAAAGTGAACTTTCCAATCAGTTTTCTGAAACTCTTTATTACAAAGGGAGTTTAGGATGTGTTTCTGCTGAAAACAGCACACAAGGAGGAAAAAAACCAAACAACATAGACATCCATCATCAAGTTTCCAAAATACAAGCATTCTTTGAAAAACTGCAAAGAGCATTGGCAAAATGAAGGTTTTTTTCAGGATCTGTTTAATCTATATTGGATTAATTATTTTCTAGGTGTTTTATATTAATATGGAAGCTGTGAGTAAAATCTGCTTCTGTTTTTATATTTTAGTTAGTTCATTTACAGTTAAAATTTCTTCATCAGCATTAAACATAGTCCCTTGGAAACAGTGATACTTTGCACCATTTTCCATTAAGACAGTTCTGATGTGTTTTGGAGTCCTTTTTGTGGTGGGGTTTTAATTTGTTATGGTTTTTGGTGTATTTCTTTGTTTTTGTTACATTGGGGTTTTTTTGTCATTTTTGTTTTTCTAACACAATTAAGGGGAATTAAAAGCATATACTTAGATTTATTTTAAATTTTTTCTTTTTTTTTTTCTCATCACTGTTAGATGTACAACACACATACATTGTGCAAAGTCCTAAGTGGCTTGTGTATGTGTGCCTACAGTCTGAATGTAGCTTTTGCTAAGACATTGCTAAGGACTTTTAAAGAAACAAAGGACTTTGATAATAGTTAAGAGGGGGAGTTTCTCTCATCTGTTGTTTTTGTGTCACTTTAACCCCAAAACTAGAAGATAAATCATACTTTTTAAAAATTATTTTTACCAAATATTTTTTCTGAGTGGATGGTACAGAATATTTAATTATAACTTAAAAACTTCACTGTGTAATTTACAATTCTTGCTTGTTTTTTTTTCCCTGTAGGCTGTTCTCTACAATGACAGGTCAGTCTTAGAAAATCACCATGCTGCATCTGCCTGGAATCTTTTCTTATCAAGACCAGAATACAACTTTTTATCCAACCTTGACCATGTAGAATTCAAGCGCTTTCGTTTCTTAGTGATTGAAGCAATCCTTGCCACAGACCTCAAGAAGCATTTTGATTTCCTTGCAGAGTTTAATGCCAAGGTTTGTTCCACTTTAGTGTCTGCACTGATCTGGTCTTGATATACTGATGTTATCATTGCTTCTCAGTAATTGTTAGCTTTAATTACTTGCATTTAAAGTTTTATATTATTTAAATTTAAGCTATTAAAATGCAAATACAGTATTTCCTTTGTAGAAGCAGCTGTAGATGGTTTGTGGATTGCCCAGTAAACCCATGGCTGAATAGTTTTAATTCCTTGTCTATGCCCACCCCAGGTCAATGACATGAACAGCAATGGCATAGAATGGAGCAATGAGAACGATCGCCTGCTGGCCTGCCAGATATGCATCAAACTGGCTGATATCAATGGCCCAGCCAAAGTGAGAGACCTGCATCTGAAATGGACTGAAGGCATTGTCAATGAATTTTATGAACAGGTGGGTATGGAAAGAGCAATTTTCTTTTTTAATGATGTTTGAGTCTTTGTTTTACCAGTGGTTTAACTAAATTATGCTTTATTTCTTAAATCTTCAGGTAATATATTTCCATCTTCTCATTCTGAATTGATATTTATTTTCCAGGTAGCTTACTAGCATGATCTTTTAGCTTCTAATAATTGTATTAGAAAACAAGCTCCCAGCCAATATTCTCGATTTTTCAGATGCTAGGGGATTTTTGAGGGGAGAGCTTATTTCCTCTGCATGATGCTGATAAAATAACTTCTTTCACTTTTGGAAGTTAAGTTCACAGATGTGATTCTGGATGAAAGAATATGTACAAAATCCACAAGACTGAAAATGTACATTCAATTCTAAAACTGTCAGGCTCATGGAAATGCTGAGATAAGTACAATAATTTCACGCCTATAAGGTGCATTGGATTATAAGGCACACTTCCGGATTGTTGGCAAATTTCCGATCTTTGTCCATATATAAGGCACACTTTTATTTTGCAGCAAGGATCCGCGTGCAACAAAGTAACGAATTAGTAACAGAATCGCGCGATTGCGGGGTTTTCTGTCAGGTGCTCAATTTGCAAACATTTTTCATGGATCGGCGTAGCCTTTAAACACAGCCCCAGCGTACTCCCCGTGCGGCAGGCTCGGTGCTCGTGGCTGCTGTGGGCTCAGCTCATGGCTCAGCTCGGCCTGCGGCTGCCATTGCAGCTCACACTTCCAGGTTGGCAAATTTCTGAACTTTGTCCATATGTAAGGCACACCAGATTATAAGACGCACTTCCAGGTTCCGATCAAAATTGTAGTCAAAAGGGTGCACCTTATAGTCATGAAATTACTGTAATTAAAGCTCAGATTTTTCTATGGGCAGCTGCTCAATGTTTTTCTTCTCCACTTTATAAAATGGGAGGGAAAATCCCAAAAAACCAAAACAAGAAAGCAAACCACTTTACTCTGGATGTTATAGCTCATTTCATTCTCCTGTGGCCTTGCAGGGGATGCCACTGCCAGCATGCCTTGCTATTACTCTGCCACTTTCTCTGTTCATCAGCTCAGCAACTGAAGTTGAATCTGCCTCTTCTGAAACCATCCTGTAAAGGCAGAGGAATAGCAGCTCCAATAGAACTAGTTCTCCATCCAGGCACAAGCAAAGCTGGATTGTGGACTGTGCAAGTCTGAGCCACAATATGTCTTTATTTTAAACTGGCCTAATTACAATTTCATTCCCTTAGTCCATACAATTATTCTCTCCAGTATTCCTTGTGAGGGCTCATGGAATTATAGAATATCCTGAGTTGGAAGGGACCACAGGAGTCAGTCCTGCACAGGACACACAAAGATTATACCCTGTGCCTGAGTGCATTGTCCAAACGCTCTTGAGCTCTGTCAGGGTTGGTGCTGTGACCACTGCCCTGGGGAGCTGTTCCAGTGCCCAAACACCCTCTGGGTGAGGAACCTTTTCCTGATATCCAACCTAAACCTCCCCTGAATCATCTTCAGGCCATTCCCTTGGGTCCTGTCACTGCTCACCACAGAACAGAGATCAATGACTTTCCATGCACTTCCCCTCAGGAGGAAGCTGGAGGTTTCTCACTTCAATAAAATTAATTTTTAAAATAAGAATTAAAGGTTAATTTCATGAGAAATTCTGGAAAGTTTTTTTCATTTCTTTTTCAGGGTGATGAGGAAGCAAGTCTTGGGTTACCTATAAGTCCCTTCATGGATCGTTCTTCTCCCCAGCTTGCCAAACTGCAGGAATCTTTCATCACTCACATAGTTGGCCCCCTCTGCAATTCCTACAATGCAGCTGGGCTGCTTCCAGGGCAGTGGGTTGATGAGGAGGAGGAGGATGCAGAAAGCACTGAAGATGATGATGGTGCACATTTAGAGAGTGATGATGAAGAAATTGAAGATGATCTTATTTTAAGTAAGTTTCTGTTTCACTTGGTGCTTAGTTGTCCTTCAGTAGCTTCAGGCAGAGCAGTGACAGTTGAAATTGTGCAGTACAAATCCTGTAGATTTTGCTATTATGCTGCTTCATAAATTTTCCTCTTGCAATAAAAATTTTGTTGCTACCAGGAGACTTGCAATTTAAAAGAGAAACTTGTTGATATCCTTTGCCATGTCACTGCTTAAATATTCAGAATAATCATCCATGTGCCTTGCTCAAATTTACTACATCTCGCTTGCAATGTGCTATTGGTTTTGTATGTGTAAAATGCAGCTCCTCAGAATATCAAACAATCCAGTGTGCTTATAATTTTACAGAAGCTCAAAGAAAAAAAGGTAGACGAATATTTTGCCAGCTAATACACCACCTCAGCGAAAACCACAAAATATGGAAGAAAGCGATTGAAGAGGAAGAAAAAAACAAAGCAGAAGGAGCCAAACTGCTGACTGAAATCTCATCTTTACCTCAAGCAGACGACATTCAGGTTATTGAGGAAGCTGATGAAGATGATGAACGACAACTAGGAGAAGACAAGACATGCTAAGGGAACTCCAGTGTGATGACAGCCTCTGTTTTTTCCACTGTGCTGACTTCAGCCTGACACAGCTCACATAAAATTGAAAGGCCTTAATACTGTGAGAGGATTCTTTTCACTCTGGTGGAATCCCACTCCTGTGCACTTTCGCCACACAGAATATGGAACTTTATTCAGAGATTGAGTATTGTACACCCTGATGCAAAGTTCTTTATGCCTTAGTTGGTATAAAATATCCTGATATAATGCTGCCTTTGCTGAATATGGAACTCTTCTTTTCCTTGAGGTACCTGCAGTTTTTAAAAATAAACATTCAGTGACTTTGATTACCAAAGTGGCAAGAACTTTTCGCTAACAAGGAACCGCGGGATGAATCCTAATGTTGTCTTGAGTTGCTTATTTCATGTTGTTTTTGAACATGAATGAGAAAAAAAGTCTGTGCCTACATGAAAACTATGTTACTGCTGCAGTGCAAGCCTGTTGTGGGGTGTCTACTTAGTGCAGTAGTGTGCTTCATGTAGTCATCTCAGAGCAACTGTTCAAGGACTGTGACATAAATGCTGAATCCTGATATTTGTGGTTTAAAAAGAGGAACGAAAATCCAGGTGCATCTATTTCTGATGCTTTTTATTATTGTGCATAATCTGATGTTTTATTTTTGCAGAAAATATTCAGGTTTGCAGTGGATGTTCATGATAATTCATTGAATCCAAGGCCATTCTCATCTGTTGCCTTGCTGTTTTGTGGTAGAACATTAAAAACCTGTTCAGCTACTTAAATTATGAAGGAATTTTATTCTTTTAGTCATGAGTAATGTTGTATTTCCTGCCCTTACTCAGGTTCACGTTTAAAAACAAGTCAACCACATCATAGATTTTTATCTTGCACCCATTTCCCATATGAAATTTTAAGGAAATAAGATCGTATCTCATTTATTCTTTGTATGTAAAGCTTTAGGAGAATTAAAGATTTTTTTTTTTAAGATATAAACTACTGTTTCAAAATGGCTGTTTTAACTTGCCCCACACTTTTTCTTCCATCACAGACACAGCTTTTATTGCCTTCAAGTTTGATGTACATCCTGAAATACACATATGGAAACCAGAAGGTGGAAATTTTGTGTAGAGCCTGATACAGGATAAAAATCACTGTACTGTACTACATTTTAGATTGCTGAGTTTTAAAATAACAAACTTACACATTCCACCACAATGCATTTCTAGAAACACTACCATTGTAGGTCTAATTTGTAAACAAACAAAAAAGTCATAAATTAGGCTACAGGTAAGCAAGCCACAGATAAACCTAGTCTTAAAAGTACCCCTTTTAATACTAAACCTTTAAATGCTGTGTAGTTGAACTGAATAAAACCCAAATGCACGTGTGCTATTTCTAAATGTGTGTTAGCATATTTGTGTTTGCATCAATTGACTTGGGAAAAAAAAGATAACCTCATGTAAACAGTATTACACTATTTTATACAGATTTTCATTCTGCTATTTCACTGGCCAGTTTAAATAACTGAAAGGTTTGGAGTGTTTTTTTTTTTTTTTTTCATTTTTCACTAATAAGCCTTTTGTTGATGCACTCAAAAGACCACTGAAATGTGCTTTTGCTATATCTTCAGTGCCGTTATCACTATCACTGCAGGTTTTTTTGTAACATGAGCAGTGTTAAACCAGATATTTCTGTCATTAATAAAATGTTGCACTATTGAAGCTGGCACTTACTGATCATACACCTGTATTTTACATTTCTTTGGTCTTATATTCTTCTTGCAGATAATGTGAACACTAGAAAAATTCAGATTCTTTCAGTATGCCGTATTCACAGCTTTTTGTATTTAGATAGTGTGTCTGTGTACATAAAATATCACTTTAATATTGTTTAATATAATTTTGTTTTGTCTGAAAAAATGATGCTAATTAGTTTGTCTAAAGTTACTGTTCTATTATTTTACATGGCAAGTTAAAATGTCATTTTTAAAAGATAACAAAAGTACAACAAGCTAAAAAATAAGATTTTATCTTTTACTAGAGCATTGGCAGGACTTATACCTGGTGACAACTTTGCCAGCAACTTTCTTATCTCAGATTTCTCTTAAACTCTTTAGGAACAGTGAAACAATTTTAAAATCCAGTAGCAAGCTGCAAACCTCAGAGTTTAATAAACTGTAAGGTTAATATGTATTTCCAATTAGATATTTCCAAGTCAGAATAGCTTGCTTCAAAGATATGTTTAATTATGTATGTGTTCTAAATCCACTTTAAAATGCCTGTTTTTTAAGTGTGCACAGTATGTGACTAATTCTTACTCTGAGAGCAAAGGGAAAAGACTCGAAAAAAGTTAACAAAGGCTGGTTCAGGCAATGTTTGCAGAAGTGGATATGGCTGTAACTAAAGCTGGCTTAAATCTTTCAAAAATGGTCATGGAGGGTCTTCTGAATGTTGATTGAGCTGTTGTTCGGAATAACACCTCTCCATATAAGGCATATAATTCTTAAATCTGTGATCTGTGATTACTGATTACTTCAGTAATTCACAGCTACCAGTGGATGCTGAGTAGTGCTGAAAACCACACAAAGCAACACAAAACACTTTGTAATGCAATACTGCCTTTTTTTTTTCCCTCCCAAAGAAGTGGACCAAATTAGACTACATTAATTTCACAGCTATAAGGCACACCGGATTATAAGGCACACTTCTGGGTTGTTGGCAAATTTCCGAATTTTGTCCATATGTAAGGCACATCAGAATATAAGGTGCACTTTTTTTCCCCCCAGTGAGGATCTGCGTGCAACAAAGTAATGAACTAGGAATGGAATCACACAATCGTGGGGTTTATTGGCATGTGCTCAATTTGCAAACATTTTTCATGGATGGGTGTAGCCTTAAATGCAGTCCCAGGCGCCCTCCCCGTGCCGCGGCCCCAGCACTCCCGCCCGGCGCCGGCTGCCGTGGCTTGGAGCATGGCTCGGCAAGGCTTGCACTTCCGGGTTGGCAAATTTCCAAACTTTGTCCATATATAAGGCACACTTCTGGGTTTCGATCAAAATTTTAGTCAAAAGGGTGCGCCTTATAGTCATGGAATTACTGTACACTTAATTTATGCCATGCAGAAAAACAACTTTTATGTATAATATTCTCAGGTTGAAGTTGAGTCTCCGATCTTCTCATTGCCTTCTTTTAAAACGTGTGCTGGATCACTTGCACCCATACATACAGAACTGGACCTACCACATTTTCTGTAAGGACAAAATTCTCTCTGTGCTTATGGAGTCCTCTGGATGTGAAGGAGGTGCTAAACCAGTCAAAATGAATAACTTGGAACCTCTTCTTGTGAGTTCTTCCAACATGACAAAGTTAAATGGTGAGTGTCAGGTTCAAAATGAAAGGAATGGTGTGGCGTTGCTTAAGGTAAATCCAAGCTAACAAAGTTTGTGCAAGACTTGATTTGCTCTGTACATAGAACCATTTATTTGAATTTACATCCAGTTTTAACTATAGCCAGTGGCAGGTGATTCAGCAAAAGGAGTTAGCAAAGGAGCTCAGTTTTATCCTTGGTACTTGCTCCTGATACAGATGTAGTTGATTCTTGGCTTCTGGATCTTTGAAAGCACAGACCAAATTTGAGGTAATCCAGAGCATGTTGTTGCCCATAGAGGGAGTGGAGTCCCCCTCAGTGGAGATATTCCAGAACCATCTAGACAAAATCCTGTGCCCCATGCTCTGGGATGACCCTGCTGGAGCAGAGAGATTGGACCAGATCACCCCTGTGGTCTCTCCCAGCCTGCCCCATCCTGTGACTCCCTGTGACACCAACACTCACATGGCAGAACTTCCTCTTTTGTCCAAAAAAATGTTTGGGATGTGCAGAATTGTAAGTGTCTCATACACTGGTGAGCGTGAGAGCAGGAATCCCTGAGAGATGTTTTGGACTAAAAAGGATGGAATTGGCTTGGATGATGATAACTAGAAAGAAGAGGTAAGAGTGGCACAGACACACAAATATGCTGCAGATATTCAGAAGAGAGACACTATTTATTGTCTCAGGCTAGTTTGTATTCAAAATATTACAGAAACAGTATGTCTTTATTGTCAGAATACTTGGGCTTTTAGAAATGAAATAAAAATAGTAGTGGAAATAATGATGCAATTATCACAACTTTAGCTGTGATACAAGTTTTAGGAAATAGATCCTTCAGTGGCCAATAAAGATCAGATGAGAGAAAACAAATACACAAAGTTGATTAAATGAAGTACAAAATATATGATCAAGACAGTATTTATTTTGCTTTTTGTCCTCCAGCTCTCTTCAGAACTGTGTCTCTGGACAATGTGCTGCTTCAGCCATATCTATGTTAAGGCAAGTGAAGTCATGAATTACTTTCACTTTTCCAATGAGGAATTTTCTTTTCGCTATCTTCCGAAGTAAGTCTTTAAGTTGCTATAAAATTATACTGTGGAGTCCTAGGGATGAAGCTGACAAAACCCACAATTTTTAACTGCTCTCTAACTGATTAGTTAGGGCTGTAAACAATCAATTTATTTGTCCTCTGCTTAATGAGAAGGAATAACACATTTTTAGAGGAAAGAAAGCTGATCGAGTAAGCTGCTACAGGATAAACATTCCATTGCCCTTGGATTTAGGCATGTGATTGACACTTAGTTGGTTGTGTGTGACACTTGAGACACCCTTTAGAAAGGGCACAGCACAACCAGAAATGGTTGACAGGAAAGATTCTGATTTCTGGACTTCAAGAGATCTGTGGTAGGTTCTACTACACAGCTGTGCTACCTGTTGCCATCTGTGGAATCTTGCAGAGTAAAAATCTTCTAGTGAGGTGAAACCTTCTGTCTGCAGGTTTATCTAAGAGCCTTCCGAAGAGAGACCACAGCGTTTCAAATGATCCCTACCATTCACCTTGTGATTTGTCCATGTTCTAAACATCCTGCCAAAAAACAGGTGATGAGTCACTTCTGACTCATCTCTCTGGATCAGCAGAACCCTTTGCACCTTGAATGGGATCAAAATATCTTCATTTTAATTGCATATAAAACAAAAGGTAATGCTTAGCTTAAAAAGCAGGTATCATACCAAAAATACTGAGGGTAGGGTTGACATTAATTATTGCACAGGAGGAGCAGAGTGCAGATTTTGTCTCCTGTGCCAGTCAGATCTCAAAACTTGCTCCTATATATAGTCATTCAAATGGGCTTAGCATGCCTCTTTCTTTAATATGACATTCATCCCACTAGGATTTATTAATCTGTAGTACTGCCAGTTTATCTGACTCATATCAACTCAGCCTTCTTTCAGTCAAAGAAGTGGGTAAGCAAGCCCCTCTACCTTTGAGAACGGGTTTGTAATCATTTCATCCAATCCATCATAACGAAGTCATTACCAAAATACTATTTCTAATTTCAGATGCTACACCCCAGGAAAGACACTTGTCCTTTAGACAGATTGCAGAATTACAGCACACACCAGTGAGACTGAAGACATGGCCTGGAAAGGAGAAAGACAAAATTAATTGAAAAGATTTTTTCCTAGTCTAGAGAAAATGAGGCACGAGGGAGATATTCTGAGGTTACTTTATGAGACTGTTTCAAAGAGTAATCAGAATAATGCTTTCAGTGTTTATAGTGTTTAGGACAAGAAGTAACACCTTTGGGTTGCAAGGCTCAAACATGACTGATTGTCTAAGGATTGAGAGGGCTGTGACTCACTGAATTAGATTGTCTTGGGCTATTAAGAAAGTCTCTGCAAATAAAAAAAAGAAGTCTGAAAAACAGCTTTTAGTAAAACTGTTAGTGGACCAGGTGAGTGAAGTGCATAACTTATTGAGATCCTTTCTGAACCTATTTTCAAATGCTAGGACTAGAGTAGAAGTCTGATATGGAAACTTTAAATACCAAGAGGAAAATGTGCACAGTTGGAGAAATAATAACATTCAAAGAGAACTGGAGACATCAACTCCTTTATTTCAGTAAATATTAAAACTTTTTGAATGTGTTTGATCTGTAATTCATCTCCCACCAGAGTCTTTTTATTTGTTGAGAGAGCTAGAATCCTCTTGAAAAAAACAGATGAGATTTGAAGCTTAGCCAGAGATAAGGATCTAATTGTCAGATTGTGAATAAATGGAGAGGCAGAAACCAAAAATATTTTCAAAAATATGATTATCTAAAGTTTGTTTGCTGAAGTTATTTGTATTTTAAATACTTGTCAAGTGGGCCTTTCTAGATCTTAAGAAAGTGCATACTTAAGACATTGGGAGGTGTTGGATGCTTTTGAAGATGATGTAATTCATATACTTAGCAAAAGAATTAATGTAAGTGAGGAGGGATTTTTAGACAAATCCCAGCTCTTAGCACTAAATTTTATTCCAATCAACACTGAATTATTCTTACAGCCTCTATATAATCATGAAGTTCATTATGGCACAAAGAGCTTGAGTGTTTTATAGGTTATACCTAGAATTTGTGGTGAAGTAGGTGCAATATTAAGCTATGTTGCTTTTCTCTCTATAGTGTGGCAGTTTAGACTGTACCTTCCTTAAGAGAGAAATGGTGTGTCTTTACAGAATGTAAAATAAAATGGAACAAGAGCTGAAAATGCTCTGAAGTGGCTTTATAAAGCAATTTTTATGCTTCCAAAAAAACCCCCAAAACCAACAAAAAAACCAAACAATTAAATTAATTTCTTGAACTATATCAGCTAAAGAGGGGTCGTAAGTACTAATGTTTTTCCTGGAAAAATTAGGCTTATAAAATTCTGCTGTGGTGCATTTTCAGCACTATATTATTATTTTAAATTGAGCTCATTTTGTGAATTGAAGAGAACCAAAAGGGCATTTTGACTCCTTACACAGGGATGCCTGTGGAGAAAGGAAACTGAATTACCTAAGAATAACTGGAATTCTTTCAGATGTTTCATAGTGATTCTATTTCCTAACTTTCATTCCTTACTGGTATGAAGCTGTACCTGTAACACCTGTATTAGTAAACAAGGATTTTGGTGAGGGTATAAATGTCCATGAGACAAGGGTGGATGCCTAATGTGGATAAAGCATCTGAACAAATTAACTGTAATGCAAAAAGCTTTTTAATACAGAATATTTTTCCATGCTTCTCATAAAATTGCAGTTTACACAAATTAAAAATATATTTTTCAAAAAAGTTTTTTTTTTTGGCATGAGTGTAAAAAGGAAGTCAGCACTTGAAAACAGCAGCAGAATAAACAGTAAGTTTAGTCTGTTTTCTGGAATGTTTCTATAGGCTGGTCTACATCACATGTAAAACATTTTGGCAAGCAGCCACCTGCTGCAGTAATAGCAAGATATTAGATTAGATTGTACATTTCTGATATGCTCCCATTATTTTAATGGGTTTAATCTATTTGGAATGTTACTTATTCGGAAGAATGTAACAAATGTAACTTCTCCTGAAGCCTGGCAGTCTTCCTAAGGAAGGACCACTCTGAGTGTGGGTTCTGCCTAATTCCAATGACATAGAGAGAGTTGACAGCCTTCAAAAATGCCTGAAGGGATAATCCAGAATGGGGAGAATCTGCTGATGCCCAATTTCCATTGTTATGGAAGAACAGAAGAAGGCAGAAGATTTCCAGAGCTGTAGTTTAATGTGATCCTGATTAGACAGAGGGTTTGAATATTCAGGCCCAGTGCCAAAAAATCACCTGGGACAACTCATTGGTATGAAAACATGTATCAACCTTCTGTGTGCACCTTCACAGAACAATTTATGCTGAGAGATCTCCTTTAAAACTCTTACTGAATAGTCCTCTGATCTTGGCCATGTTATCTTGTGCTTTCACCAGTCCAGCTCTCTCAGCCAAAGACAAATTCTGATCTGGCATCAGAATCCCCATTATAATTTCCCCCCTAATTTATCCTAAATCTTTCTGCTTTTATATCCAATGCATTGTTACGAAATTTACACTAATTTTCTCTCATTTTTCAAAGGGATTTTGCTGTTTCTTACTGTGTTTTCTCTGAGCCTTGCTACTTTTCTTATGAACTTGCTATCTTCATGATGACATAATCTGCCTGATCCACTCTCTAGTGCTTGCACAGACCCTTAAGCTCAATTCAGGCTAAACACATTCCGTATAAATATAAAATATATATCACAGTAATAACTAAACTATTTACTTTCAGAGAAGCAGTAACGTTGCTTGAATTCTTATGATATCTTCTTTTGTATAGTTAATTTCTGAATTAATTAATTAATTAATTAACCTTCCTGCATTTATTATGTTCATACTAAGGGTGTGTTCATCAGCATCACTGAAACTGCTGTAAGTTGAGGAAATTGAGTTATAATGAGTGAGATTTTTCTCCAGCATTTTTTCAGTGTCGTATATGACACGCTTGCAGTGCTCCCTTTCCAGTCTCTGGGGACACTGACAGCCAAAAACAACCCAAAAACTTGAATGTAAGGATAGAGATTTGGAAAGGAGGATTTAAGACACTATGGTGGCTCTGACTGCAGCTCTTGCAGCAGTGTCAGGAAGATACACTGGTTAATATATCAACCTTTAATCTCAAAACAATGTCAAATAGCAGCCAGCTGCTATCTATCCTAGATATTTCAGCTGGAATTCTCTGAATACCCCACCAGGAAATTCTGAACCTCTGGCTGGCTACTGTAATCAATGTTTATACAGTGGAGAAATTCCAGAGGACTAGGAAAACCTACCATTATGTCAATATTTCAAATTATTAAATTGGATCGTTAGGATAATTCCAAGTGAGAGGGAAAATAATGAAAGAGTTGATAGAGAATGAAACATGTAAATATAACTAATACTGATAGAGATTAGGAGAAAAGACAGTTTGTCAAACGTATTTGATTGCTTAAATGAGACCATAAGTTGGCAGGTAATGGTAAAAGTTTGGATTGATATTCTGAGGCTTTTATAAGGCTTTTTTGATTTAGAAACCAGAAAGACATATAATCAATGTGGTTCTCATTAAATGGATTAAAGACTAGCCAGGAGTTAGAGCTCAAAATACCTCAGCAAAAGGGAATTATAACTGGCCAGCTGCATTTTGAGCATGGGTCCCTGCAAGAACTGATTCTTGATGTTTTTTAATCCTCCCCCCACTTCAATTAGCATTACTTGAGCCATGGTGTAACCAAAGGATGGCCTGGAGTTCTTGCAACCCAGAAAGCAAGACTAGGTACTGAACAAACTCTGGGTGCCTGATCTAAGAGCGCAGGGTTGGGAACAAGAAGAATTGCCATGAGTCCAAGCCAGTGCTGAACTCCCCAGGGGTACTTCATACTGAGGGCACCACAATTTCTCCTTAGGCATTTCACAAGCACACAACATCTGCTTGGTATCCAGAAAAACCTTGATTAGTACTCCTAACCCCACTGCTTGCCAGTGGCTTAGGAGTGGTTTATTCAGGTTTTATTTTTATATTTTTATTCAGTTATTGCCCAATGCACAGCAATCAGGTTTGCCTCCTTCCTCTCTTTTTTTGAGTTGTAAATCTTCTCTACAAAAGGCACTTTTTCAGGGAGTCGAGGAGCCTGCCCAGCCTCTTCAGAGAAACAGGATCTTGTGTTAGAGCTGCTCTCTGTGAGACATGTGGGTAAAATAACCTGGACCTGCTGCATCTGCAGTCAAGAGGCTGTTATGCGAGTGGGCTGGTATTAGCTCTCTTTGCTTTTCCTCTTCTGCTCTTTCAAAAGAAAGGAAGCATTTCTCCTCAGTATGAGCGGAAATCATCAGGTCAGCAGACAAACAGCAATTCCTGCCTTTCAGCTTCCCTGCAGCTCCAAGCTGCAGAACTGTCTGTGCAAAAAGCCAGGTCCAACACCCAGCCCTGTCCTTAGATAGCTGCTTGGTTGTTTTTTTTCTGAACCCTGTCCTAAGGTCCTCTCCCCCCACACACAGGGGACTAAACACTGTGTTTGGAGTTTCAGCTGCTCCTGCAAGGTCTGCAGACCTTTGTTTTTATCTGCCACAAAGCAAGAGTTGGCAGGAATAATAAATGAAGCTGGCAGAATTCAAGTGTAGCCCTTACACCTAAAACTTGTGCTTAAAATTAATTTGAAATCTATTTCTCCCCATCCTATTGCACTTGCCCTCCCCAAAAAGTCTCTCCTCTGGTCAGAAGGGTGAGCAGTTTTTCTTTACTTGTGGTATAGTTACATGTGACTCTGGTAAGACAAATACTGGGTTTTCCAGCCTATTTAAGCAGAGATTAATCATTACATAGTACTTTGTATTGGGAGGCAGTGGAGGAGAGGTGTCTGGAAATGCAATACATGGAGAAAAAGCAGTCCTGTCAGGAGTATGGCAATAACTGAACACTTTGTTTACGATGTTAAGTGAGAAGAAAGCCATAAAAGATCTTAAAAGTGAATTCATGTTTATCTGAATAAACATGAATAATTTTCACTAGAAAATTATTACCAACTGGGAAGATAGGGCAAGGAGAAAGAAGGATTAAAATACTTGAGTACACAAACTGTTTATTAAGGCTGGAAAATATGGTTTGTTCTTGGTTACAGATATTTAAATAGACATCTTTTAAAGCCCTTTAAGCTATGAAAATTTAATGGATAATTATAAAGGATGAATGTAAATGGTATTTTCATGGATGAATTAAAGCATAAAAATTTTGAACCATATTCTCCATGCTTATGAAAATACCCTCCCAAAGTAAAATGGCTTGATAAGTAATAAAATATTTAAAAACTCTATCAGAAGTTAGATTCAATATAGTCTGGAGTGAAAACATCAGGATGTGTTCCACACCTTTGGCTCAGGTTTGTTTGGTTTTTTTCTGTGAAAACCAAGTAAAAAATAAGCTCCTAGTCCTTTAAAATTTTGTTATTCTGGCTTGAACACTTTTAGGAGCAGAAGGCAAAGGATGCTGAGCTGTAGCTTGGAGCACAGTGCCACATCTCAGCCCTTCCCTTCACCTCCTCTCAGCGCAGATGAGGTATGGCTGTGGTTGTAAGGTCATCCCTAACCTTGGCTTCAGCTCTGGGATCACTCCATGAGGAAAATGCAGGTGAAATCGTTGAAGCAATGAGGTGAAAAACAAAAACATTTCCATTCGAGCCAGCTGCTCTCCAAGACAATGTCTTCTTCCTGAATTGAAAAAAAAACAGTTTTAAAAAGATTTAAGATCTCTCCCATTGCTTTTTCACTCTTATGATGAATTGGAATGGTCATTTCTGTGTTCTAGGTATGCTGTGTGAAACTGGTGGAAGTATTTTGTAAGAAGGATAGGTAATGACTTACACTAAGAAACTGATTTTAGAGAATTTGATGCTCACAAATGCCATTGAAATCAATTCTGTCGCATTGATTTAGATAGATTTATTTACTGTATCTTCTCTTGAAGTGCTAATCTAGATAGAAGATGCTTTAAAAAATCACATTGTGAATTTTAGCCTTTTTTCCCTTCTATTTTCTTAATTACATCATGCCAGTCATTATTAACTGGCAATTATTAGAACTTTGTAAGGAGGATTTTTATTAGTTTACATATAATACTGGGCTCATCTATATAAAAGATGTTATGCTAAAATTTGTTATCTCATTATATTGAATATCTTTAAATTGAATTACATTGGATATCCTTAAATCAGTATATCATCTTGTCCATTTATTGCCATCCCTTACATTTCACACATCTCTGGATTTGTGCAAAGGAACAGTAGAAGGAATTGCTCTTACCTAGGGAAAAAGGAATAAACGCCTCTTTCTTGACAAACTGCCCATTACTGTCCAAAAACCTCTCAGGAAAAAAAACCTCTGGATTGCTCCAGTATTTTTCATCAAAGTGAACAGAGTAGAGGTTTGTGATGACTGTGGTGCCTCCAGGAATTGTGTAACCACGCACAACAGTGTCTTTGGAAGTTGCATGGAAAATCCCCAGTGGGACAATGTTGCAGAACCTCAGAACCTCGTGTAGAACAGCCTCAGTGTAGGGCATCTTGCTCTTCTCTTCCAAGGTGGGCATTTTGGTTGGGCCAATGACAAGATCGATTTCTTTTTGGACTTGCCCTGTTAGGAATAAAAGCTGAGGTTTATTTTGTAAAAGCCTTTACATTTTAATTTAAGTTAAAGTATTTGTGTGTATATATATACATTTTAAAAGAATACTAAAACATGATATATAAAAACCAGTAGCTTACAAGCTTTTAAATTTAGTCTCTATAATCCTAGCCATGGTTGGGGTTATTATCCCCATTCTGAAACAATGGTGAAATTGATGTTAGAGCAATATTTTTTGGTTGAAGTACCAGTAGTAACTTCCCAGGTACAGCAATTTCACGACTATAAGGTGCACCCTTTTGACTAAAATTTTGACTGAAACCCAGAAGTGCACCTTATAATCCGGTGTGCCTTATATATGGACAAAGTTCAGAAATTTGCCAACCCGGAAGTGCGAGCTGTGAGCACCAGCAGCCGTGCCAGCTGGCACCGGGGGCAGGCAGGCGTGCCGGGGCCCGTGGCACAGGGAGGGTGCCTGGGGCTGTGTTTAAAGGCTTTGCCGATCCGTGAAAAATGTTTGCAAATTGAGCACCTGCCAGTAAACCCCATGATCATGAGATTCTGTTACTAATTTGTTACTTTGTTGCATGCAGATTTTCACTGAAAGAAAAAAAATGTGCGCCTTATAGTCCAGTGCACCTTATATATGGACAAAGTTCGAAAATTTGCCGACAACCCAAAAGTGTGCTTTATAATCTGGTGCACCTTATAGTTGCGAAATTACTGTAATCTGGGCCTCTCACCCTCCAAATCCTGGAAGCCCCAACTGAACCAACACTGCTAAGGTTTTGGCAGGAAGAGTGAAACAGAGGCAGTGAAAACAGAAACGTGTTCACGTCTAGAATCCAAACTTCTCCTCAAAATGCCTGGGTTAGAATTCAGACACCTATTCCTGTATAACTTCAGAATGACTGTAACATATCTTTTTATTTTTAAATGCAACTTCTTCTCTTCCAAAAGTGTAAGTATTCCTATCTACCATATGTAAATCTGTTGTGAACTGGGGTACTTCAGATAAAAAGAATTGTACCTAAATTGTTAGCCACAACCTGATTTACATTTTTGCTGACACTTGTAGGTTTTTAATTTAGTTTATTACTTTCAAATTTAATTACATTTTCTTATTATTTATTAACTACATAGATTATTACTTCATCTGCCAACAACAGATCATGCATCACTATGCTAAACTTAAATATATTATAAATGCTTAAAAGTATTAAAGTTTCATAAAAATGTATTCACAAAATAATGTTAAAATTTTATCATAACACTTGACTTTTGATATCCTCTTTGTCTGCATTTGAAACAAGCTTTCCACCTCTGTCCATAGTATATTTGGTAAATGATACAATAGAATAATATATACAAAGCCTTTTTTTTGGTGTTGATTATGGATCAATGCACCACTTTGAAAAAGCATTTTAAATTTGCAATTGGAAAGCAAATCAGTTCCTCAAAATGTCAAATTCCTTACCTTGAATGTTTGGATAAAGAGCCATAAATAACACTGCCCATCTTAAAACGTTTGTTGTGGTTTCTGTCCCAGCTATGATGAGTTCTCCAACGGAGAAAATTAAATTTTCTCTTGAATATGTAGATTCTGGGTCATTTCCATTGCAATCCATCTCATCTAAATATGCATCTACGAAATGTCGAGGTGACTGAGGCTTCCTATTTTCAGAGACACGTTCAATAAGCTCATGAAGGAACTTATAGACTTCAGCTGCATTTTTAAACAGCTGCTGGTGCTTCCCAAATGGCAAGATACCAATCCAAGGAAAAGCATTATATAAAAACACAGAAGCACTAGCAGCTAACTCAACGTTTTCACTGAAAATCTCAATCATGTGCTGAAATTCAGTGTCTTCGTATGTGAAACGTTCGCCAAAAATAATCAAGTTAGTAATGTTTGAAACAGCATTTGTTATCAAGTGCTTAAGATCAAGGGGTCTGCCTTTGTATGTATCAATGGCATCAAGAAAAAACAGAGATTCTTCTGAAATTTTGTGTTCAAAGGACCTTTGACCATATCCAAAAATTCGAAAGGTATTTACAGCTAATTTGCGGTGCTCTGTCCATCCTCTGCCATATTTACTGTTCAGTAAGCCTGAAAAAATATTTTGACACAGTATTTTATGCAATGCTTTATTTTCCTTCCCCCATAAGATAATCAAATTATTCAACAAGACAAAAAATGAGTATTTCAAACATCTTGCTATGGAACATAGTCCATGAGCAACAGTCCTTTCCAAATAGAATCTTTAAAGAAGCATCACGTATTTTAGGAAAGGACATCAAGTAGAGAAAGTGGCTAAAGCAGATGCTTCACGTGATTCGTTCATCTATGGGACAAAAATTACAAAATACATCAGCACTCACCTCCCATGTTTGTCAGCTTCTTAAACAAGGGAAGAGACGGCCTGTCTGCAAAAATTTCACTTTGATGGACAAGGCATTCCTTCACTGCATCATAGCCATTCAGCACAACGGCAGATATACCCCCGAGATCCAGGCTAAAAATCTTTGGGGGCAAAAAAAAGGAATAAGAAGTGTGAAATGCTATTACAACCCAATCCTGAGGAATGAAAAATGAAACAACACTAAGCATCAGTGTGAAATGCAGAGTTGAGTAACCTCCAGCAAGGCACGCAGAGGTGACCAGAGGAGGGACAGCTGTGGCATCACTCAGGAGCGCCTGTGATAAGCTAATTTGCTTTGTTAAAAGATGAAATTAATTAGCCCACACTACATTCTGTGCTTTGCTGTGCACCTAAAGAAACCAGCTCTCCAAACCGGGGACTGGGGACACTTTCATATAGTGCTTAGAGAGGAGTGAGAGCCAAGGGGTGACAGCCAACAACTGAGAGCAGAGCCCAGCTAGGCCCAGCTCCCATCTCCACAAGTGGCTGGCACAAGGTGCTTCGGAGAAAAGTACAATAAAGCCTGCAGAAGGTACGTACAAGATGAAAAATTTTAAAAAATTAAAATCTGAATCTACATTTTAAAAATTAAAACTGAGTCTAAACTCAAGACTGAAACCTTAGATCCCTTTCCATACATTCCTTCAGCATTAGAAATCTGTATTTTTATGATTACAAATCTTTAGATTTTTCTCCATATCAAAGCTTGTGACCTCCACAATATGAAATTGTGTTAGCCTAATTGTACATTCTGTGACACCTGGGTTGTCACCCAGAGCACTGTCAGGCACTGGAGCAGGCTGCTGGGGAAATGCTGGAGTTGTCATCCCTGGAGGAATTTAAAAGCTGTGTAGATGTGGGCACTTGGTTTAGTGGCAGACTTGGCAATGCTGGGTTAACAGCTGGACCTGATCTCGAGGGTCTTTTCTAACCTAAGTGACTGTGAGTCTATGGCTATTTCATTTTAGCAAACTTGGTATTTTCCCAGTTATAATGACTCTTGTTTTTATGTGTCAATGAAGACACTCCAGGAATACTTCTGCAAACCATTTATGAGTTTTGTGTACTTTCGTCTAGATTATTCATCTTTATTCCTATATCATACATGTTTTTTTTTTAAAACCTTTTGACTGTGTTTTTCCAGAGCTTCCCAAATCCTAACGTGCTGTTTCCAAGCTCCCTCACTAAAAACTCCATAGTGCATTCCAGGCAAGCAAAAAAGCCCGGCGTATTAGACAACACATTCCCCTACTCATTTCCATTCTATTTGTCCTAGCATTTTGCTTGAAGAACATTTACTTTGTTATTATTATTATTATTATTAAAATACATGCTGGATCTGGTTGGGAGATAAGGTCGTAAGAGGCTGCTTAAAAAAAAAAAAAAAGAAAAAAGAAAAACGAAAAGAAGAAAGAAGGAGATGGGTGTTACACAGTGAGGCTGACGGGCTGCAGGTGTCTCAGTACAACACCGAGGGCACTTGGAGTTGGTGTCCCAATACAACACCGAGGGCACTCCGAGCTGCGCTCCCGCTCCGCCCCCGTCCCAGCGCGGCTCGCCGTGCCCGGGCCGGCCCCCCCCGCTCCTCCCGGGCCCCGGGGCCGGTACCTGCCCGTGGATGAGGCTCTGCCGCCGCAGGTAGACGTGCGGCTGCTCGGCGCCCAGCGCGGGGATGTTGCCGAGCAGGGGCAGCCCCGCGGGGCCGGGCGGGAAGCCGGGCGGGCGCCGCTGCTTCAGCAGCTGCCGCCCCACCAGCGCCAGCAGCAGCGCCAGCGCCGCCAGCAGCGCCAGCAGCCAGGGGCCTGTCCCCGCTGTCCCTGGCACTGTCGCTGCCGCCCCTCCCGGGCGCGGCCCCGGCCCCGCCGCCCGCATGGCCCCGCCGCCGCCGCCGCCGCTTCCTCCGCGGTGCCCGCCCCGAGCCCGCATTGGCCCGCGGGGGCTCCGCCCGCCGCGTCAGCGCCGCGCGGCTCCTCCGCTGCCTCCTTCGCTCGCTGCTTCTCAGTTTCTAATTT
>VRYO01001269.1:35729998-35776686 GCA_009812075.1 Sialia sialis | reverse complement strand
CAACCCGCCCCGGGGGCACTGACCCAGCAGCAGGAGAGGGTGCGGAGTGCCCGGCGGGGATGTCCCCGGTCCGTGTGATCACACACACACCGTGCAAAGGTCGCTGTCACTCATTGAGGGGATGGCTCAGGAACCAGCTTCAGAACAGGCCAAGATCAGCAAGGCAGAGGTCAGAGAGCAGTGTTGTTTTGCCATGTTATGTTCTTGGCAAAACACTTGATAAACAAACCCAGATTTGTTTCCATTCACGCTGGTTTTGTTATGACATTACTACTATTTCACAAGTGATTGTCGGAACAACAGAAGCATTCCTGGCCCATTACAATTTCTGTGCCATGCATTTCTAACTCGAGATGTCATTCTTGTTGAATTTATCTTAATAGCTGTAAGAAGACTTTTAAGAACATTGATAAGATCTAAACAGATGAGGAATTTATGCTGATGGAGCTCATTAATAACCTCTGTCAATGCCAGCATCCTGTATCAAAATCTTACCAAGTTTGTGAGAATACCAAAAAGTGGCTTGAGCCATGCTGGTCTCGTTGTTCTTCCAAGTTATTTCTTCATCCTTTATTTCAGTGTAATACTGCCTGGTGTCTTATTCAGGTCATATCTGCAAAAAATACCCATATTTTCAATGTCAGTGCCTAAAGAATTCTCACCAAAGGGCAGGAGATTCAGGACCTCAGCTTGGCTCTAGTCAGAGGAAGAATGAAGAGAAATTGCCAAGGAATAAAGTAAGATGTGCACGTGCTTAGGTGTGCACGTGCTTAGGTATCAGAGAAAACACAGGAAGAGGTACTATTGCTTGAATTTATTTTTGCAGCTTATCTTCATTGTTCGGTTATTTAAGTGTTTAACACCCAAAGTTTTAGATTATAATGATTTCCACTGCATCTGGGTAAGAAAAGAAAGGTGATTAACAATTTTGGCAACAAGCATTTTGAAGGGGGGAAAAACTGTAGGAAAGACCCAAGAAGGAGGGAAAAAAGGATACAGAAGAAAAGTCCAAATATTTGACTAAAAAGGAAGGAATGGACTTGTAGTGGGGGGGGAAGCAAACAATATTTGACAATCATCTTCAAGCAGAGGAGAGAACAGTCAAAACTGACCTCACCATGGTTTTTGAGCCATGAGGATGGACAAGAGAGAGTGATGTTGATCACTGTAACCAAAAGAGCATGATTGCAGAAAAATAAAATCCATTTGGGCCAAGCCAAATGCTAAAAGATGGTGAATCAACCAAGATTAAAGGTCTGAGGACCTCTAAAAGATGCGTGATTAAATGGAGGTAAAAAGCACCAGCATGGACAAAGATGACTGAAACTTGTCAAAAGTAAGTGATAAATAAACCCTTGTAGACAGATGAAATCACTTATGGATGCAGGTTTAGGGATGCAAGACTCCAATTGCTGTCCAAGTGCAGGATTCCTTGCCAGTTTCTGATTGATCTTTTTATTTTTAAATTTTCTTTTTTTTTATTATTCATTCATTCATTCCTTCAGAAGTGTGTGGGCAGCTTGTGCTGAATTGCTTCTTTGGGAACGTTTTGCTCATCTTAATCATGGATGATCAAATGAGCAAACTTATAGGATGAATAAAGGTTTTTTTATTTCAATTATAAAAATGATGGCTGAGTAAAGAAACCCATTAAAGCATGTATCTTTATTAAATTCTAAAACATTCTAGTCATCAAGTTTTACAATTACTTTGCACTGGAAATTCTGTAAGCAGAAGTTGGAGTAACAGGAAATGATTGTGTTCCTGCCCTCTCAAGAATATCAGAAAGCAATTATTTGGCTTTGTATTCTGTGACTACACATACTTATACATAGCTTTGACTTTTGAAGAAATATACTGCCGGGTGTGGCTGTTCTCTGAGCAGCAATGTTAACTGGTAACTCTGGGGAGGAAAATTAGGTTGTTTCCAAGTTACACTAAGAATCTCACAAACTTGTATTTAGCTACAACTTTGAAACCATCTCTGGTGTTCTTATTCTTTAGAGTTGACATTGTAGGTGGAAAACAAGGTAAATCTTTATCAGGCTAAAGTGTTTTCCTATAGTAATGTCTCTTGTTCAGTGAAACCATGACATGATTTATAAAATGCAGGAAAATAACTTCTTTATAGACAGATCTGTAAAGATTTTGCTCCTTGCTTCCTTGATGGTGGATCAGGAAAAGAGAGAGATCTTTACAGATGTATGTAAAACAGGCATGCTTGTCATGAAAGAAATTAATTTCATAAGCCCACTGACAAGTTAAGAGTCATGTGCAGTTGTTACCTGTTACACTCACAAAGCTCTTTTTAACCTGTGTCATCACAGTGAATGGTCAACTTCCATGTTACAATTATCTCCTGAGCCAAGCCTGCAATGATGCTGCTGCTTTACAGATCATCTAAAACAAGAAAATCACATCTGATGTTTTCCCTTGTGAATTTGGTGATTGATTGCTGAGAAAACTTCCACCTTTTCCTTCAGTCACATCCTTTCCCTTTATCACAGTCTTACTCTGCCTAAACATTTCATGTCTGTCAAGCAGACTCAGAAGGCTGAGAGAGACTGGCTTAACTTCAAAAATAATTTTGGCATGTTGTATTTTCTGGTTCTTTCAGAGTATACTTAGGTCAATTCTATGCATAAATTTAGAAATTCATCTTTTTAATTGATGGTCTCATATGACTATGTGTTCCGAGAAACTCTGCTGAAAGTAGATTAGCAGATATTATGTTATAATAGCCTTTGCTTTCACATACTATTTACCAGCACTGAAAGGAGGGAGATCTTTTTTAGCCCCAAATTTCACTGAAAGCAGAGGCTAAATCAATGCTGTAGGACCTAACAATGTCAGGACAACTTCATGGCTCTGGGAGGGACTGAGGAAAACTCTGAGTTACTCTGTGGCTTCATCAGAACTGGCAAGACAAAGGATGAAACCATGACACGTGGACTTCCATCCTTCTTACATCCTGTAAAGAACAAACAAGGACTAACTTGAGGGCTTGAGAAACAGTTTCTCACCCTATTTTCCCTGCCAATATATAAGATAGCATCACAGCACTTGTGCAAGCCATGAAATCAAAGTTTTGCCATCATGCTATTGCTTAACAGGATTAGTTTTCTGTCCCGAGGTTATTTTCTCAACTCTCATTTTACCTGCAGAATGCAAAAAGAACAAATGGACTTCAAGTGCGTGCTGATTTTTGAACATTTTCAGAGTGAGATTTTCCTTCGTAATGCTGCCCTAATAATGCTGCAAGTCTGCCCCTGCCTCTGTTGAGTGTGAGGGGTTCTCCTTTTCAGCCTGCTGGAGTAGCTTGGGACAGAGCTGGAATTGTGCCAGGGAATTTCCAGTGGCAGGAGAGGACTGGAGTCTTGGTAAACCTGCTGGGAGGCTGAGCTGTGCTAAGGCAGGGCAGGAGATGGCAAAGCCATAGCAAACTTCCCTGTGGTCTGCCCCTGCTGCCTGGCCAAGCAAACCTCAGTGCAGGACAGTGTGGCACACAGCCTGTTTTAAAGGACTACTCCAAACTGCATTTTGAATATAACCTGGGAAATTGCCACAAAACCTACAGAATCTTTTGGGAGTTTTGTGCAACAAGAAGATTTCAAGGAGATTAAACCAACGTAAAGTTGATCTTCTGTTTAAAATGTCTTTCATAAATCAGTCTTGGAGCTTTTCTAAGGCATTTTGGAGGAAAATTTGCTTCCAGAGTGATTAATAGATTTTTCACTAATTAGCTCAACAGCAGTTCCACTTTCTCAAAAGCAGGTACTGAGGCAGCCTAAATCCAGATTTAATGTCCATTAAAAAGGAAATGCTTTAGTGTTGGGATTTATATCGGTGTTCTGGTTCTCAGGAAAGCACTGCATTTTTAGAAAAAAAGAAGCTTTTCTTTTTGGTCCAAATTCAAACCAAACCACAAAATAGATTGGTACAATATTATTTATGTGGATAAGCTTGATGTGAACTTATGCTAAATCTAAATACGTTTTTTTCAGAGACTATGACAGCAGAATTGAGGAAATAATTTGACCAATTAGTGATGTAAGTTTTACAAAACCAACTGCCTACAAAAGTTATAGTGTTGGTTTCAGAGTTTAAGCCATTCTCCAGCTATTTAAATTATAATGTCACAGAAACAGGAGGAGAAAGATATAAGGAGAAGAAATGTAATGGATGAAGTTCCTCCCCCAGAGCATCTCACCTATATATGTCACTCCTGACAGATGTTAGAGTAACATGCCATGAAATCCTCCTCTGAAAGTGCCAAAACTGCAATGCAACCTATTCTTGCTTGTCATTAATCTCAGTTGTAGAAAGCTTTTCTCATGTGTGGTGTCTCCTTTGTTGCCCTTCAAGACTACATATATATATAATACAGTACCAGATTGCAAATTGTTATTGTTTCATGACAAGTATTAATATTTTTGTTATCACCTTTCTCCATAGTCTTTCCTTCTGTTACATTTCCCTGATCTTTGAGTTTGTTTCCCTAAATCATTATATGGGATCTCTGATAACCCTTACTGGCATTTTTCTGGACTTTCTCCAACTTGATCAAGCCTTTTTGATCTAGGTTTATCAGCAAAAAGTAGAGTGTAAGGATTACTTCCCAAGCCCCAAACAAGATACTCCTGCTAACATACAGCGTGCTTTTACAGCAGCACAACACCATTAACTCTGGCTTAGCTGATGTCATTTTCTGCAGAACAGGTTACAAGGAAATGTTAGAACTTCAGCTCTGCTCACCTTGCCCCACGTGGCTTGCAGAGTCTCCTTAAGGAGCAGTTCACAGAGACAGGATCCTGGATCACAAAGACCAAGCATCCAAAAAAAACCTCAAGAGAAGTGACTCCCCAGGTTCTCCTTGCAAAGAAAGAGCATGTGATTTTCACAGCTGGCTTTATCATAACTTGTCCTTACCCAAAAAATCTTGGTTAACTGTTATGAAGAGCAAACTTAGAGCAGAATCCTGAATCACACTCATCTCCCTCATGGAGAACTTACTGTGTGTATGAAACATGGCCTCATCACTGTCTCTCCTTTCATTGTTGTAGGGTCCACTTTCCCTGATGTGAACCAATCATGGGAATGAAGATTTTACTTGTGCAGCTCACAGTCTTATCTTCCTTGAAGAATTGCATTTTAGTATTGAACAAAAATTGCACCATAATATATAAATGTGATATTTTTGTTTACCAGCATGTCAGATGGTAGCATTTCAGAACTTCACTACAGTGTCTGTGGTTCTCAGCATAATGGCAATATTTACAGTAGAAAAAATGGTCACACTTTTAAATGCATTGGTTAAATTATATCAAAGAGGATAATATTGGAAGAAGTTGCATCTAGTGAAGAGAAAGTCACTATAAAAGAATAAAATAGCCCATTTTTTTTGTTTTGTTTTTGTTCTCTAAAAATTAAAACAAACTTATTTCAAAATTAAATTCCTTTTACTTGGACCTGGAGGTTGCATTAGCTAATTTTATTTCTTAAAATAGATAGATAGATAGATAGATAGATAGATAAATCCAGTCATTCAGTGGCTTTTTATTTAATCTGCTTTGAACCTATACCAGCACTGAAAAAGGCAGAAGAAGTCCCTTGGAACAGATTGTTTCAGTAAATGTCTCACTTTCTTAGTGCAGTGCTGCAAAGTACCCCTCTGTGCTAGATTTTCCATGAACACTTAACTTTTAGTTTTGGTTTACCAAGCAACAGAAGAACATCATCCTGTGAAAATCCCATCTTTCTTTTTACAGCTTCAAATATAGACAAACTGGTCAACTGACTCTTCTTCTCCATCTCATGTATGAGAGGAGAGATATTTGCAAAAAAGAAAATATGTTTGGGGAGACCAGATGACATATAGCTGAGGGGGAGGGGGGAAATAGGACAAGCTTTCCAGCTGGGAGTCCCTCCATTAGTGCTGGCAAGGAGCAGCCAAAGTGCCTGCCAACATCCAAGTGCTACATCATCCCTACGTGCCCAGGAGCGCATCTATTGGCATCCGTACCTGTTGGTTTAAATTTACACTCCTTCCTGTGGAAGCTTAAAGTAGAAATGTTGGCACCTGAAATCTTGTAATCGCCGGCTCCAGCCCCGGACCGAGCCGCACTGGCAGCAGAAGGGCTTGAACTGACTGGAATCAACCACTAGGCAAAATTTTTTTCTTCCCAGAAAGGAGGAAACTGAAATATGCTATTAAGACAGAACCGTCTGGAATTTTATTGTTTTAACTTTAAACCCGGGAATATTCTGTGTGGACAAGGAGTAAATAATTCCCCAATGTAAATGGGAACAATTAACTGTTAGCATAGCAGGAGAAGTTACACAGAAATATCAGACTGGCAGCCCAGGAATTTAAGTTCCTTCACTTTATTTCTGTTGGTGTAACTGTATAAATCATATTAAAACAGCAAAAGCAAAACCGAGCCATTACTTTGTGGAGTGCCTAAAATCCATCCTCAGAAAAACTACCTTAAAACCAGAGCAGGAGTCGTGAAAACGGAAGAGATTTTAAATCAAATACTTAGACTCCTTCTCCCGGGGGATTCCCGTGGTCAGCATACGTGCCAGGGAGCTGCTGTCTAAAACGAATTTTCAAATTTGGCAGAGCGGGGGGGAGGAGAAAGCCTTCCAGGGAGCATCCCCTCTGCCACCCCTTCGAGGGCTGCAGCTCGTCAAGGGCTACGAAGATGTATTAGGGAGGAGAAAAAGAATCAACCCAAAAAATCCCTCCAAAAGCTGTTTGGGTTCTACTGCCAAAAAGCAGAAGCCAGACCCGCAAAAGCCGAGAGGGTTTTGCAATCGCCGTTCCGCAAAACGAGGGTGGCGAAGGGCGCAGCGCCCGCCGGTGGCCGCTCCCCGCTGCGAGGGGACGGGGCCGGGGCATCCCAAAAGGAGGACGGCGACGGACACAGCGATCCCTCCCTGCACGGCAGCCGCTCGCCAGTGTTTCTGTATCTTCGTGTTTTGTCTTTTTTAAAATTTTTAAATTTTATTTTATTTTTCCTAAACTTTCAGGCTAAAATCTCATTAACAAAACACCACTCGCCCCGCGGCTCTCCCGAAATTTATTCGGGGGACACACGGCCCCTGCCGCCAGGAGTGACCCTGACATGGGTGGCTGTAAAACACCAACGAGGGCCGCCGGGATGTGCGCAGGAAAGCTCCCATCCATGTGGACAGCGGAACGCGCCATCCAGCCGCCCTGTCACCGGCTCCCTGCGCGGCCGCGCACAGTGCGCGGGGCTCTGCTCCACCGGGGACGGCGGCAGCGGCACGGGCGGCTCCCAGCGCTGCCGCCGGGAGCTGGGATGATGCAGGGGAGCGAGGGCAGGGTCGCGCCCGGGTTCCGAGCACGGTGGGGGACCCTGCGCATCCCAGCCCGGGCACCGCCCGCCGGGCATCGCCGGCTGCGCTGCCGGTGCCGCTGAGCTCGGCAAGCGCCCAGCGGCTTGGAGCGGGCAGGAAAGGCGCTCCCGGCTCTCTCGGGAGGCGGTGGGACCGCTCTCTGTGCCCAGGCGCTGCAGAACATCTCTCCCGGGCCGCGCCTCCCCCTCCCCGCGCCCGCTCCGGGCGGCAGCACGGTCGTGTCCCCCCCACTGTCGAGTGTCCCCGCGGCCGCCCCCGCCGGTGCTCGCCTCGTCTGGGCAAACAGCGCCCGGGCAAACATCCTGAGCAGGCAGGTGCTGCCGTGGCAGAGGCTCTTGGGGTGATGCACGGGCTGCGCGCAGCTGCCCGCTAATCCCCGCCGGGCAGCGCGGGGGCGAGCCCCTCTTCCCGGGCACTGCACCTGCCCTCAAGTTGGGCCATGGAGATGGTGGCGATGCTTGTGGTTTCCTCCCGGAGCGCGGAGTTACTGCGCGGCTCCGGCCCGGTAGGGCAGAGCATGGGAGGCGCCCGCAGGTGCCACGGGGCTGCTGGCAGGTGCCACTTGTCCCTTGCCACGGTGAGCAGCGGCGAGTGCCGCCGCCAGCGCTCCCTCCTCTGCCGAGCAACTGAGGCAGCTTGGGTAAGGTCCCTTCGTCGGCGATCAGCGCTGCTGCACATCCCTCCCGTGCCCCGGTGCGGAACCCCCGCCACCCACACGCGGGTACACCCGGGCAGCGCTCCGGAGCCGCGGCGGCGGCGGCCGGGGGGGGGCGGGAATTCCCGAGGAGGGAGCGGCCCCGCTCTGCAATGCGGTCCCACCGCTGCAGAGGTCGCCACGCGGGAGCGGTGCAGCGGGGGCGCGGCGGGAGCGGCGGGAGCGGCCCGGCCCCCGCCCCGCCCTGCGCAGCGCCCCGGCCGCGCCGCGCCGCGCTTTTTTTGTGAATGGGACTCTCCGCGAGCGGGCCATGACGTCACCGCCGGGCCCAGCTGGCGCCCAATGGCGGAGCGGGCCCCGCCGGGCGGCCGGAGCGGTGATTGGCTGGCGGGCGCGCGCGGGCGCCCACGCAGGCGGCGGCGGCGGCAGGTATAAAAGGGGGCGGCGGGCAGTGCGTGACACCGCGGATTGGCGGCGACAGCGGCACCTGCTCCTGCGTTCCGCTCCGCACCCGGTAAGCGCCGCGGCTCCGGTCCCCGCGTCTCTGCCGGGCACCTCCGTTCGTGTGCGCGGGGCAGCGAGAGCCCAGGCGGGGGGACAGTCCTTCCTCACCCCGCCGATGCGATGGCGTGTCCGGCCAGGACAAAGTGCTGCGGTCAGGGCGCCCCGGAGAGCCACGGGGAAGAGGAGCATCCTTTGGAAGCGGGCTCGTGGTTCCTGTCGAGCTGGCAAAAATGAGGATGGTGTGGTGGTTGTGGTGTGCTCTTTAGAGTCCAAGACACTGATGCTGTGAAAGAGGTGTATCTCACATCTTCAATAATAGATAATGTTTGTAGCTTTTCTGCTTATGACTGATTTTTAACTTATCTTCTCTGGTTTCAGAGTAGAAATATTTATTGAAATTAAACTATTTAATTCTTAGTGTAATCTGAACTGGGGTGTTAGTGTACTGGCTGGCAAGAAGCAAACAGCTTCAGGTAAAGTGCTAACAGGGATGCTTTGTTAACAAAAATGTTCAACACTTACTGTTTGGCCTTGTGACGTGTATCTGTCCCTGTCGGACACAAAGTCTGTGATATTGTGTACAGTAGTTAGAGGAATGTATTTTCTGCCAGTTTGAGGAAAACTACTTTGAGTTGAATGCAAATAGCTGCAGCCTGCCCTGTAATAGTGCCAAACTGTAACAAAATCTTGAGGAAACTAAAGCACAACAGCAATAATCAAAATAAATAAAAAGGTGAATTTAAATTACAAAGCTGCTCATATTTGTGCTACTTGTGGCTAGGAAGCAATGACCTCTTTAGTGGAACTTGCAGGTTTTGAGAGGGTTGGAAAACAGCCATTGCTTGATGTACCTCTTTGTTGTAGAGAGGAAATCATGGTTATGCTGAAGATTTCATCATTCCTTGCTGTTTATGCCTTGGTTGTGTGCCAGATGGACAGCTTCCAGGCAGCCCCAGTCAGGTAAGAAGCTGGTCCTGTTGCTGAGTGCTCTGTCTGAATGGTATGAAAATGTTTAATATTCTTGAGAGGTCTAGGAGGGAAACAGACAACGCTGAAGGAGAAAGGTGACTGCTTTTTGTGCTGTGGCGTTTTGATTCCATCTTTAAACTGTGTGAGGGGAGTGCATCGGGGTTTGCACATTCACACCCTGCAAGGCACTGCCGGTGACACACAGCCTGTCAAACCCCTCTGGCTGCAGCAGTCTGGGCTTTATTCACCCTTTTGCCTTGCCTCTGCCTAGACCTGGCCTGGAGTCCATAACAGATCGGGTGACTCTCAGTGATTACGAAGCTCGGAGGTTATTAAATGCGCTGGTGAAAGAGTTCATACAGATGACAGCAGAAGAGCTGGAGCAAGCCTCCGAGGGGAACAGGTAAGGACTGCAGTCCTGGGCAGCAGAAAAGCAATGTGGCAGTGTTAAATGTTTGATACTTAGCAAAAGCCATTTGAGCAGACACTCTGCAGGTCAAGATCTTTTTGTTTTCTTGGGGTTATGGCGAACTGGTGAAGGATGATACTGCAGAGACGTCCTAGTGTTGGTGTCAAGGGAATGGCTTCCACCCAGTTAACCTGCCTCTATCTGTCTCTTACTTCTGAAAGTGGAGGGCAATTTGAGCTTGAATGAGTAGGTTGTGTTAAAATATGGCAGCAAAAGGTATGTTTTCCCAGTGGGAGTGTTAGGGATTGCTCAGTCTCTCTTGGATTCTCTGTTGTGCAAGTGCATGCTGTTGTAAGGCATGGAAAATCACGGAGGGATGTGTTCCTCCTGATGCACGAAGCCACTCTCCCTCAGGCATGCAGGAGCACTTGCATTATCCTAACAGGATTTGCATTGCAATGCATGGGGATGGATGAGACACTAAACAGCATGCGGGATGTGGGGGAAATTCAACTTCCTGACCTCTGACTATATGAGCATCCAAAAGGCTAATGGACTTGCTTGTCAACAAAATTGGATTCATTAACAAATGGTGTTTTCCTTCTGACTGCTTTTGGATGGACTTGCCTTGCATGGAATGTGGTGCGGAGGGTTTGGGTTTGTTTTGAATGAACTTTTAAGTTTCCTAACGGGAGATCTTTTATGTAGGGGAGAAATGCATGAAGGTGCATGCTTGAGGTTACTGTTCCTCTGGGCATGTTTTTATTTTTTTTCCCCCCTGCAGCCTGGATAGACCCATTTCCAAACGCTGTGCCAGTCTGAGTACTTGTGTGCTGGGCAAACTGTCTCAAGAATTGCACAAATTGCAAACTTACCCTCGCACTGACGTCGGGGCTGGAACTCCTGGCAAGAAACGGAATGTGCTGAGTGACCTGGAACATGAACGCTATGCAAACTATGGGGAACCCCTAGGAAACAACTAGACATGCTTATTTCTCCCCCTCCTCCCCCTTTTTTAACCTGATGCATGTGGGTCTAACTTTGATTGCTAACCTTGCTGTGTTCTTTTGATTCTGTTTTTGACAGAGAATGTTTGAGATGGACCTAATGTTAGGAAGACCAAGAACATAACATATATACCAAACTAGGGGAAAAAATAAATAAACATGATTAGCACTGCCTTGACATTCCAAATGATTTTCGTAGACACTGATTAAAAAAAAAAATTCTTAAAAAGGTTCTTCATTTCTGGCTGCTAAATGTACAAGTAGATTCTTTTGTGCTTGCCCGTACACTTGTTCAATAAACCTATTTTTCTATAAGGATTAGATCTGCTTGGTTCAACAGTTTGTTTTAGACTGAAATTTCTAGATGAGGCTAGAAGAACTTTGCAACTTCTCTTAATATTCAAGAAGGGCAATGCTAGTAACTTCTAGAAAAGTTGAAAGACAACTTAGAAGTCAAAGTTGTACAAAAAAACTGATATGTACTGCTGTAATCAGGCACACGTGCAATCCTATTGGTAGGGACATTGAGAAGCAAAGAAATCAGGAAGGCTCATACATTTTTATTCTAAGAAACTAGAAATGTAATCCTGTTTAAAACTGGATACTGAACATGTCCAGGTAAGAATTTTGTGGTCTTTTTTTCTTATTTTACAATGGGTCTTTGCACTGTATTTAAAACTTGTGTACCTTTTAAAATATTTCTGATTTACAGTTCACCTACAGTTACAGATAACCTAAGGGTTATCTTGCATTGAGAGCCCAACCTAGATTTCTTTACATTTCTTTTGCAACACTGTATGTATGTTTTAATTAGAGGCCTCTTTCAAAAACTTGGCATTGGTTGTACAAACAACTCTTCATTGTTAACATTAATAAACTGCCTTGTGATGCTTAGCTGAGAAAAAATTCCTCCTACTGAAAGAAAAACTCATTGCTTTAGTAGAAAATTCTTCAAGTAAAGATTGTGTGAATGCATATTCCTTGAAGCCGTTAGCTGTAGAATTGTGACCAGAGAACTAATACTGTCAAAGTCTGAGCTGCCCCATGGTGAAGTTCTGTAGGAGGCAAAGGTCTAACTGGAAGAAAGAGAGGTTCTCCCATTCCCAGCGGTGTCTTTATGTGGCTCAGCTCTGAAGGCAGCTGCTCCGAGTCACTGACAAAGCTCCTGTAGTGGTCAGTGATGCTGCAATTCCATGCTTTTCTGGCTGTTAAGGAGCACAGGTGTTGGAATGAGAAGTGAATAATCTGTGTCTGCTGCTGCCTTTCAGCAACACCTCAAGGAAAATACAAACGTGAGCTTTTGGAGGCAGCTGGGATTGTTTAAATTCTCCAGATCTGAACTTCCTCAGCTCCTTTCCATGGCCTTAATGCCTGTCTGGAGGCAGGCAGTTGCCCAGGTATGGCTGAAGATCTGGGTTTAGTCTCAAGTCCAGCTGCTTCTATAGCGAGCCTAACACTGAAAACCATAAAGAGGCTTCTTTTAGCAGCTGTAAGCTGTGCACAGAAGGTGCAAATGCCTGGTGCACAGCCAGCCTACTTTTAAGCCTGCAGAAAAGCCTTTGCTGGTCACAGCGATTCCACTGCACCCAGGGTTTGTGCTGCAGGGACTAACTCTTCCTTTTCCTCCTGAAAAGCAGTGTAACAGCACAGAAGAGGGCCTGCAACACAGCCACCTGTGTGACCCACCGCCTGGCAGACTTCCTGAGCAGGTCAGGGGCCGTGGGCAAGAACAACTTCGTCCCAACCAATGTGGGCTCCAAGGCCTTTGGCAGGCGGAGAAGAAGCCTCCAGAAATAGGAAGCTGAGTGGTGATGTGGACATGGTAAATACACAGCACCAAACAGAGCCTGGGGCATCACCGACATTTAGTTTTGTGGGGGGGGGGAATGACAGACCTGCCGTGGTAGCCTCTGAGGAGATAGGGTGAGTAAAAGAAAAACAGATGTTACAAATAGAACATAGACGGGACTGTGAAGAAGAGCTTTTGGAGATGTTCTGCTTGGGTAGCCACAATTTGGTTGGAATTATTTGCTTGTTTTACTATTAAAATTTCATTATCAACATATCAGTAACTGTTTTTTCTTTCTTACAGGTTGCAATGAAACTAAGAACTCAACTTTAATTTCTAATGGAAGCAACTCTTCTTCATAAACCAAGACCACCAAAAAGATTAATTTTTCATCCTACTATTGAAAATGTTTTATTTAATACAAATGAAAACACTTCTGTTATGTATAGTAAAAGAGAATCTAGTTATTAAAGTTAAATTATTGTATATTCTTTTTATATGCAACTCTATTTCAAATAAAATGTGACGGCATCTATTATTTATTTATCTTCCAGCTTATGTGATCCATGCTACTTCTCCTGGCCCTACTGCCAAATCTCGGGGATTATACTAAACTGCTGCCTGGCAAGGCATATGTGTATTATACAGTGTGCTGTGCCTTGATGTAAAACACTTAAATATCCTGATTGTACAGTATGTTTAAAAAAAAGAAAAAAGATATCACTTCAATATTGTATTATTTGTGAATTTACACAAAATTAAAAAAAGTATTTTAGATACACTTGGATTGAGAAACTGATTTTTCATTTGGACATGCTTATGGAGACATGTGGCACTAAGCCAACATCATTGCAGATCAGCTAGTCCATTGATCTGTTCCAGACTTATTAACTATAAATACTAAGGTTTGAGTCAAAAGTTCAGAACAGAAAGAATTGCTGCTTTTTATATGTATTGAAAAAAAAAAAACAAACCCAAATGAACTAAAAGACACTTCTTAGTGAGACTTCTGCTAGAAAAATAAAATGAAGCCACAGGTACATTTAGTAAAAACCAGGAGACAAATTTCATGTGTCGTTCAAAATGAAATCTTTTTATACAGGGTCTAGTGCAGATGAAACGACCTGCCATCCACTGTAGATTTTTGTGTAAGGTGAAAAAAGTGAATTAGAAGAGAAAGAGAAGCTACAGGAATGTACATTTCTTTGAAGCAATCCTGAGACAGAATCTACTTAGGGATCAGAGATAAATAATTAGAGTGAGTGGAGAAGAGGGGAGCTGGATCCATTCCATGGACTTCTGAGTGGTGCTGCCAACTTCCTTCTCAAAGCTGCTGCTGTTTCAGTTTAGTAGCTGAGTCAGATATTTGTTTAGATTTGTTTCCTGCTTTACAGCCTGACCCTAAAATCTGCTTCATCAGTTCAGATGAATCCCAGAAGGGGTGAGGGAAGAGGCCATGTGCTCCCAGCTCCCCATCCTCCAGCACACTGCAGGATTGCACCCAGAGGGTTCTGAGGTGTCTCCAGGGAGGGGGACTCCACCTTGCTGTGTAAAGTGGAGGTTCTCATGCTGTGTGTGTGTGTCTCTGCTGCAGGTGGAATGCCAATGAGGAGCTCAGTGTGGCCAGGGAGGCTGCCCAGTGATGACACCCCCAGTCCTTGCTCGTTCCTGACTGTGGGTTCACTCCTTGGGAGCACCAGCCCTGGTAAGTCAGAGTACACAGCAGGCCTTGGGGAAGATGGACCACTGCACTGCCTTCGTGTAAGGATCTGCTTGGCTTTGGCCAAACTGCCAGTTTTGGAGCCTGTAAGCATTTGTTGCCATGTTTCAGGTGGTTCTCACTTTTTTTGCACAAAATGGGGGTCACATGCTGGGATTACCTGACCTGGCTACCGCACCAACACCTTTGCCTATCACTGCAGAGCCTCTGGGCACAGGTGGCAACTTGTTTGTTTTGTTTCCTAATACAGCACTCAGCAGTTTAATATCCAAGACAGAATACTAAGTACAGTTATTGGGGTGAATAAGTGTAATTTAGTGATTTGTATTCAATAAGAAGCCAGGCAATGTCCATAGGCCCCTTCTGGCTTTAAAGTCTAAATGGTCAGGCAGTTTGTTTTTTCCCATTTACAGCCATTCTCTGCTGAGAGACACCTGAGGCTCTGTGTAACTGAATGCCAGCTGCACTGTCCATCTAATCTAAAAACTGTTAGTCCTCCTTTTCAGTTTAACTAAGTTATGTATCTTTCAGTCAGACAAAGAGATTTCCCCAGACCAACATTGTATACCAGAGCAGAAACCTAACATGTAAAACATTACAGTTGGTGCTGGCTTTTACACTGTCCTATAGGGAATTTAGGTGAAACTTTTGATGCGTGGTTTTTGTGTTGATTGTTGTTTGCTTTTTCCTTAGGAAGAACTAGCTACTTTCCCACCTCAAGATCTATTCCTGTTGTGTGTTCTGTCTCATTTCTCCTTAGAGTTTGTCTGCACATCAATGCAATGCACTTAGCAGTACATATCCCTGTAAAGGACAGAGGGTTGAGCACAATGGAAGCAAGGGGGAGTACAAATAAAACTTTTACATGATGTGAAGGGATAGAAGCCCTTCATCCCAAAACTGAGATGCTCAGAGCTTCATAAGAAGCAGATTGTTATTGAAACTAGAGAAAATCAGAGTTGTAAGCAGTAATATTTTAAATTAAAATTTTGTAGTTTTGAGGCAGTAAACATGGTAGAAGGAATTGCAAAGCTGCTAGAAGGTTGTCAATTGGTGAACAAGTGGAAGAAATTGTTTCCGTTTTTAAAAGCTTCTGGATAATATTACCCCAAACTTCTACTCCAGGAGAAAACCTATTTTGGAATTAGCATTTCAAAAGGAAGAGTATGGTTCCCAATGTACTTTTCTGTCCATTTTAATACACTGCCCTTGTAAGAATACTTGAGGCTGGTGGAAAGTATAACATTGGTGCAGTACATGTGGGTGGCACCAAACCCAAGTTCCTTAGCATTCAGTATTCATGCACGAGTGTCTATGTTTTTGTTTATGAGGCAACATCAGCCTGACTATAGTTTGGTTCTAATATTTTTAGATGTCTGTCTGTGTGTGTTTTCTTTAACCACTAAGGTTTTGGTTTTTTAATCTGAGTGCAAATGAAGTCTTGGGAGAGTATTTTGCAAGCAAAAATGGAAGAAGTTTCTGAGAAAGAAAGGGGACAGGTGGTGATCTGCTCCTAGACCTGACTCAGTTTTTGACTCAAGATTGTTCACCAGGACATTGCTGCACACACTGATAGAGCATAATTTTGAAATAACCCAACTGGACTTCCACTGTGGCAATTTTTTTTTCTCCTTCTGTTAGTGAAATTTAATTCATCTTCCTGAAAGCTTCCATTATCTGCAGTGTGAGAAAGGAGCAGAGCTAATGTTATTGCTTCTGACACTGAACACTGCCAAAAGCAACTTATATCAGGCAGTAGTAAATTTTGGTATTGGTTATCTAATCCAGCATTGTCATGTCTAATTAGCAGATTGAACATCTCTAAGAGGTGAAGAGTTTAAAACATGCTGGAGAGTTCGGATCTGTGCATTTTTCCAGGCTGAACTGTGTCAGAGCAGGTGAATACTATTAGAGAGAAACTGAGCGCTTCAAGCCTGGTTTAAACCCAGCTTGGTTCCAAACTGGTCACAGTCACTGCCTTTGGAGTCAGCTGAAGGATGCCCTGGCAGCTCAAAGGGCTCTGCATGGTGCACACCTTTACTGTTCCAAAAGGCACTACATCCTTTCCCTATTCTCCACTTTGGATGCTCCTTATGCCTTCCAAAATTATTCTTTTCTGCAGAAAATGTCCAAGGAGTATACTACCCCTCTTTTTTTTTTTTTCCCCCCCACAAAAAAGAAATCCCATTTCCAACTTACACCTAATATTGTCATACTTTCCCTATGAACTTTACAATCTGTGAGATTTCTGATTCAATGGAGCAATCAGAATCATTGCACCATTTATCTTTTCTTTCTATTCTTGGCTTCATCACAGCTCCTATTTTCACCAATTACTCTCTTGGCTGCTGCTGAGCTGTGATCACTGCTAAATTATTAGTGTCACCTCCACGAAAGCAAATAATTGCCTTCCAGTCTGAATGTGGAGCTCGAGGGCTTTGAACAGTGGATGATTTGTGTGATTATGAACCATGGGGAGGGAGGGAAGGAAGGAAGAAAGTTTGAGGGGCAGAAAAAGCTGTGAGAGGAAGGAAAGGAAGGAAAGGAAGGAAGGAAGGAAAGGAAGGTCCTCTTTCTTCTGGACACATGGAAAGAGGAACTCACACTGGAGCAGGTTTGCTGGCAGGACTTGTGACCCCACGAGAGATCCATGCTGGAGCAGCCTGTTCCTGAAGGACTTCACTCTGTGGAAAGGGACCAGTGCTGGAGCAGCCCACAAAATGCAGCCATGGGAAAGATTCACACTGGAAGAGTTCCTGGAGGACTTTCTCTTGTGGGAGGAGAGCAATGTGAGTCCTCCTCCCCAGGCAGAGAAGGAGCTGCAGAAGCAGAGTGTGATGAACTGAGCACAGCCCTCATTATTCCCCATCACCCTGCAGTGCTGGCAGGGGGACAAGACAGAGAAATTGGGAGTGAAGTTACACCTGGAAAGAAGAGGGGTGGGGTAAAACTGTTTGTAAGACTTGGTTTTACTTATTATTGTTTAACTGTGATTGAGTGTAATAAATCAAACTGATTTCTACAAGTTTAGTCTGCTTTGCACATAAAGTGAGTGCTGAGTGATCTCTCCCTGTTCTTATCTTGTCCCATGAACCTTTCATTATATTTTCCCTCCCATGTGCAGCTGAGGATGGAGAGTGACAGAGTGAATTTGGTGGACACCTGGAGCCTAGCCAGGTTCAACCCACCACACTAAAGGAACATAATCACATGGCCATTTGGAGCCTTTATAAATTTTTTGTAGCTTTGAAAACACTTTGGATATACAAATATATTGTGTCAGACACATTAATTTGAACATTATTCTGCTTACATGCTTGAAGGACTGTTATAGGTCTTCACTGTCTTTTGTTGTGGAAGAAGCCAACTATTCTAATTGGCATATGTACCTGAGACAGTTGAATAATTAGTTCGTAATTCCATTTTTAGCTCGTGAAATGACCATGATTTTATTTGGAACCATATCATAGTTGTTATTTGCAGCAGGTAGGACTGGCCTGTTACTGGAAGTGAATCTCAAGAAAGTGCACCAGGGGAAGGATGTAGTTCAGTGACTTCCATGTGGACAGGCAGATTTTATCTATGGAACAGTAGCTCAGGGGAGCTTCATGTCAATCCTGATAGACAGGCAGAAGAAGACAAAGTTGCCAGAGTCATTCTCGACATTTTCCAAGGATGGTTTCACTCTTAGTTAATGCTGCCGTTCTCAATCATTCTGTAGCTAAAGATACCATATAAGAGTTAAATTAGTTAAAAAAATTAATATTGATTTGTGTTCTTCATATAATAGAAGCAGAGAATGTCACAGAAAAAGGAAATAGTTCTGGCCTTTAAATACTGGAGATACAGAATTTACATGAGAGCTGCCATAGTGTTTGTTTAAGAGGCTTACAGATAAGCAGATGGGAGTCCAAACTATTTGAAGCACTTTGAATGTGAAGTCAAAGATTCTTTTCATAAACTTTATGCTTTGGCTCTCTCTAGTTTAAGCTTAGTCTTGGTAAGGTTGCACGCTTCAGTGGACAAAAGGTTTGTTTGCATTATGTGAAAATGCTGTTTCCTTCTTTTTCATGGCTTAGGTTCTCAGAAGAAACAAAACGTCTTTATTGCACCTTTTCCCAATAGACAGTGGCAGAGCTATGTGTTTGTTACCTTGCTCCTCGTGTCAAACCACTGGATTTGTAACTGTGTTTTAAAACCACATACATTTAGTATTTAACTTAATGAAGTGCCTTTGTGACTGAAGTTTTTGATAGGATTTGTGTCCCTGTTCTGTTATTCCCGTGACTTTCTCCTCACCAAGAGTTTCATTGCTTATTTGTTATCACTTGTTAGATGTGCAGAAGCTGCACTTCTTAGGCTGCCCCTGGTGCCACTGCAATGATGTGACAGGCAGGACTGGAGGTCAAGCCTCTACTCTTACAAAGACCTGTAATCTGGCAGGTGAAAACCACTTCTAGCTCAGGAGCTTTTGATGATATGTCAAGATAAAATTGACTTGGGTTGTCTCTCACAGCCAACCAGCTTTAAGCTGATCATGCTCCATCAGCCCCCTAAACTCCAAGAAATCTGCTTTCTCCATCAGGTGGGTTCTCTAGCTATGGACACCAGGACTATCTTTTCTTATTTCCCTCCTCAAACATGTGTTGCTCTTGTATCAGAGGTTTAACCTGAGACCTGCTGGGTGTCACAAAGGTACAGCCTTCAGCCTGCTATTTGTGCATCAGGTGCTTTTTGCTGTATACCATACAATGGCCTGGTTTATTATCCCTTATGTCTGACAGCTCACTTTTTTCTCAACATTGCTGTTTTCAGTTTGCTTGGCATTTCTCTGGTGAGCTGAGTCTCCTTTGCAACACTCACAGAGGACTCTAAATTTGTACTAATAGAATGTGTACCTATAAAGCCCATTTATATCACCACAGAAGTATGAAGTGCCTGTCAGCTAAACAAAAATCTAGGCTAATATTTTCATGTCTTCATTCCACTCTCAGGTTCAAGTTATATCTGGTAGGAAGAGAGGGAAAGGTGTCACTTTCAGTTTTAGCAAGTTTTTAGTGATTGCATAGAAATGAGAACTCTATAAACCTGCTCAAGTTGAGGGAGAGATTGGTAAATACATCTTCTAGAAGCTAGAGGGCACAGGAGCCACAGAAAGCTTCTGGTATAACTCAGCTACCAGGAGGTGTGAGTGAGTCAGAGGAGCTTTTGCTACTTTTCACAGAAAATGGCACTTGATACTCAAGTTCAGACAGATATTTTTCTCTTTCTGAAGAGAAGTGACTGAAAATCAGAATTTTCTCTCTGTTTTTTTAGCAGTTTTGCAAATGGTCTAAAGAAAAATCAATTATTCGTATTGCCATTGATATAAATGAAGTTGCCAATATATGCTTCCCATTTTTAACCCAGATTAGTTCAGTAATCATTTTTGCAGGAGCTCCTACCATTAGCCATTTATAGAGAACTACTGAAAACTGTTTTAATGGAAAAGGTCAAAGGTAAGTTTGTGGGCAGAGGAGTGTTGCTATCAAACCTAATAACCACAGATTTTAGATTTTCACTTGTCTAGCTGGTCTGGTGGAAGTATTTGATAAGTTTTCCTCACCCTTACAGAGTATTCCTGTGATAGTCCTGGTGTATTTTATGTTACAAGCCACATGTCCTACCAGTGTAACACCTGTGTGAGAAGGACTTTGGGAAACTTTGTGGTACAGACCAATCCTTATTTTTTTACATTTTGAAATGGACTTCACAGGCCTTATCCTGTAAGTGTGTAAGTGGAACAGAATATCCTGACCTGCCATTTGGAAGAGCAAATTGCAAATTCCAGTGTGTTTTGTTTTCAGTTCTAAGTAAGCCAGTGAGAGAAGAGAACTTTGCCAGTCTGCAAAGGACACAATGTATATGTATGATTAATTTATGCTGAGTTTCTCAGGGCAGTTGACTTTCTCTCTGTAGCAGAAAATCAGAGATACTGTGAGTTTGTAGGACTCCAGCATCACAGAAAAGATTCCCTCCAGGGAATTCTACATTTCCCACAGGCTTTATGCCTAAAGTCATATGGGTGCTGGACCACAGGATGATATTGCAGTAAACAAAACAGCATTGGTGGAATAATGAAACTCTGCTGAATTATTCATTGGTTCCTGAATGATGCAGAGAGAGTTTTCATAGTAAACAGCCCTGAAGATGAGAGTAGTGCCAGCCCTGTGGCTGTGCTGTGCACCTGGCCTGTTTTCTCAGGTAGGCATCTGCAAAAATTCATGTCTTTGCATAAACAGACTGAAACAACCATGTTTGGTAGCTGTCAACCAAACTCATCTTGGAATTTATGACTCATCTTGGAATAGTCAATCTAATTCCAAAAAAAACCGAGTTAGGTGCAAGCTCTAGTGCCATGGACATAACATTAAAGCATGTTTAAGCACTTTGCTGCCATGTAATGGACTTTAACACATTTTTAAAGGGAGCACATCTTCAAAGAGAAGGACATCTTCAAGCTTGTTCGGCGAAATCTGATGGTGTCTTGTAGTAAATGTCTCACATAGCTACAAGAATACAGAAAATATCAGCCAGGTTTTAAAAAAATAATGTGTACCAGCAGCACAATTTTAGCCCATGAAGCATTTTCCCAGCTGGCCTTTGGAAGCTGAGGAGCAGCACGGCCTCATCCCAAAGTAGGTATCTTGAGGCACACTACTCCCACTGCTGTCATGGTTTAAGAATGACCAGGGATGTGTTAATGCAAGTAGGAAATTTAAAGGAGGGTTTCAGCATGGGCAGAGAAGTTAGAATGGACAATATTATGATGGTGAGGCCACCTGTGTCTATAAAACTGAACGAGTCTTTAAAAAAAAAATTATCTGGATGTTTAGTTTTGGATCGTGCTGAGAGGGAGTGTCTGCTGAAGCCTGTCAATAGTGATGGTGAGTGAAGCAGTGTTTTGCTCTCAGCTGTGGAGGAAAGATTACATCAGGGGTGCGGGGAAAGAAGAAACCCCTCTGTAGAATGAATTTAAAATCCCAACCTCCCACCTTCCCAAAAGCACATTAGTTTTCCAAAACTCCACTCTAAACTTTGGTGGAAGCAACAAAATGTGCAACCTTAGGTCGTGATCCTCTGGCTGCTGGTAGCCACTTGCAGCAGAGAAGCTCTGGCAAGGAGAACCATGCTGTCACCTCAGATTTGTGCTGGGCTCCATTGTGGTAGTGATGACAGGTGCTATGAGAAAATCCAAGAGCAAAACAGTGGGTAATAGCACAGCGTTTGAGAAATACGAGCTCTAAAATGCTACTCATGGGGTGCCATCTGTACTGGCTGCTCAGTGAGGCAGCACCCTGCAAAAAAAAGAAAGAAAAAAAAAAAGAGTATCAGCATATAAGCAGGGCAGCACTTTGAACTGGGCAATAATGCTCCAAGTGCACTCAAGCTTTCCCTAAGTGACTTTGCATCTAATATAATGTATTTTTAGCATTATATTGATATAAATCTTAGCATATAGTAATACACAGAAAAATTTAACTCAGCTGATGTCCCCTTTTACATGTCTGGCTTGCTTCTGATGGTGGTTACTGCTAAGAGCTGTCATACTAGTTAGAATTTATTAAGAGCAAGGTGCAGAGTGCTTCATCATTAAGTGTCATAGAATAATGTCTCTTTTTTTCAACCTATAATGTGTTTTAAAAATATATTTTACAGTTTATTGCAATGTTTTTCTTGTTAATTAAAGATGAAGTAAAAGTTTATTTGGATATCTTGTAATCATAGAGTAAAATGCAGCAAATTAATTTGATGCATTATCATAAGGATCCAAAAAGTTATTTGTTTTTCTACTGGATATCAAAGCTATTGGAGAACGGGACTCTGTTTAAAGGCATAGTAATTTGTAAGAGACTGAGACATGGCTTGTCCTAACAGTGCAGGTTTAAATTTAATACAATATTATCAACTCTGTGCAGTATAAAGCAGTCTTTGCCTTTCCATAGCAGATGTGCATCCCACCTTTGGTGAGACCATGTTGCCAGACAGAGGCATGGAAAACTTTTAATGTTGTTTCCCTCGAATTGTACATATTTATGTGCTGCCACTGTGAGAGACCCTCTTTCCTGCCTGGTGACTGGGGCCATCTGCTGGGTTTGGCACTTTATTCTCTGTGCTTGGCTTGTAAGAAATCACAGTTTATAGGGATAAGGGAAGTTAGTGGGAAACCATCCACTCTAAAAAGTTAAATACTCATGATTTCTCCTGCACAATAGGCTTGCAATTTTTTATTTTATTTTTTTTTTTTTGTGATGTCTTTGCCTATAGGGCTGAAATAGGATGATGCTCAGTTCCTGCTCCTCTGAACTTTTGACACTCTTGCTGGCTGTTTTCTGTATGTTATTCCCTATCCAGCCCAGATGTTTCTGCACACGAGCCACCCACCCTTTCAGCTTGTTTTTTTTGGAAGGCAAAGCCTTGATTTTGCCTTGTGATGTAGGACAGCATTAGAATGTGGAGAAAACCCATTTTTTTTTGTGGAAGGACTCCAGTGGCTTTGGCATTCTTGTATGATTGGATGTGTTTACTGCCCAACTGCTGCTTCAAAGCTGGCTGTGGCAGAGCTCGAGTGATTTCTGTAGTGCTTCTTTGGGTGCCCTGTTGTGTGTGCCTGAGACTGGAATTTGAGCTGGTGGAAATCCCACAGGAATGCTCCTTGGGATCAGGATCCCTCCTCTCAGCCTGTGCTTGACTGATGCTGCCTGCAGCCCTGCACTCCCAAGGGACCTTGATGTTTTAAGCCCAGAAACCATTGGATCTTCCCCTCCCTTGAAGCATATGTTGACTTGCAGTATTTCTAAAAAAAGGTTGTGTGAAAAGCTGGTTGATCACTCCTCAGGCCAGATTTCTAAACTAGCTCTGCACTGATCTCACTAGAATGAGGGAGCCTGGCTGGGTGCTGCAGCCATAAACAAGACAAAATTTTGAAGGAATATTTGTCAGAAAAGCTGATTTTGGGCTATCTTGGCAAGATGCTGATTAAACTACTTGTTTTGGGCCACAGTGCTTGTATGAGTGGGAAGAGTGTGGAAACCTGGCCTTCTTCACAGAGCTCTTGGCCCAGGTTAGGCTGTCTGGGAAATGAAAAGCTGGGTTTCCTCTGACTTTCCCCATGACTCGTACAACACATTTTACAAAAAACAAAACCATTTTACATTATTGCATTGCTGGAATAAATCCATGAGAGAGGCAGAAGAGGAGAAAGGAAGTTCATGTTTTCTAGTCAGAAGATTAAGTGGTGGTTTTCTGGGGACTTTGGTGTTTGCCTTGCTTCAGGCACTGCCCAGTTACTGCTGAGGGCAACACAAAGCAAAGGCTGAGCACACCAAAGTGAGAATATGAGAAAATGAAAATGAGAAAAGATAAACTGGAAAGGGCTGAGATCCAAACCCTAAATTCAGTGAGGGAGGATTATCCTGTTTCTCACCTTTTAGGTTTTAGGGAGGCCAGTTTTGACTGAAAGGTGTATGGAGGAAGAAATGTGCCCTAATCTTAAGAATTTGGGATGCTTTTTAATCTGCATTGGGTTATTGTGGTTTAACCTGGCAGGAAGATGAACACCACACAGCCACTCATGCCCTCTACCCCCACCACCAGTGGGGTGGGGGAGACAACTGGGAAAAAAGAGTGAAATTCATGGTATGAGACAAAGACTGTTCAGTTGGAGAGAAATGGAAGGGGAAATAACAGCAATAATAATGATGATGAAAGAGTTCAAATACACAAAACAAGTGGTGCAGGATGCAACCACATCCAGTAGCCAGGAAAAGAAAATAATGCTGGTGGTACCATTAGAAGTGTTAAGGAACACTGGTATCAATGCCAGTGCTCACTGAACAGTTTGAGCACTTGCAATGAGAATAATTAATACCAGTTTCCTGAGAAGGTGGTGGAATTTGCCAAGCATCCAAAAAACAACCAGACCATTTTCAGGTCCTGATTATTTCCTGATGAACTGCTTGACCCCAAGGGCCTATAGCAGCCATGACAGTCTTCCTTTGCAAAGCCCCTTAGAATAGATTCATTCAAATCCAGACATAATTGCACCTCTCCTCACGATATTATATTTCAAATATCCTCCCAGTAATCAGAATCACTGCAGTGTGTGAGCAGTGAAGAGCCCCTTTATCCTTCCAGCAGAAAGCATATGGACTGTTATGAGCTAAAGAAGGTTAATAATGGGAAAGGCTAATAGAAAAGGCTTTGAGGCATCATCACAGTCACAAAAAAGGCATGAGGAAATCTGAGAGCGAGTGACAATGCTGCCCCTTTACCAGAAAATGTCCTGATGGAGTGTGAGTGAGAGCCAGAGTCCTCTGCCTCCCCCGCAGAAAATCACAGCTACAGAGGAGTTGTTGTGTATTTCAGTTTGTTCCCATGGTTTTAATCTTCTCACTTGCTCTAATTATTCCTATTCAAGGCTGATTTATGTTTGGCAACTTTAGGTTAGGAGGAGTTGCCTTTAGCAGAGCAACACATCCTGCTTGCAGGCAGGATGGGGGGAACGTGGTGCTCAGAAGCAATGTGAGAAAAAGAAAACCTCTCTGACAGATTTCTCCTTATTTGCAGTAGGCCCTCAGTTTTCTGTGTCTCCTTGATGAAGAGCAGCAATGTTGACCTCATAAGGGATTCCTTCCAGTTTGTTCCCCAGGTTTTTGTTAGTACTCACACATAGCTTTTTCCACAACTGTGTGTGTTTTTTATGAGCAGTCCATAACACAGTGGTAAATCCATGAGTGTTTCCACCAGCTGTGCTGTGTTATGCTGCAGCATTCTGCTTTCCAGGATGGAGAACAGGTTTTTGTCAGCTGTCCCCTGTACCCTGACACTGGGATGGTGACTTTGGGGGGAGTGGGACACTCCTGACAGCTGTGTAACCAGGAATGTCTGAAAATTTCCAAGTCGTAGGTACTAAGTGTCTACAAGTTGTATCAAAATCAGCTTCCTACTAGGGGAAAAGTGAGGAATTAGCTGCTCATGTTTTTGTTTTTTTTTCCAGCAACTGCCTGTCATCTGGAAATGAGCTTGAGGGGCCCATTAGAAGGAAGCAGGGGAGCCATAACGGGTGTAATATGGCACATGGCAAGGAACTGAGAACAGAAAATTTAATAAACAGTATGGAAAAGTGTGGGAAAACAACCTCTGCTAGTTCTGCTGCCTGTACAGAGATGTGGGCTTCTCAGTTTGTCCCCAGTGGGACGGGTGTCAGCTGGGGAGGTGACCATGTTTCCAAATAAAAAGCAACTTTTAGTAGTAACTTTATCGTGGGACACAAAATGAGACCACAGAGCAAACAAGGACCTGAGCTGGAAGCTGGAATTTTAGCCAACCCCTCCCAAAGGCATTGCTTTGAGCTGCAGGAGGTGACAGATGTGCCAGCTGTCACCTGCACACAAAGATACACCAGCAGCTTGTAAATTGAGGAGTCAGTGAGCTCGACACTTGTGAGCCTTACTTCAAAAAACTTCACAGAAACAGCCTCCAAAGTTGTGGGCTCTACATACATAGCAAACAAAATGTGCTGGCTTGACTGAAAACTTGTAATTTGTTAGATTAGCAGTTTGCAGAGATAGAATTTAGCACTAAGTGAGGGTTGCTAACTGAAAAAAAAAAGGGAAATAGATATGATTTGTCTAATTGTATGCAGGGTTTATTTAAAGTGGAGACTAGTCTGCTTTAAAAAACAAAAGTTGCATTGAGTAAATGTATTATGTGTTCAGTGCATTTATTGTTGGAAGCATGGGATTCCCACATGGTGTTGTTTATTTGGTTTTAAAATGCTTAAAAAGAAATGAGTTTTTGATACCAAATTATCTTTGAGAAAGTATAGGTGACCCCAGGTTATGTCTATGATGCTAAAATGCAAAAATAGCATTTGACTTAATGATGGAGATTTTACATGCCCCATGGCCATTGGTGTTTCTGAGGAGATTAACAAGGACTTTGATGGTTTCTCTGTTGAAAATGTGCTGGATCTGCATGACAAACTGAGTGTCTTTGTGGAAGCCATGTAGGGGTGTTTTCCTTGTCCCACTTGGTCCCCATGAATCCTGGGGAATGAAGTGTGGCAAATGACAAATTCCTGCTGGATTTTTTTTTCTCTCTATTTTCATTAACCTCTGAATAGATATTATTTTAATTAAAAAAAATCTTGACAGCACCTATGAAAAAGCTGTGGGGGTTGTAACTGCAATTAAGTGTGTTGTCAAAGATGATGAGCAGCTTGGTATCACAGGAAGGAAATTAACACTCTGACCAATAACAGAACAGTAATCTTAATCCAGTGCTTTCTGCCTCTCAGGAGCTCTAAAATGGATGGATTTTGGAGACCAGGCAATTTTAGAACAAGACAGTTAAGCAATCAGTGCCATAAAACATCTCCATTTTAAAAGTCAATGTCATACTGGTGTAATAGTGGCTGATGGCCAGCCAGCAAGAAATGGGATGTTAATTGTTAATTAAACATTAACAGTGATGATCCTCCTATATTTTGGATGACAGAAGGGTTGGGAATTGTGTTCAACATCAGGTGCTGGTGGTGGAGCTTTACAGTGATTGCAGCAGTGCCAGGTGTGTTTGGGTTGTTCACTGCAGAGAGGAGGAATGGGAATGCTGGCAGCCCTTCCCTGCTGGGAGGAACACAAGCTTTGAGAGCCTTGCTTTCTAGCTTGTGCCACCACAACTCTTTTATTACTTAGGAGCTGCTCTAAGCACATCATTCACAGGTCTTTTGGTAAACTGCAAGCTCCCTAAATCACAGTACAGTAATCTCACGCCTATAAGGCGCACGTTTTTTTTTCTTTCAGCGAGGATCCGCATGCAACAAAGTAACAAATTAGTAACGGAATCGTGATCGTGGGGTTTACTGGCAGGTGCTCAATTTGCAAACATTTTTCACGGATCAGCGTAGGCTTTAAACGCAGCCCCAGGTGCCCTCTCCGTGCCGTGGGCCCTGGCACTCTCACCCCAGTGCCAGCTGGCACAACTGCTGGTTCTTGTGGCTCGCACTTCTGGGTTGGCAAATTTCCGAGCTTTGTCCATATATAAGGCGCACCGGATTATAAAACGCACTTCTGGATTTTGATAAAAATTTTAGTCAAAAGGGTGTGCCTTATAGTAGTGAAATTACTGTGTTTTGCTCATCTTAAAAGCGCCATTCATCCTGTAGATGATTGGCATCACACTGGGGCAAGCAGAATTAAAATCAAACCCTCTGTGCTGCCCAGGCAGGGAGGCACTGTCCTCTCCCCAGGAGGTGAAGGTGAGTGCAAGGACTGGATTGCTCTGCCCAGCACAATCACAGGGGGCTGGAGAGAAAGGCTGCCCAGGAAGGAGCAAGCTGTAAAAACAGCCACAGTTTTACTATGGGAGAGGATGGCAAGGGAGTGAACTAAAGCTTTGAGTCAGATGGAATCTTGGAAGGAGAGGACTGGGAATAGTCCACCTGCAGGTGCCAGAGCAGATATGGGCAGGCTTGCAGGGCATGGAATGGATGAAGCTGTGCTTATTCATATAGTCTGAGGTAAAAACAAGGCTGAAGAAAGTTTGTGGTTTCCTGGCTACCCTGTGGCTCTTCCTGAGGTAGGTGCTTCTCCACATGTCCCCAGTGCATGATTTCCAAGTATCCTGTAGGAAAGGATTAAATGGAGAAATTCAACTCCTATGTCAACAAGAAAAGGGCTGAAAAGTTTAATAGAGACAATCCTGCCTTGTCATTCTCCTGCCTTCCCAGATGTAATCCAAGCAGAACTGCTCCTTGGCATTTAGGGCTCGTTTTGTCCTTCTTCTGCACCCTGTGCTCCAGCTTGTGCTCCTCTCCTTCACATTTTCTTGCCCCACTCTCAGCAAACATGAGAACCATATTCCTGGTTAGAGAAAGCTGCACTGTTTTAAGGGGATGTTTTAAAGGGAAGCAGTTTTATTGTCCTGCTGAAGCTTTAGCAGCCCACTGTCATTTCTAGTAATGTGTGGGTAGCAATCTGCAATGTGCACCCATCTACAAAGGGGGTTTTTAACTCCCTTTTCCGTCCCTGAAACTAAACCAAATCTCTACAGTTAGTTGAAAGCTCCATGTCAGAAGAGCTGTGATTTGAAGTAGCAAGATGTTAAAGAAAGGGTTTATTTCTTGTTTGTTTTGCAGTATGAAAAGACAGGATTCTGCTACTCCAGAGACCAATTCAAAATGCACTGTGAGAAAATTCCTACCCCAAGGACATTTACACTGTAAGGGAGCATAAAAAAATCAAAGAGAAAAGCAACATGTAAGTTAAGAACCAGGGAACAGGGGGACAACAAGTGCTTCTTTTCTTCCCTTTTGAAATGTGTGCTGTTTGTCCCTTGCACCCCTCCAACTTAGAGTTCTCTCACCTCTTCTAGTGCATGTGGATGAAGGCTTTCACCTGAGGGAGGGTGACAGCCAGGACCAACGTCTTATTTCCTAAAACCAGGAGGGAGGTTTCTACAGCTGTAGGAGGAGTGTGTAAGGTAACCCAGCAGGCAGCAGTGGCTGAGATGCCCTAAGACTGAGGCTGGAGCTGCAAAGAGGAGTAAAAATCAGTGTACAACGGAAAAGGGCAGTGATGGAGCACATCAGAGGAGGAGGGATGAGAGCAGAATAGCAGCCACTGTGAAAGGCACAATGGATGAGGAAGCTGGAGCAGAGAGGAGAAGGCAGCAAGGACAAAAGTTAATCCTCCTCAATGATGACAGAGTTTTGGGGAATTGAACTAAAATCTTCCCTTCTGAGGAAAGTCTCAGATCTAAAAAGCTCCATGGATCAGTAATGATGCACGCTGGGTTTCAGAGTCAGCTTCCAGACTGGATGTACAGGGAAAAATGACCTTATTTTCTTACTGATAGGAGCAAAAATTCAATGCAACAGAAGCCAAACAAAATGTCCAAAGTATTTTGCTACTTTGCAAAGCCCCAGAAATTTAGAAGGTTTATTTTGTAAGACAGCAACAGGCAACATGTGAAGTACTTCTACGGAAACACCTGTGTTGTGTAAAACCAGTAACTTACCAGACATAAAATGGGTGGTAAACCAAACTTCTAGTGCTCTGCATAATATCATGCAATTTTTTTAAAAACTAAAATTATTTAATTAAAAAATATCAGCCTACATGTGTTGAAACTGTGTTGGTGTCCCACTGCTGACAGCAATTCTCTTTTAAAAAAAGAAAAGTTTGTTACAACTTCCAGTAAACCACATCTGGATTTTTCACTTAATTGAAACTTTTTAATGTGTTCTAATATCAGACTCAATTGTAATGGAATTGTTATTTATCTCCAGATTTATCCAATTCCTTCTCTCTGGACTATCTCGCATTTATTAGGGTCTTTAATTACATTCCTCTACTAGCTGACCACTATAAAAATTGAAATCCTCACCACAAATCTGTAAAAATGTTTCCACTTGCATTGGGAGACAAAAATAGAATAATTCCATGTCTTTTTGGACGGATGCCTAGCTGAAACTATGCAGGGTTTGACTGACAAGAGGATGTAGTCTTTGCTGAGAGCGCTTTCTTTAAGGTCCTTTTTAGCCTTCAGGAACATTTAAGTAGATGAATGAAGAGAGGATTTATGCTAGTTTCCCTTCATTTTTGTGAACTCTGCCTGGTTTTTTTGTAACTTTTGTCTCCTGCGACGAAATCTTTTCAGCTCTTCAGACTTGCTGAATATATAATCACAAACTGGTGAGTAGTAACTTCTGAGAGTTTTGGGTTGAAATGGCACTCTATTCTTTCGTGTACAGCTGTGGTAGAGGAATAAAACCCCTTTGTGCAGATAAAGAAAAAGCAAAATTATTTAAATGCTCAGTATTTGCCAGGGTTATAACTGTAAAGTGTGGTCTTTCAGTGGTGAATAAATACAGTTAACACATAGCTCAGCCTGCAAATGCAGTGGAGAGACTTGACTTGGGTAAGTTGGGAATTAGTTTGCATTGGAGTGAGCTCTCCTCACTGTGCTGCACGGCACGTTATCCTGGGGAGTGTGGATGGGAGCTGACAAAGCACAGCAGGTAATTGGCTGCTTCAGCTGGAAAAGCAGAAAAAGGAGATTTGTTGGGACGTACAGAAAGAAAATGAGGACAAATGGTAATAATGACTTGTTGGGTGATAATATCTGTCCATGGTCTTCTGAGGTGTCTGTGAGATTAAATCCATGCAGGCACTTTGCAAGGGCAGTGAGTGTGTTAAATGTGAAGTTTAGGCAGCTGAGCAAACTTTTTCTGTCAGTGCATTTTGGACTGGAACTTTCACACACTTTGAATGTAGGAAAGGAGGTGAATGTGTGTGTAATTTCTTCTGCTGTTCAGGGCTGTTGTGTTTCTGTATCTCAGCATAAATTTTTGTGCTGCTATTTTATTTTGAGCCATACCTTCATTTTATGTGAACGGTCTTATCTGATGTCTGTGGAAAGCAAACTCAGCTCAGCCTTTAGGAACTTTTTTTCTGTATTTTTAAACCTGGCGTACACTGCAGCAAATATTTCCTCTTGGAAAGGGAAAGCTCTTGCAGGGTTAGGTACTTTTTCTCAGTTGCACATGTGGCAGTTCCTACAGACAGACTGAAATAAAAGCTGTAATGGTATATCTATGGTCTTTGTTTAAAGTGGTTTGTGTCCAGGTAGGGAAGGGAAATGTGTTGGCAGTGTAAAGACTCATGTACCAGGTTTCTCCTAAAACAGATTTTATGGAAAGCTTTTTGTTACTTGCTTTTCTCTCCTTCCTCTCTTTAACTAAATGAAGTGTGTGCTTTGAAAGCCAAGGCTGATAGATACTAGAATAACATAAAATCTGATTAAATTTTCGTGACGTTGTGTAAAAAACCCCCACCCATCTGGGGTTTGATATTCCAGAAACGTATGCCTGTGGGTGAATATGTATGATGGATCTCACTGGAGCTGATTGACAGAAGACTATAATATTTACTTCAAAAGTGTTTCCAGTTTTATGTTGCAGGATTCCAATCCTTGGACAGTTTTATTTTAATTTGTTTCCTGAAAATCTCACCAAGAACGATGTACACTGTATTGGATGTTGAAATTGTGCTCCATATGTAGAATGAAACAAAAATGAAATATTTAATGGGTTTGGTAGGTCTGTATGTAGGGGGGATACTTGGAAGACTGAAAAATAGGTTATGCATTTTTAGCATTTTACTATCTGTAATAAACAAAGGTTTGTTTCCTCCCCCTTGGTAAAGAGGAAATACAAGTGTTTCTTTGCTTCTTTTATATGCCCTTGTACTCTTTGAGGTGGCTTTAAATTTTCATCAGTGTCATATGAGGTAAAATGTGTATTAAAGCGCTAAGGGTAATGGGGTTAAGACATGCACTGTCTAATAAAAGAAATTAGTATTTTTTGGCAGCCATCCTTTGGCCTGTGTGATTTTTTTCCAAAGGGCACTGACATTGCTCCTGGTTTCTTTAGGACTGCCATTCTGTGCTTGGACATGCTTTTTACCCATTGACCTTTTTTATTTATTTTCTTGAATGCCATACTTAATGTGTCATTTCTGGCAGAAAGTTCTGGTGATCAAAGAGGAAACAAAACGGGCTTGAAGCAGGTTGCTGGAAAGGCACACACAGGATGGCACTGCCATGGAAAGCTCTTTTTTTTTTTTCCCTGTGGGAGCTATCTACCAGTCCTCATACTGACTTAATGAACACAGGAGAAAGCACATATTTTCCTGGGCCTGGAAAGCAATTGTGGTCTCAGAGTGCAAGGTTTACTAGCAGGATAATCAGCTAGAGTGGCATGAGTGACTCCCTGCCAAATTTCTTTTGCCTCCTGTGTACCTGGCCCAATTAACTCCATTCTTCATTCTTCAGTCATCTCCCCAGGTAGCTACCTGGCCTTAATGGGCCATAAAATGCTTGGCACTAGTCCATATGGAAATGTTTTGGGGCGTAGGGAGTGTCTCAGCCATGTTTTAGAGGTCTCTGAGAGTGCCAGAGGCAGAGTGCTGTCCAAAAGGAAATTCAGAGGATGTACCTGTGCCTTCTTCCTGATTCTTGCAAGAGTTTCTTTGGGTAGTGTACGTCATGAGGTGAAAGCTGGTTTAATTTGGGAAAGCTGCACAAAGGACCAGTGGAGTAACTTCAGCTAAGCACAGAGGGAAGAACTTCAGCTAGGATTAGATACCCTTGTTCTCATCTCTTAAACAAGATTTCTTCTTTGCTTCTGCCTGCCTGCCTGCCTCCCTCCCAAGTGGGGATTAACCGTGACTTTTTTAACTGAGCTTGTGAAGACTGTGTTTGGTTACGAGTCCAGCAGCTCAGTTCCTTCCCTGCCACGGCCCCTGTGCTTCCTGGACTCCAAACCTTCACCTGCACATGTCCATGGGGTGGGAGGCAGCAGGGGGGCAGATGGTCTGGTGAAAGACATTCATCCCACAGACTTCAGATTTCAAAGACAGCCCTAGGCAGGCCTGAGCTTCTGCAGGTGAAGCTCTGCAGGGAGGGAAAGCCATTATGCTGTGATCCCAGCAGAAGGCAAGAGATCCACAGCTTTTGAGTAAGCTCATGCTTGAAAACATTTTCAGGCTTGTGATCTATAGTGGGACCCACAGCTGGTCGGTGGGTTAGAGAGGGTTACTGAATGAGATTTTTTTTGAGAAGTATTCTCTGACCACGGCTGTTGGCATGATGACCAAGAAGAGAAGAAGAACAAGAAAATAAGATAACTAGGAAAAAAAAAAAAACCCGGAGCTGTGGAAAGTATTTTTAGAAAGGTCCTGGGAAGAGTGGGGGTGGAAAAACTTTCCACCAATGATTATGTTGACTAATTGTGACCAATGATGAAAGTGCAAACTGTGTAGAGGGTATAAAAGACAGTGAAATGTTGTAATAAATAGGTATTAGCTTTCTGAAGCATAGTGTGCCTTTCGTGTGTCATGCCTGCCTCTATAGTGACAGTGATCTCTTTAAAAGAAATTAGGGCTAGCTATTAGTTCACTTCTACCTTCAATGTTCATTTGAGTGGGTGCTCTATGTTATCTGGATATATATATAATGCAAGAGGTATTTCATAGAAATTGTTTAGAGCCAAAGAATGTATTTAATTGTTTATTTTCCTTGGGGTCTTCCATGGAGATGTGCTCAACCTCAGGGTATTATCCAGAGACTCAGAATTGAAACTGTGGAATGAAACTGGAGTAGTCAGAGTGGAACTCTGCAAAAATTCAGGGCTAAGCCAAACTTCTCATATCCTGCCTTCCTTTGCATATTTCTGAATATCCTTGAAATCCAGGTGCTCTCGTGAAGACTGAGAATTGGAAAGTTGGGTTTCTGACTCATATTTTTCTGGGAAAGTTGAGACGTACTGGGATAATACACCTGCTCTGTGTCACTCTAAGTCATCTAGGAAATTTAAAATATTTTGTGAATTTAATCCCGCCCAGCTCTCCTGTCATACAGGAAATACTCGTGGAATCAAATTTACTTCTCAAACATGCTTATTTTTGTACCTTCATCTTCAGTTAGCTCAAGGAACAAAAATCCTGTTTGGGTGATCCTGAGCTCTGTCACATGGAGCTTCACATCAAAATTTCTGGTATCAGAATTCCAACTTACCAAAATTGCAATAATTCAGAGTTACTGAGATTCTTTTTTATTTTCAGATCTAACAGAGACCAGGGAAAAGCCACTTCTAGAGAAATTATGCTGTTTTTATACTCTCACATCCCCAGACTCTGCACCCTGGCATAGTCCCAATGTAGTCAGTAGAGCCACATTAATTTGTCTCTGGCTAGAAAAAGCCCTCATAATTTTAAGTAAGTCATATCCACATGAAATAATAATAAAACCTGTGAACTTGTATCATACAAACATGGCTGGAGAGGGATAAGATTAAAACCAGGAGTGCTGGCACTTCTCAATTACAGTAATTTCCCAACTATAAGGCGCACTGGACTATAAAGCGATTTTTTTTTTTTTTTTCTTGCAGCGAGGATCAGCCTGCAACAAAGTAACGAATTAGTAACGGAATCGCGCGATCTTGGGGTTTACTGGCAGGTGCTCCATTTGCAAACATTTTTCACGGATCCACGTAGCCTTTAAATGCAGCCCCAGGCACCCTCCGTGTGCTGCGGGCCCTGGCACTCCCACCCCACCCCGGCGCTGGCTGCCGCAGCTTGCACTTTCGGGTTGGCAAATTTCCGAACTTTGTCCATATATAAGGCGCACGGGATTATAAGGCGCACTTCCGGGTTTCTAGCAAAATTTTAGTCAAAAGGGTGTGCCTTATAGGTGTGAAATCACAGTAATTTACTGACCTCTCCCTGCAACACCAAACTCACTGACTTCTGGAATTGTTAGGGAAACCCAGAATGGTGGTGGATCACTGAGAGTTCTGATGCTTTTTGTGTTCTTGGTCGGGAAGGAGTCTAAGGCAGGAATTCTGGCTGTGGCCAGGGCTTAAAGCCCCATTTCTTTCCACAGCTATGTACCAGGTACACCCTCCCTCACCAGCTCTGTGAGGATGAAATCTTCCTTCAGGTTCTGTTGTGGGGCAGCAGCTGCCAAGGTCCTGGTGCTGCAGGGAGATCACTTCCTGGGCTAGACCCAGAAAGGCAAAGCAGGAGTGCTGAACAAACCTTGGCAAAAGCTGATCATGCCTTGGCTAAAGTTTTTATTCCTCTGGCCTGCTGAAGGTCTGCTGAGAGAGCCAGAGAACTCATGGAGCTCTGCAGCCAGCTGTGCATGCATGGTGCGGGAGTTAAACTCACTCAGGCAGTATGGCTGTTCCTGTTTTCTTACTCTAATATGTGTCATCCCATGTTAATTATCCTTTTCACACACATCAGAAGTGATGTATGATTAATTAATAAGGATATTTCAGGTGTTCCTCTGCTGTTGTGCCAGTCAGATGGTGGCAGGGTGCAAGCTGTGCTCTCTGATCCCTTACTGCAGCTGGAACCTGCACTGGGGTTCTGCAGCAGCACACTGAGCTGGTGACAAGTCAGAAAAACTTGCATTCAAAAGGTGTCTTGGAAGGATTTCTCGAGAACAAAACATGTTTCAAGTAGTGCATTTCCAGCCAGCTAGGGGCTGCTTTAGTAATAGCTTTTCTGTGAGCTAATTTCTGTCCCTCGGAGGAAGTGGCTTCCTTCCTCTCTTCATTTAATTCCTTTGCATTTCTGACCTTCACCTGTGTGACTCGCTCCCTGAAATCCTCTCGGGAGGATCAGTGTCAGCTCTAATAAGCCAGCTGTCACTTTACACCAAACAGAAAGTAAGTGTTCCATTTGTTAAATGGGCCAGGAGAACCCAGATGCTTTTTCTACCATCCTCATTTTTTCTTTCCTAGGGGAAAGTGTTTTACTTTGACGTGCCTGAAAGTGCATAAAGCCGATTTGAAGCTGCAGATTTGAGTGTCTTGACTGAAGGCTGCCATGTAAGGCTTTTCTTTATTTATCAGCTGCACTGAAACAGGATCAGAGTTACTGCACAGGGTCTGGGCACAATGAGTTTTCTTGTGTTTCCAGGCAGAAGATAAGGGATCCGCTGTGCCAGGAACACACTGGGAATTTCTTTCCTTTAGAATGCTGCACAGGAAGACACAGGAAAAGTGAGATTGTTACACTGAGCACTTGGCTGCAACAGTGCTTCTTCTTGGGAGCCCTGCCATTGACTTGATTGTGAGCAGGACAGCTTTTCTCTGTCACAGCTGTTTGTTTATTGCTCCCTTTCCACTGCTTTTTGGTGCTGACAAGCCTGTGCCTCTCCAGCAGCCTGCCCAGGTGGGTTATATTCACACCACTAAGCATGGGAGCTGTTTGAGAGTGGAAGGGAAGGGAGCACTGTGTTTCTGTGCCTCTCACACTGGTGTCTGAACTCAGCAGCCTGTGGAGCACAGGTCTTAAACTGTGTCTGATAAATGTGAAATCAGTGCCTGTCACTGGCTGGCCACCACTGGAGAGCACCTTGGGACAGGAGCAGGAGGTGGCAGCTCTGCAGAGAGGAAGGCCATGCTTTTCTTCCATGAACCTGGAGGTTGTGTAAGTATGGCTGCTTGTGGGGATTTGACTTGTGGTGGGGATTTGGAGGCTGAGAAGAGGGCTGTATGTGGATGAAGATGATAGCGTATCACCCTCTGGCTCTGTGAAGCCAGCCCTGCTCTCAGGAAAGGTGAGGCTGCTTGGCCATGCTCCTCCAGCAGCTCAGAGCCTTTTGTTCGGAGGAGCCTCCACAGCATTACAGCAGTGTCCCACAGGCTGTCCCCTCCCTGTGAGCTCTTCAACTTCTCCTGTCACTGCTGTTCCTTTGAACAGAGACTCAGGGACAGCAAGCTGCTCAGTGCCTGTCACAGGAGCGCCCCAGCTTTACCTTGAGGATGATCCTTTCTCCCTCCTGGCTGCACAAGTATGGAGGACAACCTGCCTCTTGCTCCTCTGGGCATTTCATTTGTCCTTTTCTTATGATCTGCTTAGGTTTAGGGACAAAATCTTTCTTCATCAGAACCCTAATTTATAGTCTAAACTAAGTGTTTGCAGTGACTGAAATAGATACCTGAGAATGATTTCAGGATGTTTACATCTAGTTAAGTATCCAGTGCACCATCCCTCAGCCTGAATGAGCTTTGAAACTGTGTATGTATGACAAATATAGAACTGTCTTCTCTGTGTCTTCCCATGTGAGGAAAAGGCCTTAAAAAGTTCAAATCTAGAATTTCTAGAAGTTCAAATCTATGCTTGGCCCTGCTCTGCAACAAGCAAACTGCAAAGAGAGGGTTCTGGCTTTCTTTGTTCAGATTTTGTTGGGTTTTTTTCTTGGATGTGTTCCTAGGGCTACGACTTGCAGAGTGGTGAATCTGATATTTAATAGCAGTTCCTACAAAAGGGGACTACCTCGTCTTTAGACCTCCACAAAATTTCTGGCTGTAGCAGTATTGCACCTGAAACAAAGAACCCAGTAGCCATTGAGCCACACAGCTCTGAATAATTGACTTTCTCAACAACAGCTGAAGTTTGTGGCTTTTCAAGTGGATGGAACTGGAGCCCACAGAATCATTGTCTGTTCAAGCCACTGCCCAGGTGGGAAGCGGTGCTGGGTAATGAGCCAAAACTTTCTATATATAAAAAAAAAAAAGCTTCACTTTCAAGAGATCTAGGATTGATTTTATTTTAATATTATAATATGTGTATATAAGTGTAGGACTATACAAACTTACATATGGAACCAACAACAGATAATCAGCCTGAAAAATGTGTAAGCAACAGATGTCTTTCAGCATGTGCTACTTGGATGTAAACCTAGAAAAACAAAATAGATTCTTTTATGGTTGGAGCTTACCATTTAAGGGAAGTAATTCATAGACTTGGTGTAGTTCCTTGCTGCTATAGTTGGAAAATAGGCAATACACAATTAAAAAGATAGTGTAGATATTTTATTTTTGATAAAACTTGGTCCATGTCACTCGCTGTGGATGTGAGAACATTTGCTAATTAGGAAAGGGAAATGTATCCTTGTGTAGGTACAGGGCTCTGAAGCCAGTTAATTCAGTATGCTCTGGGCACTGAACACTTGTTGATGTTTAATCAGATTGTGATTTATGGACTCAGACTTCCTTCTGAACTTCACATTACTCAGAGCCTGTCTAAGTGACAGTTTCTATCCCAGAACAAGAAGCCCATTTTGATGTGATATAGCACATTTTTCATACAGTGAGCTTATTGCAAACTTTTCCCTGCCTGAGATGCAAGGATTTTACTATTTGTAGTCTACATACATGAATTAATAAAAATTTAGGTGTTCTTCTTAGCAACATGTGGTCTAGATATGGGTTTTAAGGCTGTATGATCTTGGATGTTAAAAAAACACATTGGAAGAGCAGATTTAAAACATCAGCATCCTCAAATTGTCTCATTTAAAACATTCACATTGTTTTTGGCTGGAACATCACCTTACTCTCATTATTTACATTTGCCTTTCTCCAAGCCAGTTATTGAGAAAGCTTTTCTGGCCAGAAAACTGTCTTTCTCTGTTCCATATGTTAAGGATTAACTGGCTTAGTAACTTTAAGACTGCATTTCCCCTTTCCTAACTGTATTCCTGTAAAAATGCTGTAGGTAGGAATCCATAGCAATCACTGAGTGTGATGGTCCTGAGAGCCCTGCTGCAGAGGCACCACCTGTGTTAAAGAGTAGAGCTCTCGTAAATGAGATACCACAAGAAAAGAAACAAAACCAAATCCCAACTGGCTGGACAGTCAACATTGGGTGATTTGGTGAGAAAATCTAAATCACTGCTTTTTAAATTCAGTATCATTTTGAATTTGTCCTATGTTTGAAGTTGGGATAAATCTTAAATATGCTTTCTGATAAAGTGTCCTCTAAGCTTTCATTGCTTTTTTTTTTCCCCCTCTACAAACGGAGAAACGTGAAATGCAGGATTTGGAGAGAAAACTGTGATTATGTGCTATATGTGCAAACCTAGCTCTGCATTTATGAGCTGCAACTGAGCTTGTAATGAATGAGTCTTATCACACCAAGCCATGAATATTTGCATTGATTCCCACTTAGAAGTTGGTTTTCTATGATTTGGAAGGTGGCTGACTTGTTAATTATTTTTTTTTCCTGCTCAACTAGAAATAGGTGTGCATGTTAGCTGGGTTTATTTTTAGAGGGGAATGGAGTATGAAAAAAGAAGCATGGCTCAAAATTGCTATGTGAGTGGAAAAGGTGTTCCCAAGTGTGTGTTGGGATTAATACAGCCAACACCTGTGAGAGCCTGTTTCAGTGGAACAGCAGATGCTGTAAATTCCTTAATAAATAATTTGGAGCTAGTCTTTTTCTAAGTGTATAAATCTGCCCTTTCTACCCCTTTCTTCTTTTGTGCCCCCAGATCTGCTTTCCTTTTGTCTCTGAAACGACCCCCCAAGCCCTCACTGTGTGTTGGTCCAAAAAAAAGAGTACAACTTCCCACTGAGACCTTTGGAATAGCTTTGTTGGCTCTGTTAATCTCCAGCAAAAGCTGTGATTTATACAATTATTTTCACCATGGCCTGCAGGACCCAGCACGCGTTGCAGAAAGAAACAGCAGAAATGATGAAAGGGGTCTGGGTGCTACACACAGGTCCAAAATGATGTAATAATAAATTGGAGTGCTGGGAGGTGTCCTATTGGTTTGAAAGGAGAAAACATGACAAAAATAGTGTCATTGTCTCAGTCTGAGTGTCATGGAGAGGGTTTTGTGCAGATGTGAAAGCAGAGAGAGGAAATGCTGTAAATTAGCAGGACTACTATGAAGTCCTTTGCTCACCTGTTAGTGCTGCTAATAAATTACAGTTTGGTCACAGTTATAAATGTGCCACTGCTGCATTGTTTTTAAAGAAAAAATGGAAAAATACAAAAAACAGGGAGGAAAGAGGTGTTGCATCTCTGATAATTTAAATTTCTGATGCTTCTGGATCCTCTATGCTCCCACCATGGTGATGAGTGGAAGTCAAGCCACCACCTTAATTTTAATGCTGTTCTGAGCATGGTAGCAATCAAGGTGAGGTGTGATGAAGATTGACAGGAATGTTCTGGTTGCAGCACAGGTCCTTGCCCAAACTAAAGTCAAGGGTGGAAGGCTGCTCTCTGAGTGCTAAGGATTTTGTTCTGTTACTGCACTGGTAGATGAGAGAGGATTTTAGTTTCTTTATGAATAGCTTCATTAAATTGTCTATAGTGAGATCTTTTAAGACAAAAAAAAAAAAAAGGGAAGAAAAAGTCTTGTTCTAGATGTGAAAGGAACAGTGGGGCTTCAGAATCCTATAAATTACTTTCTAAAAGTGATCCTTCTCATAAACTGCAGAAGGTGAAGACTATTCTTGTCTCTTTTGAATTATAACTTTTGGTGAGACGGAAGTGCCTGCTGTGCAGTGCTCAAGAGTGCTCATGGACTAATGCTCTGTTCCATCTCCCACTAAAACCCCACATGTGCAGAAAAATGACCTGGTGGCAAGATGTGATCCAGACCATGTCATAGATTCACGGACATTCCTTTCTTTGCCATGGTTCCTTGGTGGTTTGCATGGATAAACATGCCATCTAAACCAGGTGTGCATTTTCCTAGAGTGAGGTGATTTCACATCTGGTGGCAGATTGGGAGTTATTTCTGTGCAGAAGCTGGAGATCATGCCTCAAAGACAGACAGAATAATAGGTTGAGATTTAACCAGGTTTCCTATACCTTGAGTTCCTCTTCATGGCTTCTGTCTTTATGATCCTAATTGACAGCTCTGATACTTAATAGCTCAAGGTAATTTTGGCTTTTCTCTTGAATCTTGCATTTTTCTGGACCCAGATAGGCAGTCTCATTATATGTTTCTATTTTCAGCAGAATTTTACTTGTCATTCTCAAGACCTGAGCACAACAAACGACATCACAAAATAACAGTCAATAAAACTTATTATAAACTAAACAAAAACTTTGTGTAGTATTGTGAATCTCTGCACCGTTTTGTCAAAGGCAGACTACGCTTTAATGGATTCTCAAAATAGAAAAATTAAATTAATCAGATATATTTCTATGGAAAACAAGTGAGACACTTCTTATCACATGAATAAATTGCTCCTTTAAAAATTGTTTTGCACCATTATGGCTTCAAGTACCATTTATGTAGTCTACTAATGAGAAACCTCTGTAGCAGCTAACACACCAGGTATGGAAAGGGCTCAAAATTCCCAATTCCTTTCAAAAGTGAATGCAGTGTGTCAGAAAGGAGAGAAGGGGAAAAGAGGAAGGAACTAGAACTCTTTAATAATAATAATAACAACAGTGATCTCACCTGGGGAGAAAAGTTTCTATGAAAGGATAATACATAAAGAGTTTTTCACACTGCCCCAAGGCTTTTTGTTAAAAATAAGTTCAAGATTCATAAAGATTTTTTTCAATTTAAAATACAATTTTTTTTCTTCTCTCTCACAGCCTAGGTACCTCCAAAATAAATTGAAGGATATGGGCCCAGGGGTAATTGGCTTGAAGAAAAGGAGATGGGGAGGCAAAAATGGAATAATTGCTAAAGAGGGAGATGCTTAAAGGAGACAACTGGCCTATCATGATGTTGTAAAAGTATTATTTGAACTCCCAGGGCTGTACTAGCTCAATTGCTTTATTAATTGTTGCATGTGCTAAATATAGCTCTAGATTATGGAGAAAAAATCAAGTGCAACTGTATGTGCCAAATCAATACATTCATTACTTGTTACGGATTTGATTCCACAAACAAAGTGCCCATGGATGGAGATGAGATCAGATCTGAAATACCAGACAAACTCTGTCATGGCTCCAGGTCTCTGCAAAGCAATGTCTGACTCTGCAGTGCCTGCCTCCCTTTGACCTGCCTGATTGCTGGTATTTTTGAGAAGAATATTTCAAGTTTGTGGATGCTCTTTTTTTTTATTTTATTTTTTCTTTCCTTCCCAGAAAGCCCAAAGGCCCCAGGCCAGGGTCTTCATGGAGGGGAGACCTGTAGTTTGGCTGGCTCAACCTCTGATTTATTGAGGCTGGGCTGCTTTACAATTTCCAGTAAAATACAAAAAAAGGACATTTGTGTAAAAGACTTCTTATTTTTATTTTGATTGCTGTGGAGTTTAGCTGCCTCAGACTGGGGCCAGCCTTTGTTCTGTCTTGTAGTGAAGTAACTCTGGCATTTATGATAGCCTGCAATTACTGTACAAGCTATCATTTTTCCATTTCAAAAGTTAGCATTTCTCCATGCTTGCAGCATTATCTCAGATGCCACAGTCATGTGCATCCTCAGAGGAGGAAATGGCTGTGGCACATCATGTACTGTGGTGTGGCCGGTGTAGGGAAGGGTATTTCGGGGCTTTCTCTGATAAGTGCTCTTGTGGAGCCAGGTTTTTGTAAGTGTCTGATGAGAAGTTAGTTCCCAGCACATACTGCAATGCCTTTTCCTAGGAAGCTTTAGGGCTGTTAATTCTCAAGTGATTTAACCACAAATCTAGGAAAAGTAAATATGAGGTATAATGTAGCAAAAACAACCCAGTGATTACCCAAAGTCTCATTTAGCCTTAGGCACACTTGAGAACGCGATCCAGGAGACAAGAAGGACTGAAAAGTGTTTTGAAGTAGGCAATGAGTTCAGACATTTTAAAACCAAGGTGCAAGGCGACCACTTCCTACTAGAACTGCTAAAAGAGCAGATTGGCTGTGGCAGACCTGGAAAAACTGTGCTGTGCTTGATTTGTTTGTTCTGATTTGCTCTTTGGCTTCCTGGAATTTTTAGGGTTCAAGTTCAAATATGTGGTACCTGCAAGCAAAGCAAGAATAAATCCCTACCTTGTCTCTTTGTTAGGGGCTTGCTATTTATTTTTTCAGGCAATATGCAGTCTGCGTATGACACAGAGCAGGTGGGAAGGCAGGGATTTCATCATTGATCTCAGCTGAGCTGGGTTCCTGATGGCTTCAGTACTCTGGAAACTGAGGGATATTTGCAGATGGATTTGGATTTATAAGATCTGCTGCAAAAGTAGATGCAATTTTAACAAAACCTTTCACAAGAGGCATATAAATTCTTCTGCCTTTTACCAATGTATTAACTAGGGATGTTGAAAACTTATGTCAATCTCTCCTCTGCCAGGAGCTGTGGGGGAGAACTGTGTTACAGCCTTTAAGTATGACAGCTTTCTATTCTTGTAGGGTTAATCTGTCAAGTTAATTTTTTAATGAGTAACTTTTTACAAGTATGTAGAGTAATTGTCTAGTATACAAATCACTGTTAGTTTATTTTTCTTTAATGTTAACATAGAAGTAAGTGTAACCATGTTCAAATGCTTTGACAGTTTGATGTACTAGGATGGTCAAATATTTCAGTTTTTCTTTTTGCTCTTTCATGACTTTGAGACAGCTGCTAAATGCTTCATTCTGCATAAAGGGCAGAATTAGCTGTGTTTATTGTTGAACAATATAGTGCTGATTTAGTGAAGAAGAGATTAAAAGAAAATAGGGAAATACAATCCTAAAGCTTGGCTGACATCATTCTTTGGCAGCACATTTAATATAGGAAGTCCTGTCTCCCACTCAAAGTTCTTTGGAGTTCAGGACAGGCCTGTCTTGTATTCAGTCTGCTTGTCCTGCTCTGTTACATGGTTTTGCTCTCCTTTGGTGGAGGGGAGGCTGCAGCCCCTTCCTGCTGCAGCATCACTGCCTAAGCCCTTCTCTCCCAAAGACCACACACACAGTTTTATGTGGCTTCTGCTGTAATAAATTATACAAAGCAGCCACTCAGACAGGCCTTGTAAAAGCTGACTTTGAGTTTTTTCTCAGTGGTGGTCTGAACAGTGCTGGTGCTCTGTGTACCTGTCAGGTATTAATAGGAGAAAAACAGGATAAAATTTAAAGCTTATATTTTAAATATTGTCCATTCAAGCATTGCCATGGAAACTGATGATTCTTTGAAAAGAGAGATTTGCTCTGCATTTTAAATTGTGCAGTTAATGACACGTTTACATGAGAAGTGGATAAGTGCACAGTGGTTTCTTAACATCCATAAAATACAGTGGATGGTTAGTCAGAGAAATTAATCACAAAATGATAAGTCTGGTGGAAATCTAACTATGAGTGAAAGTAGATTCAGTTCTGTGGATGTGGACATCAGAGCTGGTGAATGATCTGGGGCACAAGTTCTGTGAGGAATGGCTGAGGGAGCTGGAGAAGGGGAGGCTCAGGGGTGTCCTGATTGCTCTTACAACCACCTGAGAAGAGATATGGGCTCAGCCTCTTCCCTCAGACAGCTAATGACAGGATGGGGTGAAAGGGCCTTAGGCTGCAACAGAGGAGGTTCAAGCTGGACATCAGGAGAATTTCTTCACTGAAATGGCATTTTGTCTTGGTTTGAAAGACAGGTGTTTGTTAAGGCAGGAGCCTTTCTTGAAACGGACAATGTAAAACTCCTCCCTCCAAATTATTATAATTTTGAAATTAAGGAGCTCTCTGGCAAAAATATGGGAATAGGAATAACAGTCCTTTACTAGGAAAATTTAAAATAGAAATATGGTATTACAAAAAAATCCAAAGAACAAACCTCAAACACTGACAGAGTCAGGATACAACCTGACACCCCGTCAGGCAGGGTGTTAGAAGCAGTCCCATTAAATGGTGGCTGCATCCTGCTGCAGTGACAGCTGTGGTTTAGTTGAAGCAGTGCTCCTGTAGAAGGTGCAGTTTTCCTCCGAAGGTCCAGTGATGATGTAGAAGGGTCTGGTTTTCCCCTGGAATCCAGTGGAAAAAGGCTGCTTTGATGTTCCAAATCCCAGTTTTTATCTAGGTAGGAAATGCTTGGCTCGTCCCCCTGGCTGGTGCATCTCCCAATGGGATGAAGTAATTTTATCAGTCCCACAGTGGGACTCAATGGCCCATTAGCAGAAGATATCTCCCCGGAGGGAGGATGGGTTGTGGAAAAGATAGAGAACATTGTCCCACCTGATTTCAACAGATGACCCATTAAGAGAAGATGTCCTTCTCTGGAGATAAAGAACACTGTTCCACATGGTTTTGACAGATGGCGATAGAACAGACTTTTGGTTACATCCGGCTTTGCAAGCTAAGACACATTGGGAATCGGTGGAGATGCCATCCCTGGAAGTGTTGAAGAGATAACTATATGTGGCACTTAGTGCTGGGGCTTAGTTGGCAATGTGGTGATTGTTCAAGGGTGGGACTTCATGATACTGGAGGTCCTTTCCAGCCTTGATGATTCTGTGAGTCTATGAAATATCTGTAGTTCCTTTAATATCTTAGGCGGATAAAAGTTCTCTTGGAGCCATCAGAAAGGGTTTTTTTTTCTTGATAAACTTAGCTCAAGTGTCTGGTGTCTCAGTTTTGCAGTAACCTTGCTTGTCCGGGCTGGCACTAACCTTCAAAGTGTTACTAAAGCAATCAGCTTTTCCCTTTTTGTACAAGTACACAGTGTATTGGGAGTCAACAAAGCCCTCTGCCTTTTATTCTCAATTTAGACTGCTAAGAAAGAGGAGGAATTACTTTTAATGAGCCTGAGAAGTAGCTATGCCCATTCTTGTGCCCCTTTAAAATGAAAAGCAGCCAGATGTTGCTCTGCTTTTAATGGCAATCAGGTAAAATTTATCCTTGGACTATTTTTTAATATCACCCTCAAATACTGTTCAAGTGGATCAAAGTCAGTATATAAATACATTAAAATATAAGGAAAGAGTGAGAACTCTTGATGTGTATTTGTCCAAAATACTTTTCTGAAGTAACAAAAGGGGTGCAGAAAGGGTCCTCAGTGAGACTGAATGTTGAGCAGTTGGCCAAAGTTCAGTGCAAATCAACTGTGGTGACAGGGATCCATCACGATTCAGAGCTGATCAATATTGGTTCACAAGCTGGAAATTCTGGTATAAAACCTGATGGGTCTCACTGTATGTAGCTCTAACTTGTCCTTTTCTTCAGCACCTTGGAAGTTCAGCCTTTTAAGTGCCACTAGAAATTATAGAAAGTAGTGTCATGACATCAATGTAGGTTTTTTAACGCTGCAGTATCAAAGGTATATTCCCTGGTCCAACAAAGCTTTGTGATGAATGAAGTGCTTTTGCGACAAGAAGTTGGATAAATTATTTTTTCTTTTAATTTTATTAAAAAGGAGGGATACAATCTTGCGTCCTACCATATTTTTTTCCTAGTAACTTGACTTTCAAATCACAGTATAAGTTTTCAATTTTGATGTTCAAAGTACCCATTTTTGCCAGTAATTTCTGTATGGGGGAGCAGAAACTGATGAAATTGCAGAGGCTTGTGAGCTACCATGCTGTGTCACCCCCACAGAATGCTGACACAGTGTTCATGTGTTTGGGCACCCTTTTCCCACAGATACGCAGCCCTTGCGTCACTTCTTTTTACCAGAACAGGACAATATGTGCACAGATGCTTTATGATATTGGTAAAGAATGAAACAAGCTTGCATACAACCAAAAGAAGCCTTTATTTTTCATCCTTGTTTTCTCTTCTTTTCCCCTAAATGATCAGCTAATTTTTATCTGAGCTTGGGTTGTGGGTTCATTGTTCTTTGTTCAACTTGTTATTCATGAAATCCTCTCCACTTGTGCTATTTTTTCTGTGAATCCATGTGAATCCACTGTCCTTTGTCTACAACTACAGTAATTTCACGACTATAAGGCGCACTGGATTATAAGGCACACTTCCGGGTATCGGCAAATTTCCAAACTTCTTCCATATATAAGG
>VRYO01001269.1:35687123-35725620 GCA_009812075.1 Sialia sialis | reverse complement strand
TTTTTCCACTCAGTGCAGTGTAAGTGCAAAGTATCTATGCAGGGCTAAAGCATTTCTTGCTCTGCACAAATGAACTCAACAGTCCTATACAGAACTTGAAAAAGTGGCTTGTGGGATGTCTGCTTATTTATTGGAATGGATTAAAAGACAGAAAAGCAAATGTCATGTCTAAATACTAAGATGTGCTGCTATTCTGCACAAAACAAATTGAACTTTAAATCTACATTAGTGTGCTGCCTTACTTTGCTGTTCACAATTTATAATTTTGAAAAATACTTTCAAGCCCTGATATGAGCATTTCTTCAGTCACATAATTTGCAGGAACAATTTGTGGTTTAAAAGGAAGGGATTTTTTTCTTATTCATCTTTTGGTTCATATAATTAATTTTTAAATTTCATGCACTTAAATGTGCTTGTAACTGTTATAGGGCAAAGTGCCTGAATAAAAATCGCAGTCTTTGTCTGGAAATGAACATTGCCTTCATTCACAATGATAGGGATATCTATTCTGTTTTTCCTTAAGTCAGATTATTTTAATTATGATAGTAATATCTTTTTTACTAATGAAATATCAGTTAATTTTAATCAGACATTTTGTGTGACCAAAGTTCTTTTAGTACTCAGCTAACAGTAATTTCTTCCTAAATGCTATGGATGAAGCTGCAGAATCTTTGTAAGAGCAGCTAAATGCTTTTCTGCTTTATGATATCTCTTCAAATAATTTTGATTTTAAGGTTATTCTTCATATACTTTATTTAATTGTGAAAACAAATGGGTTTTTAGAACTACCTTGGTATTGATATAATATTAATATTTGCAAAATATAAATTTTATCCTTCTGAGTCATATACTTTTAGGCTGTGCTGATCCTATAGAAAAGCAGCTTCTCATTTTCCCTTAGTGCTCCAGTGCTACAAAATACAACCAGTGTACAAGGGAAACGCATAGTTTGAGTACACTGAGGTTTCTGTGTGAGGCAGTGGTACCCAGAGATGCTGCATTTTCCCTGCAGTTTGCTGCCTTCCATATGCTGAGTTCTAGTTCATTGCCTGCTTCAGAGCAGAGTGTAAAAATTTCCCAGAAAGTAGAATAGATGTAAACTTAGACTAAAATAATGGGCTATAGCATAATATTTTTAGACTCCAGTTCTCTAGAGCATGGGGATTGAGCCATATTTTCAGCTGGTATAACAAGGCACAGCTCCATGATTGCCATCTCTTCTTGATACCTGTGTTGTCCTCCAGTAAAACAGAAGCTGTTGATTCACTATAGGTTTTATATTCATAATGAATCTATATTAGGACATTGTTTTACTTCAGAAAATTAGTATCCTGGTTCCTATGTCAGAGAGCTTTGTTTATTCTGGAATTCACATTTCACCTAGAAAATGTGTTTGTCAAATTTTGAAAATATTTGATTTATTTATTTTTTTTTTTTGGTGATGCTTCTTAATTTGAAAATCTGATCCTTTGAATCTGATCTCTTGAGGCTTTTTGTTCTTCAGTACCTGCTTCATGAGATCTACTGGCATGCGGAGGAAAAAAAATACTTGAAGACTCGTTCACTAGAATGAAAGGGCCTGTTGATAATTAGCTGTCTTTGAAAGACAGATGGATTACCACTAACAGATTAAACAGGTGGGAAATATCTACACAAGAACTTTGCTGCAATTAGAAACAAACCAGTAGGAAATATTGTGTGGAAGTCCTGGAAGGCTGGCTGGGTTATACACTTTCCCAAGCACTGTAATTGGGAAAGCCAGTATGTTGATATTTAAAACTAGATCAATTTGCTCTCAAAGACAATGATCTAAGTAATTTTCAAACATGAACCTTCTGCACATAAAAAAACTGCACTGCATATAGGATTTGAACATGCCTTTTCAGCCCAAGTGCAAGGGAATTGGGAGTTTGATTGCACCAGCTCTGGACTGACCTTTGGGTATTTCATTTTTTTCTGGCTCCTGTTTGTTACAGGCCAGATAAAGTGTTTCAGAATGGGTGGTTGGTTGTTTTCTTTAAAAAGCAACATTTATTATGTGTCACAAAAATAATTTTGATGTTGTGTGATGGAGCAGACAGATGAAAGGCTTGACATCAGTCTCAGCCAGAGCAGTGACAGACTGAAATGTGTGCTCTTGTTTTTTCTGGACTTGTGTCTTTACCGGTTCAACACATTGATGGGTAAACTGTTAGAGTCAAAAGCTAGCTCCTGGGAGTCGGCAGTCAGTAATCCCAGGTCAGGCTGAAGCCTCTGGTTATATTTTCTTTTGGAGCTGTGGTATTTAATGTCAGTCTTTATCTGGGAGCTAAAGTGTCAGTGTATTGGCTTCTGGAACTCCTGTTTCAAAGAGAGGCTCTGAAATGACAATTTTGCTTCTTGCCTGTTGGAAGAGGCTTTAGTTTGAGTTTGTTTCTAAGCTTTTTTTTTTTTTTCTTTCTTTCTTCCTAATGGAAGAGAAATGAAGAATACCTAACCCGAGCTGGAAACTTTGGTTTCCTTGGCTGCTACTGTTAGCTAGCCACCATCATCAGGGTGTGGATGTGCTAGAGGTTGCCTTTAGTAGTAAAGATAGTGATGTGGCTGCTTTAGTCCCACAATGCTTGCAATTTTACATGAAATCCACCAGAAGGGTCTGAGTGGATGCAATACCTCCATTGAGAAAAGGAAGGAAGGAAGGAAGGGAGCTTGAAACACTGTAGTGATTTTTTGCATATTTGATTTATTGTACCTTAAGAAACACACTTTAATTTTTTTCAAGATCTGATTTCTGTCCCTTACAGCATCTCTTTGCTCTCTCCCATAGTCCACAACTATTCTGCCAAATGAAAATGAGAAAATATACTAACTGTGTCTGGGCTGAGGAAGTGGTTTGCTTATAAATGGTGAACATATGAAACCTATAAATGCTGATACCAAAACTATAGTTGATTATACGGATGTGGGCCCTGGAAAAATGGAAAATGGGGTCTGTTTGCTAGCTGAAGGGAAAATCTTGTTGCTACCTAGGCTTTTTGCCAAGGCACAGCTGAAGCAAGGTTATTTTAGGTGTGTGTTGTGTGAGAGCTTTTTGTCCCTTTGATTTTTATGTAAGTTCGTGTATGAACACAGCTGTGTGAGTCTTGTCTGATTTCTCATTTTCATGGACTTGCAGTTGGAAAGGTGAGTGCATGCTTTGACAACTGAGTGTGGGACAGGGCTCCCAGTGCTGCCTTCAGCTGTGAGCTGGTGCTGCTCAGCTCCCTGACACGGCTGCAGTGGGGTGAGGGAGACAGAACTCCAAAACTCTGGAGTGTTGGAATCCTCAGGGCTCCATCCTCCCTGCCTTCTCAAGTGCCCAAGATATCCAGCAGGGACCCTCTTGCCAGCCCTGATTCAGAGCAGCTCTTTAACATAAACGCTGCTTCTCACCCTGGGAAAATGTAGATCTGGGAACATGAAGTGGGTAAAAAGCTGGAGGTGGATTTCCCTGGAAATAAAAGGATAAGGTTGTGATGTATGGTACTGTTGAACACCAATGTAGAGTCAACGAGGTGCAGAGCTTTACCTATCTCTCAAACTGAGATTTGCTATTGAAATGCTGTTATCCTTCTAAGATATAAACTTCAGTACTTTTATACCCACCTTGTTTTTTTACCTGGGCCCTTTGTTTTGATGTAAGCTACAAAATCAATTAATCACTAGATTTTCTTTAAAGGGAAAAGCAGTGATGAATATTCAGCAGTTGTAAAAATGCTCTTGAGATTGCCATCTAATAGATGTGAAATAAAAACTGGAAGCTGATTAGAATTCCAGAATATGGGATATTCATCTATTTATAGGAATTTGAGTCTTTATATGACAGATTTTATAATTTAGTGTTCGGAACACCCTTGATTTTAAGCACTTCTGGAAAAATCATTTAATGAAGGAAAAGTAAGAGGAACATTAGAAGAGCCAAATTATGTTGATTTACAAAAGAAAAACGCAGCCAACATGAATTGCAAAATATAACACTGTGCTGTGTCTGAAATGTGCTCTCATCACTGCTGAAACATTGTCCCATGCCAGGGACTTACTGTCTCCAGCACAGACTGATGTCCTAAACATGAGATGCAATGGCACATTTCATGGTGCATCTTCTTTATTTCTATGGTCATTTTCGATGGAAGTGCTTTCCCAGAGCAGCTTTTTATTTTATATCTCTTTTTTTGCATTCTTTTTGTATTTGAATGCTCTTGACTCTCCAATTTCTAACTCCTCTCCTTTTGGAGAACATTTGTAGAACTTGTGAAATGAAGGTGACCTTTGGTTGCTGTGAAAATGTGGGGAAAAAAAAAAGTTTCTGGACTTCTACTTCTATGGAGATATATTTAATAGCTGCTGACATTGTGGGAAACCTGGGAACCCTGGAGGGAGTTGTTGTACCCTGTGTTTGGTTATATTAAAAATACTCTGCATGTAATTTTTTAAACCTAAACATGAACAAATTATGAAATTAAGGGCTGTTATAGGCTGACATAGATAAACAAAAACAGGCAACATGTCTACACGTGAGGTAGACTAAGTATTATTATAGCTGGAAAACAATGCCAAGGGTTTTGAGAGGGGGAAAGAAACAAAACTAAGCAGAGCTTGATGTTGTGTGAGCAGAGCTGGGCTGTTCATGTCATGGTGCTGCTCTCCCACTGATATGTGTGCCTGAACCTTAATGCCTGTGAATTGTGATGTTGATGCAAATGCAAAGCACCTGCCTAAGGTGGAGTGAACTTGCACACTGTGATTTGGTATGATTTCACTTTCATGTAGAGGATATTCTGGTGCTTTGTAAATAACCTTGTAAATAAGTCAGGTCCATTTGTAGTTCATGTCCCTGTGCTAGAGGAAGCTGTGCACAGTATGGACAGCAGTCAGTGTGGATGAGGACACGAGCTGTGAGCATCAGCATTCCTGCCTGTACCATCCCAGAGGAGATGTGCAGTGACTCATCCTGGGCCAAATCACTCTTTCCAACCCCTGCTCTTAGCTTTTCTTGGCAGCAGTATGGCCATGTTTTCAGGCCAGCTTGGCTGTGTTGTCCACTACAGCCTGGCCCAGGGGAAGGGAAGGTTTCTCCCTGAAGAGCTTATCTGCAACATTGGCTCCCCCTGCCTCTTCCACTTCAGTGTCTTCTAAATTTTGTTACTCCAAGCAGCCCATTCTGAGCAGCTGAGCAGAAGTTTTGTACACCCAATATTCAATATTTAATACTGCTTGGTGTAGTTTTGACGTGCAGAAATTTTACTAGCAATGTACCTTGAAAGTCTCAGTTCCTCTGAACTTTTCTGTTTGGCTGTCTGGACATATTTTGGAACTGGAAAAGTATAAATGTTTCCTACTTGGTGTAGAGGAGTCTGTTTAGGTGAATTCAAATTTTAAAAATGTGGATCCAAATTCATGTTGTCCTTGCATTTTGTCATCTGTGAGTTTTTTTTAAGATTACCTTTTAATAATTTAACCATCTTGTATGATTTTGATTGCCAAAGTGTTTTCACTCCTCTTATCTACTAGATGAAAACTTCAAGTCTATTTTAACACCTTTAAGGCAGGTAAATTTTATTTTTAGTGGAAATGAACTGTGAAATGTTTCAGAGGTTCATCACAGGCTTAAAGGATTTACAGTAATTCCACGATTATAAGCCGCACCTATTTCACTGAAGAATCCAGCCTACCCCAGTAGTGTGGCTTATATTCAGGTGCGGCTTATCTATGGACAAATCTCAGCGAAATGCCAACCCAGAAGTGAGAGCTGGCTGGGGAGACAGCTGCCGTGGAGCCGCTGCCGGGTGAGCAGTCAGCCGGAGCCACTGACGAGCGAGCAGCGGGCCGCCGCTGGATTGGCAAGGCCAGCCCGGCTTTGCCTCCTTCACACGAGCGAGCGAGCAGCCTTTGCTGCGTTCGTGTGGGCGAGCGAGCCGCCTTCACTGTGGCCAGCGCGCTGCCACTGGTGCCGCCTCCCTTGGAGTGGGCGAGCGAGCACTGCCGGCGCCACCTCCCTTGGGGCAGGTGAGCGGGCATGGATTCCGCTGCTTCCCTTCGCACAGACGAGCGAGCACCGCCAGCACTGCCTCCCTTGGAGAGGGTGAGCGGGTGCCGCTGCCACCACTTCCCTTTGCACGGGCGAGCAACAGCTGCTGCTGCTGCTGCTTCCCTTCGCATGGGTGAGCGAGCGCAGCTCCCGGCGCTCCCCGCCACTCCCGCTCCCAGAGCTCCCCGTTGCTCCCCATTGCTCCTGCTGCCCACTGTTCCCGGCATTGCTGCCTCCCTCTGGCGGCCGCCCCCTCCTGGCGCGGCCCAGGCGCTGCCTGGCCCCTCAGCAGCACCCCCACCCTGCCGTGCGTGGGGGAAAAGAAAAAAGAAAAAGGGAAAAAAAATGCAGCTTATGTATGGACAAATCCTGTGGGCTATCTGGATATGTGGCTTATATTTGGTATGGCTTATAATCGTGAAATTATTGTAAGTCCAAGCCGCTTCCTTTTGCACCAGGGGAAATACCAGCAGATATGTTTGGTCTGAGAGCCGGAGTGTGCACAAGGAGGACATTGTATGAAGAGGTGTAGGTTGAGCAGAGGCAGCCACCAGGGACTGAAAGACCAGAGTGCTGCTTATTAAGGTCTAGAACTGTTATTGCTGTTACTTGTATTTCTAAAGCACCTGAAAAGTACAGTAATTTCATGCCTATAAGGCTCACTTCTGGGTCCTAGGCAAATTTCTGAACTTAGTTCACATATAAGGCGCACCGGCCTATAAGACGCACTCTTTTTTTTTTAAAGTGAGGGTCCGCGAGCAACAAAGTAACGAATTAGTAACAGAATCACGCGATCTCGGGGCTGCCATGGGCTCCCCTCGGCTCAGGGCTGGGCTCGCACTTCCAGGTTGGCAAATTTCAGAACTGTGTCCATATATAAGGCACACTGGCCTATAAGGCGCACTTCTGGGTTTCGATCAAAATTTCAGTCAAAAGGGTGCGCCTTATACATGTGAAATTACTGTACTTAAAGGGGAGGGGATTTTCTGCAAATAATGAAGAAATCTTTGCCTAGTAAAAACTGGTGGAGCTTAGAGCCACTGAGAACCTTGACTAAAGTTTCCTCAATGTGTTTGGTTCTGGTAGAGCTAGAAGTTAAAACATGATAGTTCATAAGAGATTGAAGGTAACCAGGAAACTTAGCAATAAGAATTGATTTGCAGAAAATAGAATCTGCAGCCATTGAAATGCAGACCTACCCTAGGAATTCAGGAGCTATGTGTAGGAGGCCTTCTGAATAATCTGGCTAGCACTGTTGTCTATAAGGCACCAAATGACTGTTAAATTTATACAACCTGGTTGGGGTAAGCTGGTCTTTGGACAAAATTCCTCATTGCAAGCATCCAGTCTGGATTCCTTGCTCATGGAAGTGAGTGAACACATGCTAAGAGTAGGAAGGGTTTCATTGTGCCAGCAGCTTTAGAAGAATTCAATAAAATGAGGGAGGGATAAAAAGTCCTCCATTCAAATGCAGCCTCTGAATAGAGACACTGGCAGCAGTTGTGTTTTCTGTGGTGTGTTCCTTGCAGTCCCCCAGCAAACCTTCACTGCCTGGCACAGGCAAGTGCAGCTCCCATTAAGCTCAGCAGGAGCTGTGCTTGCTGAACTTGGCCCTCTGCCTGTAGAAAATTAAATGTGTTGGCAGGTTAGCCAGAGGAAAGTGTTCTTCTATTTGGGGTGCCCGGCACTTATTTTGAGACATTCTGGCTTGTGGAAGAGACAAATTCTCCAAAATTAGTGCTAGCCAGGAGGGCTTAGACAAATTGCCCATTCCTTTGTTTCCTCTCTGATAAGTTTTGGGAGGCCTGAGACCCACACAAGCATGGTCACTGGCAGGCTCAGCACACATGGTGGCCTGTCCTGCACCTTGGACTTCATGCTCCTGTCTATAATAATGAGAACTAGTCGTTCATTTTCTCTTTTATAAGGCAGAGGTTTGACAGGGGACAGCAAAGTCACGACTTCTTTTTTTTCTCCAGGTGTTGTGGTCAGACAAAATGGGCATTATAATGTGTATGTACTCACACACCCCCTTCAAGTCCTGGGAGAGAATAGATGAATGTGTGAAAAGATTGTCAAATCAAGGACTAGATTTGAGTTATTGCAGTGCAATCATTCCCTCTTTTTCTGGGCTCTGTTTTAGCCCCAACTTGTTCTTTATTTGATTATCCTTCTGAGTCTCCCTCCTAATTTGTGAGAGTAGCTGAGCTGTCCTGTCCTGGGATTTCATAAATTAAAAATACCCCACTATCCAAATGTCTTGGGACATTGAGTCCTTGTTCAGGAGAGTGAGGTAGTCACTTAGTAGTGTAAATCCCATTACAGATAAATGGGATTCAGAATTGCTCACGCCTATTTTTTTATTTAAATGGAAATTTGGTCTCCTGCTAGCATATGGTCACTTTTGAAATTGTGCCTAAAATAAAGCAGTCCTGTTAGGTGATGGTATTCCTTGCGTGGTATGATGACTTATTTTGAAATGAGCAGAATTATATTAACTGGAGTTGCAACACTTCAGTGTCTCTTAGAATGTTTACAATGAAAACCTGATGCTGACAAGTATTGTGAAGTGTGTTCTCCTGCTGTGGATTAAACAATTGGTTCTGGAAGATTAAAATGCCCTACCTGCCTTCTTGCACACTTCTGTTTTGCCATGTCAAACAATATAAAATGAATACCGCACTTCCCTCTATCTAATTGAATAATTTACTGTAAATAGCTGTCATTTACTTTGGAGCAGAAGGGGATCATTAGCCAAATGGATGTGAGTAAGTCATGCCTTTAATGCGTTACAGGGGCCTAAAATGGAATCATCTAAATGGGACCATCAATACAGCAATGCTGAATTAAGTCAGAGGCACTTAAAGCTTTAAGTCCTCTTTCTTGTAAATTACATACTCCCTCAGAAGAAAGATAATCAAGAACTTGCATAAAAGATGGCATCTTTGTTTCAAAGCTTTATTTTTGATGAATAAAACAGTCCAGCTCAGACTACGTGACTGGTAGGTATAACTGTGTCTTGGAGTTCCCTCCTTATAATTACATCCCTTCCTTAATGATTGAAGCCTTCCTGCTCACAAGCAGCTACTTGTGCTGGCTAATATTGGCTCTTCTCTGTGAGTAAGTAAGATGAGCAGGTAATAAAATATTTTTTCTTGACTTTTATGGGTATATGACCTGATAATTATTTGCAGAAGCTGGTGTTTTGTATATGCAATTTTAGAAAGATCCTAGTCAATCTTAAGTCCTAAATGTACAGTAAGTTTTTGGCTTCTTTCACCACTGAAGTCAGTGGCAGGGTTGTTGGGAACTTTAATGCATTTTTTTCCTCTCATTGACTCCTCCTGACCCCATCTAGTTCTTCCATTCAATTTTCTGTTATGCTGGAAAATGTTGGTCTTCAAAAGTTGAACCAGAAGCCGAACTTTCGAGGACATCCTAAGGGGAGGATGTAATACAAGTAGCAATTTTCTTGAGGAGCAACAATTAATTTAAACATTATTATAAAAAACTTTGGTAGTTCGTATTATCCATAAGAATTTTCCATTTCACCCTCAATGGTTCTGTGGCTGTGTGATGCCAGGTTCTGGGTCACAGTGACTTTGTGAGTAAGTGGCACATGTGCTATAAAAAAAAAGCACGGCCCATCTGAGTTTTGACTTGGCAGTTTTATTCTTCTAATCTTTTAGGGGCTCTAAGATGTTAAACTTCCTGACTTATTTTTTCATGTTTGCTCCCTTCTGGATTCCCCTCTTAGTCACCTTTTGTCAGGATTCAACCACTTCACATTTTTACTAAGATCTTTTTTTGTTCCTTACGCATTTCACTCTCACATGTGTGAAGTCTTCAGTTCCCAGAATTAGATTTGGGCTGATGCTTTAGAGTCAAGTTGAGGTTCAAGGGCTGTAAAAAGGCACCTCCAGCCCCACCTCTGCAGACACAATCTGTCATTGCACTAAAGAGAGTGGAGGAATTTGGAACATGATCCCTTCAGAATATGGAGAGAGGTTCAGTAAGATTCTGCATAGCTGTGAGAGGATGGTGACCCACCTTGTTGTGAAAAGCAGGATGATTTCTGGATTTTCATTCCCTGGATGTAACCACTGTCCTACATTTCCTGTAACTGATTCCTCTTTCCACCCATCTTACTGAAATGCTCTTTTTTAAAAAGGAAAATTCATCTTGTGCTTTGAAACTTTTCAGAATTTGCTTATGAACTGCCTTCCCTTTTATTGGATGAGTCATGAGTCGAAAGCACTGTCCTGTAGTTCTACCATGAGTAATGCCTAACATTTTCTTGGGTTCTCTTTTAGAAGACTATTAAATTAAAAGAAGAATCTGTTTTTTGATATCTTAATGGACAATTAGATGGCTGGGTCTCAGAACTGATTTACATTTACCACTGCAGTGGTTTAAATTTTTTTCCTTCAATTTAAGGATGTCACTTTTTTCCTTGCATGTACATGTTGCTGGTCACAGCACTCTATCTTTAAGTAAAGATATTTCAGGTTTTGGGTCTGCTGTACAAGCGCTGATTGTGCTTTTGGAGGACAGTTTTTCTCACTGAAATCTGTACTGATGGTGGCTAGGAAAGCTGGGTCATGCACATGAGTTTCAAATTACCTATGTGACATTCAAGTCATGGTAATGAGTACAGATATGTGGCTTCAGGATCCTGTTCTTTCACCTAGACACTGACTGAGAGAGGTCATGGGCTATTTCCCTGAAACCTCTGCTCTACGTTTTGTCCAGATAATGTGAATCTGAAGGAAAAACTTGTGTGTGCCTTCTGTCCTGCTATTGGGGCAGACTGTGCCTGGCTGCTCAGGTGGCAGATCCTTCCTGTGGGATGCCACATCAGTGGGTGGATATTGGCAGTACCTAGCAAGATATTTGACATGCCTGACCCTCAGATATTTGCTGTATAATGGAAGTGTAATTGGCACAGGCAGTTCCTTGGAGCCAGCTGATTTAAACTCTGCATTGTTGATAGCATCTCTAAACTTGGGCACAGTGAAAATAATGAAAGCCACAGCTGCAGGTGGAATGTACACACTGTCACCCTGAGGGCTTAGGAACGTGTCTGTTTTCTTACTGAGGCCAATTATTGCCTTGGGTTGCACCAGAAATACTGGAGGTGATGGGTGCTTCAAGATTGGCAGAGTTTTCTGAGGCTGATAATGCAAAATGGAGATGAAGGAATGATCATGGAACTATCTCTAGAGATGATAGATGGAAAATTGCTGATATTTTAATAGTGAAATGAGCTCTCTGGAGAGATTTTGAGTTTTCTTAGCTACTCTTGCAAATCGGAGATTTGTGGGCTGATCCCACATATCCCAGGTAAAAACAGGAGCAGGTCAAGACTGAAGTTTTCAGGGCAGTGGATCAGCAGCGTGACTTCTGAGTTTTGGTGCATTTGCAACTGAAATGGTCAGTGCCAAATTTCTGGAAATGGATGTTCATTGAGAACTTTTACACTTCTTTCTTCTCACCAGTCTCATGTGTCTGGAGGGTTAGTAGTGCAGAGACTTGCATTGGAAATAAGTGCACAGATTGCTTTCCAAGTGTGTCTCTGACTTGCAGGGAAACAAAGTTCTCTGGCATAATCATAAATAACTGCAAAATTCAAGCTAATGTTATCGATAAATCCCACTGTAGTCACTGTTGTATTTTCCTGTGGGGAGGAAAAGTAAAGTATGGAATCTAATGACTACAAATCCATTGAATTTGGCTGCTAATAGGAAAATTGGCTCTGACACTTTTCCTTCCAGCTAATTCTGGTATGTGTCTCTACATGTGTTACAACCTCATGATAATAATGGGAAATATTTATCAAAACACTAGCCTTCTTCTGCAAGGAGACTTGTACAGTTTAAAAGATAATTTTTCTTTTCTTTCAATATCAATTTTCACAAAATCCTGAGAACAAACAATGCAGCCCTCCTGGAACAGACTGTGTAGCAATTCATTGTGTACTCAGAGCTTGTGTGCCAGTTCCTTGCATAATGGGTTACTGAACATCAGCTGATAGATGTGAAGTTGTTAGGCTTCTGTAGTTTGCTGCATATCTGGGAGTTACCAGTGCAAAAGAAAATACAGGCTGTGACTTGTATACCTGCTGAATTTGGGGGTCTAGTAATTAAAAGCACTGTGACATGCAGTGACTTTTTAATTGAAACTGCAACGGTCTCTATTGAGCTACAGTATTTTCAGGCATGGCATGGTTATTCAGTCCTCAACAATCCAAAATTTGCTTCCTAAAAAACAGTACTCCTCTTACATTCCTTATTATTATTTTTTTCTGTGGTCTCCTCCCTGGCTCTTCCATACTAAAACTTCAGCCTGTGACTTGGAAAGGGGAAAAGATTAAAAAAACAAAACCAGCAACAATATCAACAAAAAAACCCCCAAAACCCCATACGCAAAATCTCCAAAGAAAGCTGCCCTGTGCAGGGCCGAAAGTTGGACTTGATGATCTTGATGGTCCCTTCCAAATTACCTTATTCTGTGGTTCTATGAACCTCATAATAGTCTACAGATTTCTCGTGAAGGCAAGAGGAGCTGGCACTGGTCTTGCTGATGACGTCTGGCAGGACCTGAGAGAATGGCCTGAAGATGTCAGGGGAGGTTTGGGTTGGATATCAGGAAAAGGTGTTTTATCCAGAGGGTGTTTGGGCACTGGAGCAGCTCCCCAGGGCTGTGCTTGCAGAACAAAACCTGCCAGAGTTCAAGAAAAACTTGGACAATGCTCTTGGCACATGGTGTGACTCTTAGGGATTGTCCCGTGGCAGGCCAAAAGTTGGATTTTGATAATCCTTGGGGTCCCTTCCAATCCAGGACACCCTGTGTTCCTCACAAAAACTGCCATTCCCTCCGGTGCTACCACCTGAACTCCTTTTGCTTGGCCTTCCAGAGGCTCAGGAGGCTTGGGGCACACAGCCTGAGTGCAGCTCATTGCCTTGAGGCAGGATTTGCACTTTCTGCTCCCACGCCCACCTTGATCTCTGGTGCACAGGAATATGAGCAGGCTAGAGTGTCCCTCCAAGCCTTTGGATTTGATTGGAGTTTCTGGATGTGCTCTGCTCACATTACCCTGAGACACTGGATATGAGAATCATCCTGCAGGGCAGTTTTGCCTCTGGCCCTGCTGAGGATTCCCTCTCTGTGATATTGTTACAACTTTTTGGCTCCTCCACGTTTTTTTTGTGCAAAGGACAGAGGAAGAAGAAAATGTCTGGTGATTGGATACTCTTTGGCAGTAGTTCAAAATTATAAATGAAGTATTTTCTCCTTACAAACAGAAAAAGCTCACTGCTGCTTTATCACTTGTTCTTTGTGTGGAATTATAATGACTAGGTAGCACAGTTTGCTGCCTGGAAGTGCTAATTGGAGTTAATTAAAGGAAAAAAAGCAAGAAATAGAAACTATGCTCAAATTTTGCTGTAGGCTCCATGTTCCAGTTTTTTTTTTTTTAGTGTACAAGTAATTTCACAACATACTTTGACTCTTTTTCAGCTTTCAGGAAGTTTGTCTACTGGATTTGCTGTGTCTATCTGGCTGAGGCAGGCTTGAAGGTAGAACTTGCAATGACCTTGAGGAGAGCTGGGATCTTTGAAAATATGTAGCTCAGCCACATGTTTTAAATTTTTTTTTTTTTGGTGTGTTGGTTCATCTCATGTGCTTGTTACCCAATTGGATCTCCTGCTCTTGCATCCTGTGGAGTTGCCTTTTTAGCAGGCAATAACTTTGATCTCTCTCAGCTACTTTCTTCCCTTATAACTTTTCTGTAGTTCTCTGATGTCCTTGTTTTTCTTTTTCCCCAATATGTTGTAGAAAGGTGAAAAAAATCATGCTGAAGCTGATTAAAAGAAGTAGGAAGTTTATTAGTAATTCAAATAGAGAAGTTACTTAAGGACTAGAGATAATACACTTTAAAATAAAAGTTAGCTATTCTTGGCCTTTTGTGTTATCAGTACTGGTCTAAAGCTGTTGTTAAGGTTTTAAGAGTTATGACCAAAAAAGATCAATTTGATATTAACTCAATAAAATGAAAACCTTAATCACTAGTAGAAAACATTGTGAAAATGCAACCACTGTTTACCATGAAATGCCTTGTGATGCCAGTCCAATCCAACCTTGCTAGTGTGGGCTACAACCTGAATTAATAATAATTCTTTGCTCCTCTCTGTTAAAATGTCAGATTTGTTTTCCTTTTTGAGGAATATCAATGTAAATAAAGATGTCTTTTAGACTTCCTCTCTGACTAACAGGAATGGTTATGAAGATAAAATCCTTCCATTACAGGTAATGATTTGTACACAGAGATGTGCAAATATTGTCATGCTTCCTTGCAGTGAGTTATTTGTGTAGGTCTCTATTCCTTTCCCTCTGAAGTGATTGAATATAGTGTTATCTTCTCTATGTACTTGTTTTTAGTATTAAATTCTGGAATATTTTGTTTCAATTTTTACTTGCAATATGTTCAACTTTGGGATAGTCAATTATTTTTCTTTATGCCTCAATAGGGAAAGGACTTTTTTATTTCATGTTAAGATCCTTTTGGGGTTTTTGCATGTTTGTAGGGAAATAATGAATCTTAGCTCAATTTCATTATGCTTGGAAGAGTTATGTTATCTAATAACAGAAAACTGTGATATTCTGAAGGCATTTCTTCTGAGCAGCGCAGAAGAACACTTCTATGCTTGCACACTCTAATATGCAAAAATCTCCTATTTTCCCTTGTGCCCTACACAGTGTCTGGTTGAAAGAACTGCTCTTTTATTTCTGATCTCTCAGCATGGAGACAAGATGAAATCCTGGCTATGGTGTTGGGTAAATGAGACCAAAGCAGTACAATTTCACTTGAGGTAATGTATTGTCAGCACAAATCTCTGACCTCTAACACCACACTGGGGTCCTCAGCACAGGAACGATAGAGACCTGCTGGAGTGAATCCAGAGGAGCACCACAAAGACTACTGCAGGAATGGAACACCTCTCCTGCTAGGAGGGGCTGCAGGGATGATGGCTTTAAACTGATAAATGTTTAGATTAAATACTGGGATAAAATTCTTTACTGTGGGTGTGATGAGGCACTGGGAGATGTTGCCCAGAGTTGTGGGTCGCTCATCCCTGGCAGTGTTCAAGGCCAGGTTGGATGGGGCTCTGAGCAGCCTGGTCCATTTGGACCCCCCAGAATTACATGGCAGCAGCTTGCATTACTGCTGCTCTGAGAACCCATAAGTGTTTTTAATACAATGACCATTCTGCACTTCATAAAAGATAAAATATAGCTCTGACACTTATTCAGTTCCTGAACCTCAAAAGTAAATTCTCTTCAAGGAAACTGCCTATAAAATGCTAATTGCTAGAAATGTTACCACTAATCAGTTGGTTCCCATAATACTACCAGGTATAGAAATTGCTGTGCCCCTTTCAGAAGGGGAGATTTTAAAGACTTTGATAAGATTAAAAATAACCCAAAAGATGCCAAGTGACTGTTCCAGTGTCCTCTTGCCTGAAATAATTTTGAGGGGGTGTGGGTGTAAAGAAATCATCAAATCTATTATGCCCTTCTTTATCTCCCTATTTAAAATATTTTCAGAATGTAATCAATGATGACAGAAACACCATTTTTCTAGATCTCTTGTATTTGAATTTGTTAAAGTTTGTTAAAGATGCATGGTAAGAAAACTCATGCCTTAGCAAAAGGACTTTCTGTAGTACATGTGATGACTGATCTCTTCCATTCCTAATCCTGGAGAAAGCTGAATTACCTGGATAAATACGTTCCGCATGTACAGTAATTTCACAATTATAAGCTGCACCTGATTATAAGCCGCACCTCCCAGTAGCCAGGCAGACCATGGGATTTGCCCACATATAAACCACACCTGAATATAAGCCGCACTTTTTTTTTTATTTTTTTTTTTTGTGTGTAAACGGAGGATCCATGTGTAACAAAGTAACAAATTAGCAACAGAATTGCTGCCAGCTGGGTTTGGTGTCAGGTGCTCAAGTTGCAAACAGTTTCCATAGAACAGCGAAGCCTTTAAAGGCAGCCCCAGGCACGCTCCCGGCCGGCTCTCACTTCCGGGTTGGCATTTCACTGGGATTTGTCCATAGATAAGCCGCACTACTGGGGTAGGCTGGATTCTTCAATGAAAAAGGTGCGGCTTATAATTGTGAAATTACTGTATTCTACTTAGTGTGTTTCACATGATCGACTATGAAAAATAAAAATGTGGAAGGAGCAGTCTAACACATCTTGCTTTCAAAGCAGGATTTTGCCTTGTGGAGGTCATAAACAATTTTTTTTTATGTTCAAGGAGGTTTTTAAAACCAGGAAGTGATTAAGAAATTACTCTGTATGCAAAGGAATGGTACTGGCTCAGATTTGTGGTTTGTTTTTTGTTTTTTTTTTTTTTTTTTTTTTTTTTTTTTTTTTTTTTTTTTTTTTTTTTTTGTTTGTTTGTTTTTTTTTTTTTTCCCTTCCACCTTCAAGGATCTACACAATAATATTGCTTGTCTGTAGTTTTCAGGATGGCGTATTTTACCGAGGTAGATTTTTGTTTGTTTCTCTCTCTCCATCCCCCATGATATTTCCAAGGGTACAGATGGGTAAAGCAAGGCTAAAATAAGAAATATCTAGAAGAAAAAAGTTGACATGAATAACTATATCACGTGTATGTTGGTGTGTATATAAATATATATATATACCCCCTCTCCAGACTTCCATATATATTATAATAGATACTTAAAAAATATTTAATGTAATAGAAATATATAATGAGTATATGATAAAATAATACATATTTTTTAAATTATGAAAATATAAGTGAAATATTAAGAAAATATTTAAATCAACAGATGACAATAAATAGATATATACTTTTTTTTAATATATGTATATAGTCAGGTTGGATGAGGTTGTAGGAAACCTGATCTAGTGGAAGGTAAAGCTACCAAAACCTAGGGGGGGGTTGAAGTAGATAAACTTTAAGATCCCTTCCAAAACAAACTGTTCTATATACATTAAAAGGAATATTTTCAAATACAGACTCTCATTTAAAGTGAGATCCTCTGTCTGCAGAAAGCAGAGAGAAAAGAGGGGAAGAAATAGGCCATAAAAATAAAATCTGTGACTAAAAATGGATTTATGCTTCAGATTGTACTTGAAGTGTAAGGCATAAACTACTCAGTGCTTCCTCTCTGATTATTGTTCTGCAAGAGCTGCAGCCATGAATGAATGCCATGGGTAGTGCCTTTTCCCACCTCTCCCTCCTAGTTTTCATTTTGCATTCTAGGAGTGTGATCCATAGATCTGTGTATATCCCATGCTCATACAACCCATTTTAATGCCCTGCTTGAAGGGCTCTTCATTATTTTTGCTCCTGGTTTTATGGTTTCTTGGATTTGTGACACCAAGCTTAATTTTGAATTGGCTCTTACTATTGCAATTAATTCATGTCCATGTAAGCCTCTTATAAAGCAGAATGACACAGGATCTTGAGTTCTTAAATGGTTAGTGTGAAGAAACTTCTGATGGGCTGGATGTGTTGCTGAAGGACAGAATGCATGTATTTACTTTCTGACCTCTCACATAAATGCTGTCAGAATTTTCTCTTAATTTGATTTGTGGCATTCCATTAACAGTTATTCTGCATATAGGAGAATAATAACTAATGATTCCCAGACTCCCAGAATTATAAAATAAGGGCAAGCACTGTTTGGCAGAAAAAAGATTGTACTTTAGTACAGACAGGAACTATTCATATTAATCAAGGGATATCTGGTCTGAAAAGACTTTTAGCTAATAACTTCTTATTCTCAGGTTAACCATATTGCTTATAGGTAACATGCTCTTCTAATTCAGATGATTATTAATAATCAGAGGCTAGATGTGTGGGTTTCTGGCTCTTTCTGGAAGAGAAATTATGCTCTTGATTGACCCTAATTTAAGATATTGTTAGTGTTGAAATATGATGTTAGGGGGGGTTAGAAAGGGTGTGGTGAAAGTTCACGAATTTGCCTTTTGCTTCCAGCATTTTCAAGGGTGAATATGTGTGGCAAGAATGAGCTCAAAAATGTGAATTTAATTGTCTGAAGTTTCAGGGCTTGATTATTAAGGACGTAATTTTGTGATGGAGAACTTTGTGGTCATCAGTAGTAGCAAATCACACTGAGTGAAGGTTTTCCACACCTGGAAAACATGCTGTTACCATGATACTTTTGGGCATGGATGTTGTTCCTAAAAGAATTTAGTGTAACTAAAGCCCTCCTAATCTCTAGTTTGTTAAATATAAGCCAACACATTGAGTGAAGAGATGAAGAGATTTAAACTGGGAGATTTTGCAAGCTGCAGTTTTGTTTCCCTAGCAGAAATAACCTGTTGTGCAGGGTGCTAAAAAGCACTGTGGTGCTGTGGAAGCTGCTCTCCGTTGCTAAACAGACTTGTAGCAGCAGGAGGGTGCCAGCAGGGAGTTCTTGCAAGGCAGGAGGGGTTTGTGGTGGAACAGTGGGATAACAGCCGCAGCACTCTGCTAGTGAGGTGCTGCACTGGCTTCCCCTGTGCTGCCAAGCCTGGGGTGATTTGGGTGAGGCTTCTCCTCCATTAATTCTCAGGTGGGCTCTCTGAGAGTTTTTTAAAGATATTTTTAGCTCTCTGTAAGTTGCTGGTAAGGCCAGGTGGCTGTGAAAAAGATCCTTCTTCCTGCTTATGTGGTTTTGGGGATTTTTGTCCTTTACTGAGACTTTGCTGATTTCTGAGAGCAATGCTTTCATGCTCTTTCAGGTGTGATGCTTTATTCTCTTCAGAACTCCTGATCTCTGAAAAAAGCTTTTGGCTGACTGTATTGGAAGGGATTGAAGTGTGGTTTGTGCTCTGCTTATCTACATCTATTCCTTGAGAAAATAACATCCCAAAACCTAAATCAGTGTTGAAATCACAAAGAGAAAAATGCAGGACACAGAGCCTTGAATACATGTAATTATACACGCACGTGCTACCAGAGGAGTCAAATTGTAAATCAGCATTTACCTTGTGATACAAGGCTGTGGGCAGATGCAAAGCCCTATATAAGGCGTTATATAAAAAGCTTCATAATAGTCCAAGAATACAATTTTATTATTTCAGTGTGTCACTCAGGCATCTACAAAAGTTACCAATATTGCAAACTAGAAGCAATGGGTTTTTGGTTTGTTTCGATTTGGGATTTTTTTGGGTCCTAAATTGCCTGACAGCATCTCTGACAAGCTGTGTGCCTAATCACTGGTCATGGAGAAAAATATTTTCAGTGGAAAAAAAATATTTTCAAAAAAATTACTAGAATCCCCTACAGAAGTTGACTGATGTTATCTGTTATTATATATATATCTATAGATATATAGATATATAGATATAAATACAGTAATTTCATGACTATAAGGTGCACCTTAAAGCCTAAAATTTTGATGGAAACCCGGAAGTAGGCCTTATAACCCAGTGTGCCTTATATATGGACAAAGTTTGGAAATTTGCCAACCCGGAAATGCGAGCCGGGGGCAGATGGGAATGCCGGAGCTCGTGGCATGGGGAGGGCACCTGGGGCTGCATTTAAAGGCTACGTCGATCCTTGAAAAATGTTTGCAAATTGAGCACCTGCCAGTAAACCCCGTGATGGTGTGATTCCTTTACTAATTCGTTACTTTGTTGCACGTGGATCCTTGCTGAAAGAAAAAAATGCGCCTCATAATCCGGTGCACCTTATAGTTGTGAAATTACTGTACTTAATAAAAATGAGTGCATGTGTAACATGTCCACAGTCAGCTAGAGTAGAGGACTCTGCTGGAGAAGTGCTAGCTAGAGCTCATCACTTCATTGTGGACTCAAATAAAAAGCAGAATTAACTAAATAGAAGGACTCATCAGCTCTCTCCTAGTCTTTTCTCGGAAGTTGTCTTGGTCTCACCTGGAAAGAGGAATGAGAGCAGTAGAAGCAGAACAATATCTCTGCAATTGCCCAGCAGGTGGAGGAGGCATTCCAAGCAGGACCAGAAACCTGTAGCACAAATCACTGGTGTTCCAACATCTCTTGTGATCCTGGAGGTACAGTGGATCTCCTGGAAAAGTGCCAAGGGAGAGAATTTCCTCATGTTGCCAACATTAATTTGAGATTAAATATTTGAGCTAATATCTAGTCATAATCTCTAGCCAGACAGTTTGGTTAAGCTATTGTTGTGGCATTTTGTTATTGTTCCTGGAGCATGAGTAACGTCTAAGTAGGAGTTGATAATGTTTTTAAAGGCTCTCAGACATAATATAAAAGTGTGTTTTGTGGGAAGACAGCACATAAAAACTTGCATTTTTGTCAGACTTTTAATTTATGGGGAACAAGGACATGCAATACTCTAATTTATGTCTATGTTCATTATGTCACTGATCACAAGTAATGGAGTACAAGCAGGTGCTTTGATTTGTATGTGTAGAAATTGGTACTAGGCTGAGCTAATGGTGAAGTAGACTTAGCTTGCCAGAGAAAGCTAAAGCTTTAGATTTGATTTAGTGTTGGTAGCATAAGAAGGTAAATCCAGGTCTAATGCTGAGGAGAGAGAGATACTTAGTATCCATTAAATCTGTGGTTCTGCAGACTAAAATATTGGGGTTTTTTGGTCCTTTAAATGACAAGATATAGGAGGGGAAGTTAATTTTGGGGATTAAGATTTTATGTGGATGTGTTCAGCTTTAAGAGTATCTCCTCCATAATGAAGACTGTGATTGTGATATTTGGCTGTTTCCAGTAAATATGATATACAATTGTTTGGGTCTGGTAATCTTCAATGTCTTTAAAAAAGAGAAAATATTCTATTAGTGGAAATGAAAATAGCTCATTTATCCCATTTGTTAGTGAAATCTGTATATCATACACTAAGTGCTTTAAATCCTACCCCCTCCCACTCCCCAAAATAAGCTTGTTTTTCAAATCCTAGTGTATCACAGGAGTAGAAAAAAGACATACTAATATTTTCATACATGGGCATATGAACCTTCAGTCAAAACCTATGAAATATCTGCAGTCTTTTTGAACCATAGACTTCAGTAACAATTAAACTATTTTAATGTGGTTTTTTTTGGTGTTGGTTTTGGCTTTTTAAATAGATTCTTCTCCTGTATTTCAGTCTCCTTAGTTTATACATCTAAAGGAGGATTATGTTAAGTTTGTTATTTCCAGGAAAACTCAGCATGACACCAATCTGGTGCTAACAGTGGACAGAGCATGTGAACCCATTATTGGCTGTAATACTTTTATGTGCTCAGGATGTGCTTGTGAGATCTTGGGGAAAAAACAAGGACATGCATTAGTAATGAGATCAGTTTGCTAGGAAAGGGAGTGAGGACCACTCTATGTCAATTAAGAGCAATTTGGGGTGGCAAATATCTTGAATGCTGGCTGACTCAGCTTGCACAATGCAGCCAATAAACAAATAGCAGAATTTCAGTTACATGAAAAACACTCTGCCTCAGGTGGTGACACAAACGATAATTTCCTGTGTAAGGTATTTTCTAAAAGAGTAAGAGCCATTGATCCCAGTTTTTTCTTCACATCTCAGAAAGCATAGTTCCCACTGTTCCTGCCTCCTTGTCCAAATGAATCAATTTCCTCCTTCTTCTTCCTGAGTCATGGATTAATCTTTTCCTTCAAATATTTTGCCTTAGTTTTTGTCTAGCCATGTGTGTGAGTGGAAATGACTTCACTTTTTTTGTAGAAAAAAATCCTCTATGATTCTTGCTGTGAATGTGCTTTGAGCTGTGGTAGGTAGTGCTCTAATGTAAAGTGAGACTAATTAAAAGAAGAGGGGAAAGAGGCAGAAATCTTCATTTTGTGGAAAGGAGGAGTCTTTCTTTTCGTGGTTTTTTTTTTTTTTTTTTTTTTTTTTTTTTTCCTAGTGCAAAGAAGCTTGGATCTATCTCTTGGTCACTAGGTGTAAAGGAAAATAATGGAGGAGAAAGATGTTTGAAGCATTAAAAATGTATAAAAAATGAAATTATCTAACATGAAAGGATCAAATACTTCAGTAACTTAGACATCAAGGACCTTTTTGTAAATGTAGTACTTAACTCTGAAACCATATTGCAGAATAATTATTGTTGGAAGGGACCTCACTTGCAATCTTTCTCACAATAATATGAAGAATTGCTATAATGCTCAATAGATTTTCTCTAGCATTCAAGTTAATATTAAATAAATGAGGCTAAATAATATCTCAATACTAACTCAGAAATGTACAACCCAGATAGCTCTGACCTATGCAGTAGCTCAGGATCTTCAAGAATATGTAACCCTACATTGTTTATGCTGTGAAATGTCCTTAATGGCCTTGGTAATCTGCTGAAGTTGTGGGGTACCTGTGGAAAAGGAGACTTTTTATTTGTTTTAATGAGCTGTCTCCACAGAAGAGCAGCAAAATGCCATGCCAGCCTGGGCTGAAGGTGCTTGAGTTTTCCTAGGTGTACTAACTGGCTGTTTTCTTTCTAGAGTCCAGCCTATGGAGAAGTGCACATGAAAACAGGATAAAATGGCTTTTAAGGGCGAGGACCACTTAGATTCCCTTTCCTTACCAGTTCAGCGGTAAGTGGTGCACTCTATCATTCAGATTTGAGTGAGTAAATGATTCTGAGGCAGCAGCTGCACTTTCCTTTGAGGTTCTGAAGATTCTTAAAAGCTCATTTTTAAACTCAGGTAGTATTCCTATGAAATTTGTAGAGGGAATGTGGAAATTTGAGATATATTTCTTAAGGCCTTTGGAAATTTCTGTACCTGGAGTCTGGTAAATCATGGCAGTGTTTATGCAGTCATCATTTTAATGATTGCAGTAGCAATGTGACTGTGCTTACTGGACTGCTTCTTAAACATGATGGAAATGACTGGAACCCTCTGCACTCTGTGAATGCTGCTGAAATCTATAGATATAAATTTGTTTAGCATGTCTGAATTTGTTCTGGTGTAGGTATTGTATAATCCAGTCTGTGGTACCATGTTGGGAGTGGAGACATTGGTGACTCTACCAACAGATTAAAAAAAAAAAAAAAAAAAATCTATGTTTTGGTTGCTGTCTAGCAGCTGTCTCTGTCTAGTTTTGCTTCTAGCCTAATAGAGGTTCCATGAAAAGAAAAAAAATACAGTAACCTACAGTCATTATGTGCCACAGCTGGATTTGTTTTGTTTAGGGGAGGAAGGAGGGTAAGGTCTGCTGAATGCAGGAAGAAAATCAGAGGTAAAAAGGATTTAAATTTCAATATTTTCCCTAGTCTTCTTTCTTCAGGTTAGACTGCAATTCTTCATTGTAATCAACTTACTGTTTTAATCAACATACAATCTCAAAATACGATGCTTTTCTTCATCAGTAGTTTGATATTTCTCTACCTTTCCTCACCTCAGTCTTCCAGCATATACTTTGATATTGCCATGTGGTGGTTTGAAAGCAAACCAGTGGGAGATTTCAAGTCAGAACTGCAGTTTGATAGGAAAACGAAAATAAAATGCAGTAGTACAAAAACCCTGACAGTCAGGATACAACCTGACACCCCATCAGTCAGGCAGGGTGTTGGTAGCAGTCCCATTAAATGGTGGCTGCATCCTCCTGCAGTGACAGATGTGGTTCAGTTGAAGCAGTGCTCCTGTAGAAGGGTGCAATTTTCCTCCAAAGGTCCAGTGGTGATGAAATAGTCTTCCTCTGGGAATCCAGTGGCAAAAGGCTGTTTGTGGTGTTCCAAATCTCATTTTCAAAATAATAAAAGTCAAATATTATTTCTTTATTGTTCCTGTATCCAAAACAAGGATTTATGACTGTCTCAGGACTCTAGTTCATGCTCCTGCTCTTTGTGAGAGGGGCTTGAATTAACTGTGTCCTGCCACAGGGGAAGGGGGCTCAAATCCAATTGAGGTTAATCCTGTGTAGAACCACAACCATGCCTTGCTTCATGTTGATATCATAATCTTTCAGAAGTAAAAACAGGTCCCCAAGCAAGAATATCTGTCTTCGTAGGAAAAGAGTACCATAAATATGCAAACAGATTCCAAGTGTTTCCACAGTGGTCATTATAGTCAGCAGTTGATTTGGCTGTATAAGTGGCCTTAAACCAAGTCTCTGTGCTTCATGAGTTGTTGTTCATTCTCTTTCCTTGGATTTTATGGGAAATCACAACTTATATTGGAGTCTCTAGAGTACTGAGTCACTGTGTTAATGGTTTCCTAAAACACTGTCAGAGCTGCTGTCTCTAATTGACATCTAGACTGCTGTGGATGCAGTATTTAAAGCTATGCAGTATTCCCAGGAAAAACAAATTATTGTTAGAGAAACTTTATTTTCTGTTTCAGTGGGTTAGGAACTTAAGTGGTGATTTTGTCTCTTAGGAGAGAAAACAATTGGAAATAGATCACTTTTATTAAGGATTAATTTTCTTACTCTCCCAAAGCTGTATTCCCATGTAAAGCACTTTACATAGGATCATAAAAATTATCTGTTTCATACCGGCCCCTTTATATTGAGGGCCAGTTCATTATAGCACATGAAGTGTGTGTGTATTCCTTAGAGATTTACATAACCCCATTCTAAAATAGCTATTTTTAGTGTAGCTTTGGAAAATGACAGCACCCTTTCCTTATCTTTATAAGATATAAGCTATTCCTTGTCTTATAAGAGATAATGGACTTTTATATTTTTTACATCTAGAATAAAACCCACCTTTCACTTACACCCCTGCCCTTTTTCCTGTGTAATGGAAGTTCATTGGCTTCCTTGTTTTCTGTGAGTTAAAGCTATACTTTTCTCAGGCTTTTTTCATTGTAGACATGAGTTTTTTATGCTTTCCATTTTGGATGGTAAACTAAACTAAAGACGGTGCTGATTCTGAAGTCATTCAACCAAAATTGAAATAAGATGCTGTTTTGGTTTCTTGGATTATGTGTTCAGTTCTGGGCTGCAATTGGAGAAATAAAGTATAATTAAATTTTTTTCAAAAAGAGTAAATGATGATATTTTATCAAAATTAGGTTAAAAAAACAGCCACAATTGTCATCACCAACTCCCCCTCTTCCCCATGAAAACATCCCAACCCCAAAACAGCAATCAAGTAAAATTAACAAAACAAACTGAAGAAAAACCTAATCCTGAATATGGATGAGAAATGGATGCAGAAGCCTTTAAGGAAATAGAAGGAAGAAATAACTGTTTATATTTGGTATTAATTGGAATTTAGATGATATTTGTTGAAAGCTGTGACTTGAAACAGAAGTAAGAGAAATTCAGGTCTTGATACTGCAGGAACAGCATTGATTCTGCTTGTTTCTCTGCCTAATCAGGATGACAAACTTGTAGAACTTTATGGAACATATGTACATATGAGATGAAAAACAGATAGGTCTATAGTTCCAGAAGAGAATATTCTTTAAAAGAAAGAAAAAAAAAATCAAAGGAAAAAAAAGAAAAAGGGAAAAAAAAGGGGGAAAACCCCCCAAACAAACCTTCTTTATAAAGCAAGAGGATTTCTACTTGATCAGGAACTGAATTATTTCATGGACCATTCACATCACACTTTGCTTCTACTTTTAGAGCTTCAAATAGCCTCTGTACAACTGAAAAGAGGTATTTGAGGGGCGAGACATGTACAGAACTTTTCAGTGTGTCTAACATTGTGCTCATATGCAGCTGTCAGAAAAAGAATGGATCCATCCATTGGTCTCTCTCTACAGAGTGTCTAAAATATCAATATAAAATTTGGTGCTCTGAATCAAAGGCAGTGATATTTTGTTATCCTGTGATAGAAAGTGAATTATGACTGAAATGGCATCTTTTTTTTCCCCTTAAACTTGCCAATGATGTCTTGCCCATTGTATTCTGTAGGTGATTGGAATCTGTAGGTTTTGATGCCGCTGTTCTTCTGGCCCTGAATTTTGGGCAGTGAGTTTTTTGGTGGCATGGCAGTTCATTGAAATTATTATTATCTACTTATTTTTTATCTACCTTTTCCTTAGATATGAATTCCCAAGTGAAGGATTTCTAGGGATGTGAATTCTGTGAATAAACACAAATAAAGGCTCTCTTTTTTGACTTATTCATAATTTTTTTTAAACCACCTCAGTTCTTCTTACCTTTGTATTTCCAATCTGTGTGGTGTCTGCAGGTTGTTGTCACATCTTAGTGCTTTTTCTCACAAGATTTTTCTCACCTTTTTTTTTTAATAGCACTTTTTAGTCTTCAGTTTTAAGACTGTGGTCCAGTTATACTTAAGATGAAATCATGTTTAAGAGTGCTTTAAATGCTTTGTCTGATCAGGGATGTCCTCTCTAAGTGCTGAATTCTTTATTTCAGTTTCCTATAGTGTTTGTTACTGATAGCTAAGAATTTGTTTTGTATTTCTATTTTTTTCCCACCTGTGTCTGCAAACTGAACTTTCTGTCTAACAAGAACTCCATGAAAAGCAGAAAACAACATTTGTATTTCTGATTTTTGTATTTTACAAGTTACTTGCTGTGCACAGATCTTGCCCTGTTAATTAGAATCCTATATTCCCTATAAACAGTTTTATTTGGATTACATCAGGAACTTTGCTGTGGCTCCTTGAAAGTTGTCAGATAAAGGCTGTAAGAAACTCCAGAAGAAAGAAAAAACCAAGTTATTTGTTATATAAGAGCTAGAGCAGAAAATTTTCAGAGCTCCAACTTCAGTACTCTTACTTGGCTCTCTGAATCACTGCCTTGAGTTTTTAAAAACCATTTGAGAATTGAATGCTTGCTGGGGAATTGAAAATGTGTTTTGAAAGACTTCCTTTTGCAACAGGCAGTAGGAATAGATTGACAGAAGAGAGGAGGGTGCTTTGCCAATTATGCAATAAAATTACCTTCTAGTGACAAGAAATAAAATCAATTATTGCATAGCTCAAGGCACTAATGATACCTCATTTAATGACCTTGTATTCGTTTCCTTTCACTCTGTTTACCCTACAACAATCCAGAAAATAATTTTATAGCTTCAGAAATGGAGCTCACCTTACTATGAAGTATTTTTGACTTTAGAGGTTTATGTTGTACCTGTAACGAAACTGAAAGCTGAGTTGTTTGTATGGAGTTATGATAGTGGTTGTAAAACAGATTTGTGAATTTGTATGGTTCTTCTGGGAAGGATTTTCAGGCATGCTAGCTAAGTCCAAAGGGTGATGTTAGTAAAGCAGCAATTATTGATTTGCCATCATTTGGAGGCATTAATGAGGAATATGAACTCAACAGATTTTTTTTTCCCTTTGAATCCATGGGTAAAATATCTCTGTTCTTCTACTCAGGATGTTAAAATGTAGGTCAGCAGTTTAGCTAGCAAGCAGCAAAAATAATTGCATTTCACTTGTACTTTGGGCATTTTTGGGGTCTGTAAGTCTGCCAGAATGCAAAATATTTCCTAACCTTTTCCTTCCGATAGTTTTATCATTGTATCTTTATATTTAGTTGTGTAATGTGCTATAGAAATATGTTATACTACTTCCCAGAGCTGTGCTGTAAAATATTGTATGTTGAACTGTGGAAGTGACAAGAGAATTTTGGCTTTTAACCTGAAGGAGATTTGAGTTTGTCAACTATAACAGTTGTGAAGTTATGTGACTTTAAAATGTGAGCAAATTGATGAATTTAAACAATCTGTCTGACTGGCCTCACTAGACCTTTCCTTCATTAAACTTGGTATTTCATATTTGTGGCTTGCTGTTACTTGGAAAATACTTTTAAAAGATCAAGGGCCATCTTTCATCCTTAAAGACAATTTAGAATTTATTCTGAATCCCTTGTAAGGGTCAGTAACATTTCATAGCATGTGGCACACAAGCAAGGCAATGCTGGTGGAGCCTTTATTATGGAAGAAACTCTGCCTATTCCTCTCAGGATGTGTATTTTTGAACTGTAGGATTTTTTAGAGCAGGCTCTAAGAGAAAAAGCAGTTGCTGTCTGCACAGTGAATATCTTATGTTCAGACCTTGGTGTCCATTCTAGAAGTTAATTTTAATGAACCCTCAAATTACTGTCTTTGAAATCAAAGTGACAGAACTGTGCCTGAATGTTAGGTTACCTTATCTGCCAGGCATGGATGGCAGGTTGTCCTAGTTTGGAGGACAGGTGTCTTCTAAGAAAGGCAGGAGAGTCTTTTTGAAGTGGAGAATGTAAATTCCCTCTCTCCAAATTATTGTAATTTTGAAATTAAGGGGCTCTTAGGCAAAGATATGGGAATTTGGAATAACAATTCTTTACTAGGGAAATTAAAATAAAAAATATAGTACTACAAAGAAACAAACTCCAAATCCTCACCAAGTCAGAGTACAACCTGAGACCACGTCAGGCAGGGTGTTGGTAGCAGTCCCATTAAATGGTGGCTGCATCCTCCTGCAGTGACAGATGTGGTTCAGTTGAAGCAGTGCTCCTGTAGAAGGGTGCAGTTTCCCTCCAGAGATCCGGTTATGATGTGGAGAAATCTGGTTTCACTTTGGAGTCCAGTGGAGAAAGGGCTGCCTTAGTGTCACAAAACCTCTTTTTTTATCTTGGTAAGAAATGTTGGGCTCTTCCCCCTGGCTGGAGCAACTTCCAATGGGATGAAGTAATCTTATCAGTTCTACTGTGGGACTCACTGGGCCGTTAGCAGAAGATAACTCCTAGGAGGAAGGATGGGTTGTGAAACGATATAGAACAATGCCCCACCTGGTTTCAATGGATGGCCCATTAGCAGAGTATCTCCCACGGAGAAAAGGATCACTGCCCCCACCCTCAAAAGATGGTGATAGAATAGATACCTTTTATCACATCCTGTATTGCACTTAAGACACATGTTCTGATTGCATCTTCACAAGTGTTGCATGAAGCTTCTATTGTGGCATCCAGTTAACAATCCTGTCAGCTTTACACCCTATATCTTGCTCTTCTAGCCATTGGTTTATGGTTTTGACTCCATGGTTTGTGATCTCTGCTTTCACTGATGCTAGTGAAACAAACAACTTTCAGACAATTCAGATGATGTTTGTGGTCTTTGTTTATCTGAATTCTTATCTTCATCACACATGTTTTTGCTGTAGCACATTTTGGAACAGATGCTGAGCACCTGCCTCAACTTCTGTTGGAGTGCTCTGGTTTCAGAAGAGAGACTTGCTAGTTATTTCTGTGTTAAATTAAAGGTTTTACCTTGAACATGGGAGCCTACTTTCCTGTTTGTTAATCTAACGACACGCATGATGCATTGACACAAATACTCTGATTTCCATTAGTCTACTAAATATTTTTATTGCAATTTGATACTTTTCTGCTTTATGAAGCCTTCTAACCAGAGGGATTCTTAGAAGTTTAGGATATTTTAAATGTACTATGAGAAGCTCATGGGATTTTTAAAATTGCAAAGTAATTGTATTCTTACTGTCATCTTAGTACTTTTACTCAGAATTTTATTTTGTCATTTTCTATTATGATAATCGTTTATACTTTATACTTCCTTTAGCATTAACACTATTCCTTTTAGTTCACAAGTAGTGTCCCATAAATTCTCTCTTAAAAGAAAGAAGCAAAAGAAAAGGGTGGGCAAAAGTCAAAACATGAATCTGTTTAATTTTGGTGCAATGTATAATGGAGTACATAAGTATCTTGCTTATTTGCCATATATCCTTTGGAAGAAAAACTCCAAAAAGCCTACTATAGCCCCTCTTTTGGTTGAGGTGTTGTTCAGTCGTGTTATGCTTTTATGGCATAATGTTTCAGCTGTGGGTAGCTGCTAGAAACCATAGTCTTGACTTCTGCTTTTTTTTTTTTTTTTTTGAGCTTCCTGGGGTTAAATAATCCTGAGCCTGAATTCCAAGTGTACATTTTCTGAATCCAGTGTATTTGCTGTGGGGAAGGCACACGAAAAAAGGAACCTCTCCAGCAAAAATCAACCCATATCAAGTTACCATGGTGGTTCTGGTCCTATCCTGCTCTGAGAATTTGGTGATGCAGAGGAGAACTTGCAAGTAAGAGTCTGCAGGATGGCAAGGTTAAATAGTATTATTGTAAAAAGTGGATTTTACAAGAAAAACAGAGAGCCTGCAGTGTCTAATCTTTGACTCCTTTACTTTCCAAGTAGTTCTGAAATTTGCAAATTGTAGTAAAGACTCTTTGCTTTTCCTTTTATAATATGGAGTTATTAGTTACTTGTTTTACTGAGACATTGACTTTCTGTGCAACTATGTATATAGTCAGGTAATGCGAATTTAGTATTCTTACTGGCATAATATTGGAAAGAATGGGAGATTTTGTTTATTTTTTTAATTTTTTTTTTTTTTATTTGGCAGGGAGCCATATGAGATACCACCTGTGAGCTAAAAGACAATTGTCAATGCTAAGGGAGTTTAAAAGTGTAAATTATTATCACAATAGGTCAACTATGCTGCAATCAAATTGTATGCTATGGAACCCCAAATTTCCACAATTTTCTCTTTTTTTAGCAGTTAGGCCATATTACTGTTATCATGTTGGTAATGTAGTTGAAATTATTTTAGTTAGCCTGGAAGGAAATGGAGGATGGAATCCTGTCTTTTTGCTTTGTATATCCAATATATTATTCCTGTACAAAATTCAAGCTGCTTTGAAGCATTCCAGGGACCTTCCCCTTTACAGTGCTAAGAGAGGGGAAAGAACCACATTGTTGTCTTCCTTAACAGAAATACAGCTCATCATGAAACTTGAAAACAATGATCAGACTAATGAAGGGATTCTAAAGCTCAAGGAATCAAGTTCACTGAATTAGTTATTGACGTATTCTGAGAAAAGGTAGTGCTGTCTGTCTTCAAAAGGGCAGTATGGTTTGTTGAAACTTTGATTTAGGTATCATTCCTCCTGATTCTCTCCTGGGTGTAGTGCTGATTAATCTTCTTGCCTCAGGCAAAGCACTTTACCTTCCCTTGTCTTTGTGTTCCACCTGGGCTGTGGAACCAAGGAAGTCCCTACTAGCCTATCTCCATATATTTCCATTTCAGTGGTTCTCATAGAGCACTATGTTATGAGCTCCTGTGCCTGCTGTGGGTGCAGCATCCACCTTAACTGTGGCAGGTGGGAAATGCTGAATATCACCTAGTAGCTGTAAATGCAGAGAATACATTTCTATTCACAAAATCCAAGTTGTTCTTACAAATGTTACACTTTGTCATCATTTTCACAGTGGTGAGTTCATTAAACTCTTTACAGCCATGGCCATAACGTAGACTGAAGAATAAATACCTCTACCTTGGTATTTCTGAGATGATTTTCCACAATTAATTTTCAAAAAACTAATTCCTTCATTAAAGATATTTTAATGGTTTTACTATGACTTGTCTTTTCAGCTGTTTAAGACAAATATTAGTACCATACTGCGTTAAATACAGTATTTTTGTCTTCAGTTCGTGTTTCCTGGGAATTTGTTCCTTATTTAATTGCCTGGTCTCTCTCAATCTGGTTCACTGTTGCCTGGGGATGGTTGGGAGGATCTTGTAATCAGTTGTTCAGTAGCCTGTAATGAGCAAATTTAAGAAAGCTATAAGGACAATGGTTCAACTTTGTAAATATTTTTTATTTTATCTATCCTTTTTGACAGATAATATAATGATCTTAAAAAGTGTGCTGGTTGGTGTGACCCTATTTATGGTCTCATTAAATTGGCTCATGTCTGTTAGTGGTTGGGTTTATGAGCTCATATTAACCCTGAGGGATTTGGAGTGCAAACAAGAGTTTAATATTAAGCTGAAGTGTGACTGTTAACAATTCCAATTGTTTTGTTTTGCTTCTCACATTATTTTAGAGAATGTGGTAAAGTGAAAATATATATACACATATAAAACATAGATATTGTTTTATTTAGAGCAAAATACATAAAGAAATATATGTAGTGTTTTACTTGTTTCTAAAGCACCAGCTTTTAATTTAATTTAGTCCTGCATATGTAAACTCTTCTTCAAGTATTTGAATTTTGCATTTTGATAATTATTGATACTTCATTGTTGAATTTGGTCCAGGGCTATCATGGAAATACAGAAAACATCTACATCAAGAATATAATATTCTCTTTAACTAAAGCTATGGAAATATTTTTTCAATATCTTAAATGTCAGGAGCACTGATGTCAGGATAAAGATTAAACAAGAGCAAACCAGAGAAAAGCTGAGGAAATTATCAAAAGAGTCAGTGGTATCCAAGTAGTTGAGGCTGTTCAATGGATGACACAATAGGTGAAATCAAACTTTTGGGATGTGCTGTACAGCATAAAATAACTTGTTCACCAGCTATGCATGAATCAGTATTTTGATTTTGATGCATTGTGTGTTATACAACTCAACTCTGGGATAACTGTGGTTGTGGGAAAGGATGAAAGCAAAGGGCAGGCAAATGCTCTAATTGGAAAGCAGTGAAATCAGCTAATGATGTGTATTCAGATTGTTAACCTTGTTTGCCAAGATCCCGGAGCAAGGGAGCCTTAATTTGTCTGCAGGATGACTTGAATTCTGGGCTGTTGATGCAAAATGGCACTTTTAACTTTGTTTTTTGAAACTTAAATTCCAAGTTTCAAAGCAAATTCACTTAAAATACTAAAGTTAATATTTCAAGCATAAAATCTGCTATGCTGGCCTGTCTCTAAGGCTTAAAGGAAGTCATCTTGTGAATATTTCAAGTGTCCAGTCTGCAGTAGTGAAGAGTCCTTTATTCACAGGTGTTTGAATTGGTTTCTCAGTTTTGAGATATCCCTGAAGTCCTCAGGCTTCCAGATTTCAAGTAATAATCCTTAACAGCTACTGTTGTTTAACACTTAATAGTCCAATGCACCCAGCAGGAAGTCAGGAGGGAGATTATGGAAGAGCCATATATCTTCACAATTTTACTTTTGTGTTGTTTTGACAGAAACTGCTCTCAAGAGTGGTTCAGGCACTAAGTTAATTTTTTCCATCTCATTTAGAAGCAAACAAACTTTGCTCAAGCCTGTCTTCCTGTGGCACAGTCTCGCTGTGGAGGTGTAAGGGCTGTGTTTGTGTCGTGAGAGTGAATCAGGAAGACTTAGATGGGAACACTCCTGGCTTAGTCTAACCCCCTATTGCTCTTGGCTGAAGTGTCAGGAGCAACCTGGAAAGCAATCAGCTGCTGCTGCCAAGGGAAAATAAGATATTTTGTCCTGCTCCAAAGGGCTGGAATTATACTGAACGTTCCTTGTTTAACTGCTGGATGAGAGGTTGATCTCAATAACTTTGAAAATGTATTCTTGGTAAAATGTACAAAGTGTCCAATTGACTGAAGTACTGCGCAGCTACCCTGCTGTGAAAGAGAAGGTGAGGTATTTTGAAGTTCACATTGGTCCTAGCATTGTTCTACTGCAGTTCTGGTTGCTGCAAATGCAAGGTGCTCAGTTAATGCTTAAATTGCAGATTTTTTACTGCTTAAGTTAACAGCTTGATATCAATTTGAATACCTCAACAGATTCCACAACAATCTTGATAAAATTTCCAGCATCTGAAAAGTGATACTGCTCTTTGCTCACCAATTATATTTCGATGTGTGTATGTATGTGTTTGTGGAAGAAACAGGGAAGGTTTTTGGACAGTTATGATATTCTTTCAATTGAAATTTAGGTCAGCATTTGTTTATCCTTTTTAAGTTGTCACAGAATAGGGATGTATATGACACATTTAATATACCGATTATAGCGCAAAAACGCAGGGAATTCGATTTCAGCTTATTCTACCACACTTGTGCAGGGTCTTGTGTTTCCAGAAAGAGCTACACTTGGAAGGAGTGAAATGGGCTCCATAAATTTCAGAAACATATGGCCTTTGTGCTCTGTTTACTTCTGTCTTTTGTAGGTATTTTTCCAAAGAACCATCCTCTTTGAGGAGTATAACTTATTTTTACATATAACTTTCTTCCTCTCTCTCCCCAGAGTGTCTCATGGAATCTTTTAGCATTATTGCTTTTTTCACATTCTATCTGCGATGATTTTGACAAGGACACTCGAGCTGAGATTTTCTTAGAATCACTTACAAGGACAGGTTGCAAAGAAAACCAAAGCTATGGAGGAGGTTGTGCTCCTGTTGGAATCATAGAATGTCTTGGATTGAAAGCATGATGATCTAGTTCCAGCCCGCTGCATAGGGACATGTTCCACTAGGCTAGGCTGCTCAAAGCTCCATGCAACCTGGCTTTGAACTTTTCCAGGGATGGGGCATCCTCTGGGCAACCTGTGCCAGTGGCTCACCACCCTCACAATAAAGAATTTTTTCTTATATCTAATCTGAAAATCTTTCAATTTGAAGCCGTTCCCCTTATCCTGTCATGCTCTTGTAAATCTCGATCTTTCTTCTGGGTTCCCTTTTTTGTATTGGAAGTCCACAATTACGTCACACAGCTTTGAGTGTTGTATCACTTTTTCTCTCTCTTCAGCATCTCATTTGGATCCCCCTCAGTGTGCTTGCACTTGGACCTGAGCTCATGTTATAAAACAATGCTTACATGGAGGCCCTGTATGAAGGCCAGCCACCTTTTGCACTTTTCATATGCCTCTACCTGCTTCATGCTCTGAAGAAATGCCTTTGGCAAATATGATCACCTCAGCATTAAATGAATCAGGAAAGAGGAAATGGATATGCTGGAACACACATAATATTTCACAAATGTGATACAGGAACTGTACCTGCTTCCTGCAGGTATATTAACCTTAGTTTTATTTGAACCTATAAGGACCCTCCAATCCCTCTTGCCCCAGAGTAAAACAGTGCTATGTCTCAATTTTGGTCCTTAAGTAATCTATAACTAGAAGCAAGTTTAGTTTTAGATCTCAAAGAGCATCAGTGGTGAAAACAGCCCATTAACAGCTCTGTGTACATCCTTGCAGCTCGTTAGGACAGAGGTTTCTACTTCAGTCAGATAAATGTCATACAGATGAGCTTATTTACTACAGTTGTATAAGAGAAGATATGTTAGGATTTCAGGCACTCTTTTATGTCAGAAATAGTAAAACTTTTTTGCTAATAGGCAGCAAAATACTGCTGCTATTTGCCTTAACACTATTCTCAAAGCTTTTTTTCTCTGGTTGTTGGGAAGCTGAAAGCTCAGAACGCTGTCACTGTTAGGCACCTGTACAAGCAGTAACCAAGTGGTTCACATACCCACGTGTAAAAAACTTAGGAAAGGATATCCTAACCAATGGTAGAGTGACACAGAGATTATTCAGCATGACCTAGAGCTTTGGGAAACTCTTCTTCAGTTTTCAAAAAATATGAAATTTGAAAGTTGAATTAATTTTGCATGCCTGAGCCAGGAGATTGTTTCTCAACAGCTTAGTGCTGCAAATTAACTAAAAGGGAAATAACGTTACTAGGATTGGTTATCAAGGTATTGCATTTGTTTTGCCCAAAACTGAAGCTGTAGAAAAAGTTAACTGGAGTTCTGAGTACAGTTGGCTGAGAAATGGTTCTTCTGTTTGAGTAGATGTGATTGTAAATGTATTTTTTTTTTTTAACCTCTGCATAAAGATGTTTTTTACTTGCTCCACTTAATAATTTGAAACCAGCGGAGGAAGATCTTGCCTGAGAGTTTCTGTCTGTAAAAACATTCTTCAAAGAGGGGACTTGAGCCTAAGTTCATTATCAATGCCAAATGTTTCTGGATAAGTATGTATGTATTGTTCTAGCAGAATTTATTGCATGAGAAAAATGTTGGAACAGCAAATATCTAGAAAATGAAATATGAATTTAAAGTATATTAAAAATACAACTTAGTGATCTGAATGAGGAGATACATAGCCAGGTATTAACCCACAGTATCCACATATGCGTATATGCATGCCCTTAATTGGGGCTGCAAATTAAGTCTGATACATAAAAATTATCTGATAAAGAAAAGGAGAATGGGATAGAGAGAAGCAATAAAGTTGCTCAGAAAGCAGCCAGCCACTTATAGATCTGATGTAATAAACAGCATTTTGATATGTGATTTGTAGTTTCTTGCATCTGGTAGTTACTTTTTTTCTGTGAAGTATCATGACATGTGATTTCATGTGTGTATATGGACACTAATAACTTAATGGCTTCATCTGTGTGTGCCCTGTCGTGGTTTCATTCCTACTATCACCAGCTATCATTCCAGGCAGATGTGAAATACAGGAAAAATCTAGTTCCAGTGAGGTTATGCTTGGTGCAAAATCCAAACATACACTTAATAGATCAAGGGTGCTGTGATACAAAGGTGATATTTCATGAATAAAGAAAGAGGGTAGTCTCATCCCTCTCCAGTTTCATGGAACCAATGGCAGTTTTATCAGTACTGCTCTTCAAAACCTTGCTATGAGACTTTGACCTGAATATCTCAAGCCCTCAAAACTTCCAAGTTCATGTCAGATGTCTCTAGAGTTGCAGTGGTGTAAAAAAGGTAGGAAGGGATAAAACATAAGTACAGTAATTTCACGATTATAAGCTGCACCTGAATATAAGCTGCACCTCCCGGTAGCCGGGCAGACCATGGGATTTGCCCACATATAAGCCGCACCTGAATATAAGCCGCACTTTTTTTTTTTTTTTTTTTTTTTACCAGGATCCATGTGTAACACAGTAACAAATTAGCAACAGAATACCTGCCAGTTGGGTTTGGTGTCAGATGCTCAAGTTGCAAATAGTTTTCATGGACCAGTGAAGCTTTTAAAGGCAGCCCCAGGTACCCTCCCCTGCCAGCTCTCACTTGTGGGTTGGCATTTCACTGGGATTTGTCCATAGATAAGCTGCACCTGAATATAAGCCGCACTACTGGGGTAGGCTGGATTCTTCAGTGAAAAAGGTGCGGCTCATAATCGTGAAATTACTGTAAAACTTTGGCTGCCAGTACACATTTGACAAAATATAGACAGAAGATATTCAATGATGATGCTGATCCAGTTGGAGTAAGTTTGCAGCATGTAGCATTGATTTCCTCCCATCCTACATAGAGAATTGAATGTAATTGTAAAGTGTGAAATTGTGGTGAACTGCTCTTGTTTTGCTCATGTTTTCTTTATAGCTTTCAATGCATGTTTTTTGATCAGCCTTAAATAAGTTCATTGGTATTTCTTTTCTGCTCTCCACTGGAAATGGTCTTTGCCTTCAGTACACAGCAGCAATGAGAGGCAGGAAATCAGACATTTTCTTGTTTGGTTTGAGAAACAAGCATTACCCAACACTGCCTTCTGAAAGGCAGTCTATTCAAATTATTAATTTCTGCAGTATATGGAAGAGGAATGATTAATCTTTCCTCAGGTAGGAATTGCATAATTCAATTCTGTCTTCTGAATTCAGAAGAGAGGTTCAGCTGTTTTTCTTGTAATTGGATACTGCCCAGTCTAAGAATTTAGCAAAATAAAAATTTTGGACAGAGTAACTATATCTCCCCCTAGTTAGAGGTGGCCCAAAATACACAGTGTTAAGCCTGTAAAATGTTTTAAATTTACTATTTGTGTTTCAGGACATTGTTTGAGTCCTTCCAGGAACAGGTGTCAGGTGAGAAGCAGAATCTAAATTACACATCTTTTTGCTTGCAATCAGTGTGCCAAGTTAGTGCTGAGATTGCTGCCTGAATTTTTGTATTAGTGGCAGCTACAGAAAAGAACATCTTGCTTGAGAATTAAAGCTTGAAAAGCTGTTGAGCAGGTGCTTTGAAAATTTAATGAAGTGATGAAAAGCCTTTAATAAAGCTAAACTGATTTATCCTTGCACTCTGGATAACAGTAGAACATAGAAATCAAATAGAAAACTGGATCTACTTTATTTGCTTCTCTATGCAGTGCAGTCAGTTATCTTATTTTCTGTTTACATGATAGCAGCAGAAGAGAATTTTTAATCAGACAAATACAGAGCTTTTTTTTTTTCTATGAAGACCCTAATTTCATAATACAGGCTGTAAAAGGGAAACTAAAAGAGACTATTCAGTGAAATTTTTGTGTGTTTTGCACATGTATTTTCTGTTTGCAAGGAAATTCTCTTATCTCACAATAATTTGTATAAAATAAATTCCTTTAGCTAAAGCTGATGACAATAACAATATGATGCAAGATTTCCTTGCTTCCATTTCTGATGTATTTTAAAATCCTATTTACTTGATGCACTGTGAGGTACCATAAGGGATTATAAAAGGACAAAAACCTAGTTCCACTTATCCTTTAATTGTTTTTTTAATGCAAAATACTGTACTCCCATAAAACATCCATTTATTCATATTTGGTGCTAGAGGCAAATTCATTGAACCTGGGATGTATTATTGCAAAACAATGGTGTTCACTACACTTTTATGCTCTGTTAGCTGTTTTCCAGGTTCTTTGATGGCCACTAAGCATTTATTATTGCTAAATAAATAATTAAGGAGGGATAATTGGCTTATTTTTGTGCAATGATATCAGAATGATGCTTTTTTTTTTTTTTTTTTTTTTTTTTTTTT
>VRYO01001269.1:35561666-35687103 GCA_009812075.1 Sialia sialis | reverse complement strand
GAAAACATCATTGTTCTGTTTTTAATGCACTGCAGAATGTGGAGCCTGCATGTCCTTATGAATCATGGATAGCTCATTTGGGCCAGAGTTTCACTGACAGCGATCCAAACCCTGCTCTTGCTAAATAAAGAGGACTAAATAGATATTCTGTTTCATTCTACTCCCTAAGAAGGGGGGAAAAAGAAGGAATCCTTATTCTGCCCTTTCTTTTTGTCATCATTTGTAATATTCTCAGTCTGTGTAAAAGCCATTCTGCTCTATGCTCAGGGATTTGTAATTCTTTTCACTTGCTCCCTTGTGAAGGTGGAGATTGGCACCTGTGCAATAGGGCTCTTGTCAGCCAGATTTGCTCCCTCCCTTGCTCCTCTTTTACACCTGATATTATGAGTTGCTGTGAACAGCAGTGAGGTGAAAAGTCTTCACTAATGAATTATTTCCCAGGAATGAGCAATCTGTGCATTTCCTAACCCACTCATCTTTACTTTTGCCAGGAAACCAGGCTGCATTTGTTTCTTCACCTCATTCAATCTTGTGAAGGACCCTCCTGAACTCTTGGCTATTTCAGGTCTTAGAATACAATTGCTTTGGATTTTGTATTTTAACGAGTTTTCTAGTTCAGGCATTCTTCACACTTCAACTGTTCTCCACAATTCAAAATCTACTCTATGGTAGTAAAAGTGGCCACTCATTTCCTTTTTGACTTTCCTATTTGACCTTCAGAAGTCTTCTCAGGATTGCTTGGAAAAACTTTTGTTCTCCATTGTTGTGTTACAGTAGCATCTGGAAGCTTCAGTCAAGATGAAAACACTTGCAATGCTCAGTGCAAACCTAAGGAAGTGTCACTTAGATTAAGCAGAGAAGAGAGTTTAGCAGGACAGAAGGATGGCAGGAAGCAATAAAACTCAGAATATTAATAGGAAAGCAAAGAGTGGAGCTCAACTTTTGAAATTTCTGCTTGAATGTATCCACTAGATTGATCTTCTGCTCTGAGTAACATTATTGTGTCTGGAAGACCACAGAACTTTTAAGAAACTCTGTAAATAAAAGCCTGCCTGTGTACAGCCTCCTATCATGTCTGTATAGATAAGTAGGGCAAAAAGAGAAAAAAAAAATTATTTCTCTTTTAGATAAGAAATAAAGCAGAAAGCTTACAGCCTTAAACAAGAGTTACTCAGAAAACATTGTGGGAAGGGCATATTATGGTACTGAACCTGTGTGGTCAGTCCAGACCCATGGAAAAAAGGGATTTGCCTGTGCTGCCTCAGTGTGTTGGGTGGCAGCTCTTGCATCATTCTGGCAACTGTAGTACAATGCTCATTGCTTATGCACATTCTACATCTTGTGTGTTGTACTTGTTCTTGAAAAATTAATTTTGTGAAGAGCATTGCTTATAGCACAGAAAGAAATCAAAGTTGAAAATAATCCTGTCAAGTTCTCTTTTGTTGAAACAGATTTTAAACCTACACCATGCCTGGGCAGTTCTTGTATCCCACAATGCACCCTCCAAAACCTGGAAATTCAGAGAATTCACTATGCGTTCAAATGTCCATTAATAGAGTCAAGGAGTGAAATCCTTTCTTAACTGCAAATGGTAGGAAAATCTATTTATACCAATGTAGAAAGTATTTCCTACAATTCCTTCCTAAAACTGTATGTTTTTGAGATTTAATGTTCAATCTGTCATCATTGTTTAAGTCATCAGCTGTAAACATGTAAGCTTTTTTATTATTTATTCTTATATTTCTTGCCAGCATTGGTTGCCAGTATAAGACTCCATTCTAAACAAACAATTCTGTATCCATTATTACTGGACAAAACAGTGCTAAACTGCTTTCTACCTGATCCATCTTCTAAGTTCCCATCCATTTAGCACAGTAAAGTTGTGTTACACCGCTATAGTATTGTTTTGCAAACATGGTCTCTGTTTCTATGGTGTTTCTAGTTTGGCCTGTAACAGCAAGGCACAATGCAAGGAAAATGCCAGAGTGAAAAGTTAAAATGAAGTTGTTTGGTTGCAAACAAACAATTCTGGAGAGTTTATTCCTTTCTTTAATCTGCTTTATTTCATTGATGGCACTCTAGGATGTATAACAATTGATTAAAAAAAAAAAGTGGAAATTCTCAATGCTTTAAAGCACAAATTTTTTTTTTAGTGGACTGGTGTAATTCCAAAGGTAATGGAACCGTATAAGTAAGTGGTAATGGAACCTTGGAAGTAAACAAAGATTTGCTACAGTTCTGTCCACCTGGATGTGAATTCCCCTAGTTAGCACAAAGGGTGTTGTCAGGGAAGGCCGCTCCTTTCCATGCTTTCCCCAGAAATACTGTGGCAATCTCTTCTCATTGTGCTGACAAGTGACTTCCTGCAGATGCTATTCCCAGGGCCTGAACAGCATGAAGGCAACTGAGAAAAGGACTTTGCATAATGAGCTGTAGGATGGCTCTCTCCAGTGACAATGCAGGTCTTGTCAGAACCTTCTGCTTGGCTTCCAGCTCTGCAATCGCCTTCTTGAAGCGCAAATGTAGCAACTGGATCTTCGCCTCCTTCTCCTTCAACTTCTGAAGGATTTCTTCCCTTCTTTCCTTCTCACAAAAGCTTTCCTTCTCTTCAGAGAAGAGCAGCAGATGTTTGACATCAACAGCTGTCATCAGCAAAATGAGCACCCAGAAGATTCCCATAGCCGTGGCAGATCCTTCCTTGAAAGATAAAGAAAGGTGGAATGACCCAGGACTCAGATTCTCAAGAAGAAAAGGAAGCTTCACACCGGGATAAAAGATTTTCATATCCTTTCTAGCCCTGAAAAAAACCCTGGAGGCCAGAGATGCTCCTCAGTGTGTGCCTGTTGCTGTAAGTTCCAAAGGCAGCTGCCGCAAGAGGCTCCATCAGCATGAGGGGAAGGTGTGACACACAGGGGGGTAAAACAGAAATGGCTATATTTGAGGAGAGAGAAGCCCAGAGTTTTAGATGAGAGAGGAAACAAAGTAGGAGAGGAGGGGCCCACCAAGCTTTGCAGGCCCAGGAGGGAGACATTCCCCACTGCTCTGCCAGGCCTCGGGGTGGGCTGGGAGCAGCAGGACGCTCTGCTGGGAGCCAAGGAGCCACAAAGTGCTGGGGAGGAACTGCTGCTGTGGAGTGCACACACCAGCACTTGTTCACGCGAGGTTTAAATCTCAAAAGAGGCAGGTTTGTCACGGTGTCAGGCCCTCCCTGTGCTGCTGAGGCCTGGAGGGGTTGGAGAGGCCTTGGCTGAAGGTCACTCGCCAGCAGTGAGTGCCCTGGAGCTGCAGCTCCTCCCTGACACCAACCTCCTCTTGTTGCCTTGGACACACTCCTGGAGGGGCTGGGGTCCAGGGTCACAGAATCCTCGAGTCCTAGGAAACCACAGATTCTGGCACTGATGTTTTTTCATTTTGAGATGATGCTTAGCCATCAATTTCCTGAGAACATTCTCCATTAGTTTTATTTTCAGTCAATTGCTCATCTCTTCTCAATTCCACTGTGGGATTATGTTGTTCTTAAAATTATTTACCCTTGGTTCTTTCCCTTGGGGAATTTATTCATGAGAGCCACACACCCAAGACTCATCCAAAGTCCACTGAAGCCAGAGGAGGAATTAATTTCAGTTTTAGGGACTGTTGGAACTACATTTCTTCATCTAGTTTTAAGTTGGTGGTTCACATTTACTGCTTATGCTACAATCCTCAGGTAGCCATGATCATCACCCAGAAAGCAATGCCAAATTCCATTCCAGCAGTTCCACAGAAATATGCCTTATAGCAAGGTGACTCAGAATTCCCATTTCCAGTTGAAAAATACTGGACTCTCCTATGAAAACATTTTGACCTCAAATGTTTTATGATAAAGCACAATGCCATCATGAGCAAGTGTGATGGAAAAGGTGTTAGTATAGCCTGAGTCTTTGTTTTTAGAGGTGCCTTGAAATGCAGATAGAGTGTGTTTGGCTTTTCATATTGGTTGTAATTATTGAACCTGCTTTGTTTGCATTTAAACCTTCAGTTAGCCTGGCTTTCTTACGTTCAGTGTCTGCAGAAAGAAAAATGAAATGCAGCCAGGAACACTGACCACCTGGTTTTGACTCTGTAAAGTGAAGGGAAAGAGAATGACAAGTGTCTAAGATGGAAGCAAAGCACAATATACAAGAGGCAGGAAAATGACTCTATTTAGGCTGCTGAACTTACTAAAAAAATTTGCAATGACTCCAAGTGTAAAACAGCAAAATAAAATATTTGTATCTAAGAAGTGAGAATGTGTGGAATAAGATTTAACTGGAGAAGAAAAGGAAGGCCTTCTATTAAGGAGTAGTTAAACGTTTGGAATAAAACAGGACATGAGATGCCAATACATGAGAACCTGCAAGAGATGTCTAGTAATGGATAATCTAGGGCAAGCAAAACTACTTTATCACTTTTCTACTGAGCAAAGGAAGTTCAGTGATTATATACATGGTATTTACTATTCCATACATAAAACTAGTGATTAGACAAAGGGGTAAAGACAAAGGGTACTTTTGAATGTAGATAATTAGAAGTGGACTTTAAGTATTGAAGAAAAAGGGGGAGTAATTGAAATCTCAATGTAATGCATTTGTGGTTTGGGAACTAGAAAATCTGCAATGACCTGTAGTTTATTCTATGGAAAAAAAAGTAGGGGGAGGACCTATGTATGCTGGTGATTGAGGTGACTGTGACTGCCAGGAAGATGTAGTGATGAAAGCTGGAAGCTCAGTCGTAGGCTGTATGACATGAGATTTCTGGTGGAGATAAGATTGTACTTATATCACTCAAAATTACTGTTAGACTTTGTTTTCTATCAAGCATGATACCAAACCTTTCAGTAAAAAATTAATTTTATGGGAACTATAAAACTATTCAAAGCAGGGGTCCGGAAAAGACATAGTTACATAAAAGGAATCTGAAGAATTTTGCTTGTCAAGTCTTGCAAATTAGAAGCTGGGAATAGGTGTTTACTTTCCAGAAATGCATTCAAAGATAAAATCTTAATTAAAAGGAAAGATGAAACCAAATAGGAATGAACTAGCTTTTAAGAAATTCAGATTTTAAAAAGTTCACCAAACTTCTGCCATGATTCTAGAATAGCCATTTAATAGAACATATTTGAGCTCTCTAAATTATTTTTGAGTGATTTTTAAAGTAATTTATGAGCAAATTATCTGATCTGGTTGCTTGTAGTTTCAGACATGTGGATTTGATGGTGTAAGATTTCATTTTCCATCTTCTGACTTCTACAGAAATTTATAAACCTGTGCCCAATTATTGAATTTGTTCAATTGGAAATTGCTTTCTTATTTGAATGAGACCTAAAGTATTTTTGCCTACTCATTTAAGTATGTGTGATACTATGTTGCTACTTTTAGTCTTTCAAATTTTTCTGTTGAAGGGTTAATATTCGGATGGGAATCTTAGAAAAGCCAACATCAGACTGCCCTTTTCTCACCTTTTTTTTGACAGTTTTAGCTGGAGCTGCTGTGTAATAGATGTGAGCAAGGGTCTCCAAATTTCTCTAGTCTCCTGAGTGATACTGATCTCATAGCTCCCTGTAAAATGCTTGTTGCTCCCTTCATTAAGTAATCCAGGCTTTACTTAATCAGTAGGGTTAGGACCTTAAATGAGTAAATAGTAGAAGGTGAAAGGCTAATGCTGCTGCTCATAATGCATGTCATAACTTCTTTGAATAAGGCACAGCAGAGCTGTAGTGTTTGTTATTTAGCTACAAATTAAGGCAGATTTGGAGGAAGAAAAAAACAATTTTCAGCAAGGCACTAGTGCTATTTTCACGGACTCTCATCTTAGTCTCCAAATTAGTCATTGCTTGTGATTGTGCCTGAGCACTTTCACTGCCTGCGGCCCTAAATGATGTCTATGGTTGTTTTTCTCCTTTTCACTTTAGAGTTCTCCCTCCCTGCCAGATGTCTCTCTCTTGCCTCATATCATCATATTGTTCTTATAAGGCCATGAGGAGCATTGTCCCCCTCAATTACAAGTGTAGCCTGAGCATTGGGAAGCAGTGAACCAGGATGGGCTCTCTTGTGCACATTCTTTCCTGTTGCTGGCCTTGTTCACTTTTCTCCTCCACAATGCAGGAAACGTGCCCTGTTGTTTATGTGTGCGTACTCAAGAAACTGCAATTTAAATGTGTGCTGATGGCAACAGCCCTTCAAGTTTATCAACATGCTTCAGTCACCGTGTCAGATTTTAAACTCCTGGAAGAGTCTGTAAGGAAATTCTGAGTTGATTCATCATTGCAATGTTCCATGAGGCATACTCCTCTTTCTTTGGGCTAAATGAAGTCACAACTCATGGATTCTGCCATTGTGCACAAAGCTAAGATCTCTCAGTTCTGCTATCTCATCTCTCAGGAAAAGTATAAGCGTTGCCTGTTTTTGCAAGACCCAGGCTGTCATTTGCAAAGAGATTGAGTCATGGGATCTTTAATCTTCAGCACTACTTTTGTCTGTGCAGTGGAGAACAGCATGTTACAAACCATCAGGTAACATGTTGTACAAAAGAACAAATATCCTTTACAAAGCTGGGTCAGTAGGTTTTTTTTTTGCCCCATCCCTTATGTCCAAATTTTGGAGTGGCTAAAATTGCCTGTTTCCAACTCTGGTGGATTCCTGAAGTTGCCTCAAAGCTCATTAGCTCTATTTTGAGTCCATAACAGATTGTTAAATCTGAATATACCAATATCACAGGGTTCAACAAACTTAGTGGTTTTGAAGACTTTCCCTGGTTTACTATCTTATAACAGCACTGCAAATGCAATAATATTCCCTGTTAGTATGAATTAACGATACAAATGTAAATTCAACAGACATATTTTGGTTGGTAATCATTGTGACAATATTAGCATGCTCTTTGTTCAGCTTTGCCTGAAGAGCCCAATTTTCAGCCTTATAATGTCATTAACTTGCTGCTGGTGGGGCTGTTTTGCATTTTCCTCCTTTCTCTCAGGAAATTATGTTCTTTTACTGTGGTCTTTAACTTCTGTGAACTCAGTGGCTTGTGTGTTTGTCAAGATAACTACTGTTTTAGCAATTTAATGCTAGGCAGGAAGTAAAGCTCTTCAAAACCAGCTCTAACATTGCCTCAGTGTCCCTTCAGCTGATGGAGGTTGGATAGGACTGGACCTACTTAAACTATTCCTGTGTACAGAAAATTAGTATATGATAAGTTTATCCTAGACTTTACATAAACTAATTAGCAAGCTTAGTTAGTCTGTGATTTTATAGAGTGGCTTCCTTAAGTTTTGCAGTGTGCCAGTATTCTGGGCTGGTATAATACTTCCAGACATTTTTAGAGGGACAACTTACAGTGAGGATTTCTCAGAATAATCTAAACCCTGGTGCAGCATTTAACAGTAAATTATGTATATGGCCTTTTAAAGAGGCCTGATGAAACAACTGCAAGTTCACACATCATACCTTATCTATTATGTGTGATTACTGTGTTTTTACTTTCCTTATAGAATTTTCTACAGTGGCGATCTTTGAGTAATTATGCATTATCCATTACTGGCTTAATTTGGGGAAGGTGTTAGACTTTGGTAACTCTAACAATTAAGTAATCATTGAGGAAAATTAAAATAACCATTTCAGTATAGCCTGTTAACTTTTTTTTCCTTGAAACTAGCTTTTATCCATGTGTTCTAAAGGTTTTGATAATTTATGCTAAAATCACCTGTTGTCACAGTGAAGTTGGATTGCTAGTGTTCTATTGGAAAAGAAGTCGATAAAATTAAGAGGAAAAAAAGAGAATATTCTGCAGACCATCTGGCTTTCTCTTATCTTGCTGTATCAAGTACAAAACCGAAATGTGTGTAGGATTTTATTACCTTAGCAATGATCTACACAGTAAGTGCACTCACTTAAGAAGCAGGAATCTGATTCTTATCTACCTTAAAGCTACTCTGTGTGTTTTAAGCTCTCTCTCCAGCTATCACTATAAAATTTTGCCAAAATCAGTGCATGTATCTGCAGGACTCTTTTATGTGATTACTATCATGTAAAGCAATTGAAGATAAATGAGCACTGTCTTTATGGCTCTTCACTCTTTCCTTCCACTGAGAGTTGAGTCCTGCTGGCCATTGTATTGATGTGGAAATTGGCCCTGGCTAAATTGCATATCCATGAATAATTCTGAAAAGATGAATTAGAAAAAAATTAGAGATTATTTATGTTCAAAGAGGGGGCAAAATTCATTCAATACGTTGTTTGTTGCCAATTAATTACCTACCACTAATTAGAATAATAAATTTGCACATACTTGTGAGATTTGGCATTGACTTTCACCATAGGCTTATCTGGAAGCAGTACTAAATGCTATCATTAGGATTGGTAATAAATCTGTCATATTAGGTGAAAATGGATAAAAAGGCTAAGAAGCTTTGAAAACATAATTTGACTGAGCAGAAATCTTTACACTTTATAAATATGACCACTGGAATTATTCACATGAATTGATCAGCTCCGACTTCGACATGATGTTATAAAACATGAAACTTTTGCACTTAGTGAAACTCAGTGCTAAATTGAAGGCATAACTCTCTTTCATGATAACATTTGCAATTTAAAACAGAAGTGTGTGTGCTGCCAGTAAAGTGGTGGTAAAGAGCCTTAAGCTGGAGATTTTGAACAAATGATTTAGTTATTAACTCTTGACTTTCGTATTCATTTCACATCAACGTGAGAGTTATCACTAATTTTGATTTCAATCCACCCAGTCTATCCTAAAAATCTTGATTCATTAGTTTACAAACTGCTTAAGAGATGATAGAAAATGGAAAAAAAAAAAAAAGGGAGGGGAAGAGAAATCCTGGTAAGAGAACTTTGAATATCATGTGTCTCTTTTTTAAACATTTAATATAGGAGTATCTTTTTAATGTCTTTATCCAGGATGAAATTTACCTGCACTGTGTTATATAATGCAGAAACACCTGTATTAAACAAGGTCCAAACATCTTTTGACTTCTAATAGGCTGTTGCTTCAAGCTGGCCTCAGCCAGTGACACCAGAGGATATTTTCAAAATTACACAATTTTTAAAAGACTGTTTTCTGGCAAGCACACTAGAATTCAGAGTATTCAAATTGCTTGCTGCTCATGTTCAGTTCAGTGCTCTCAAAAACTGTATTAAATACTTTATAACCTCAATTAAAACAGAATGACTTTTAAGAAATGTTGGAGACTTTCCCTTTAATTTCTTTTTGCACTGAGTTATTTTTACAACTGTTTTTACATTAAATGCTGCTTTTATAATGTCTAGCTAAATTAATTTTTGTCAATATGCCACTAAATTCAATAATTTTAACTAGTGAGTAAGTACTATCCATCTGTGTATTTATACATCTTCCTTTCAAGAAGGAAATCCTAAAGGCACGGGAGCAGGCTCTGCCCATGTGCCAAAAGATGAGCCGGCAGGGAAGAAAACTAGCCTGGCTGAACAGAGAGCCTTGGCTGGAATTCAGGGGGGAAAAAAAGGCAAATTTATCACCTTTGGAAGAAAGGGAGAGCCACTTGTGAGAGCTACAAGTTTCTATAAATACACTGGCAACAAAAGGGAGGCTAAGCAGGACCTCCCCATTTATCAGCTGTGGGGGAAAACATGGTGGCAGAGGATGAGAAAAGGCTCAGGGTATCCAATGTCTTCTTGCCTCAGCTTTCAATAGTAAGACCAGTTGTTCTACAGCTTCTCAGCCCTCTGAGATGGAAGACAGGGACAGGGAACTGAAGGAAGCCCCCATATTCCAAGTGGAAATGATCACAAAAGTTAACAGGATGGATGGGATCTACCAAAGGCTACTGAGGGTCCTGGTGGAAGGGCTCACTGGGCTACTCTCCGTCATTTACCAGCACACCTCTCTGTGTGGAGAGGTCCCAGGTGACTGCTTTTTATCCAGTGTGACACCTGTCTGCCAGAAGGTGCATCCAGGGAGCTACAGGTTTGTCAGCCTGATCTCAGAGCCAGGGAAGGTCGTGGGCAGGTCATCCTGGCTGCCATCACGCAGCACATCCTGGACAACCAGGGGATCAATGAGGGGCTCAGGAAAGGCAAATCCTGCTTGACCAACCTGATCTCATTCTTTGACAAGGTGACCCACTCAGTGGATGGGAAAGGCTGTAGCTGTTGTCTGTCTGTCTGGACTGCTGGAAAGACCTTTGAAACTGTTGTGCACAGCATTCATCCAAGGCTGGATGAATACTGTGTCTGGCAGCACCTGGGCAGGGATGTCCCCCTGTGTTGGGCAGCGGTGAGACCACACCTCGAGCGCTGTACCCTGTTATGGAAGGAAGATATTGAGGGGCTGGAGTGAGTCCAGAGAAGGGCAAGGAGCTGGGGAAAGGTCTGGAGCACAAGTCCTGTGAGGAGAAACTGTGAGGGATCTGGAGGTGTTTAGCCTGCAGAGAAGGAGGCTGAGGAGGAACATCTCTTTTTATTACTGCCTGAAAGAAGGATGGAGCTAGGTGGGAGCTGATCTCTTCTCCCAAATAACCAGTGATAGGACAAGAAGAAATAGCCCCAAAGAAACCCAGAAGAGGTTTAGGTTGAAAATTAGGGAAATTTTCTTTACTGGAAGTGTTGACAAGCACTGGAATGGAAGTGCTGGAGTCACCATCCCTGGAGGTATTTAAAAGCTGTGTAGAATGGGCACTTAAAGACAGGGTTAAGTGATGGACCTGGCACTGCTGTGCTCAGGATTGGACCTGATGATAGAAGTCTTTTGCAACCTAAATCATTCTATGATTCTATAAAAATCAAGGTCTGAGCCAGTTATCCAGATACTTTTACTGAATGAGAGAGAACTGTGGGAAGACACAAGTAAGGTCTCTTATGCTTGAGCAAATCTTTTTAAACGTATTTAATGACTGGAAAAAATAGTTATAAAAGCAGGATAATACAGGACTGCAAAATGCTAGAAGAAATTATGTGTTAATGAGCATAAAATAGTACATCTGAAGAGGTAAAGGAATGTGAAGCACAATTTATTTATTCACATGTATAATGAACTCTACATTATCTATAATCACTCATGAAAAGGATTCTGAAATCAAAATAGATGCATTTTCAGAAAGGTAAAAATGAAACAACTCTCTGGAAAACACTATTTTAAAAAAAGTGATTTAAGATTTTTTTTTGGAAAATAGGGACTGTGCAGAAAAAGTGTTTCAAATGTATAAATTTACCTGAATTTTTTGTATTGTGTCATGTTTTCCCCATCACATCTTGGGACATAGGGAAACTGGAAAAAGTTTTTTGAAAAGGTGGGAAGAGTGAGTGATCAGAGGGTTGGAATACTGTCTATAAGAGAACTAGACTAGACAGACTAAGTTTCCATACTACTGAAATAAAATAACCTAGAGAAGATGGGGTAGTGCAAACAAAATAATGAACTGCATGAAGAGGGTGAATACAGGACCACAGTTTCATTTACAGCATCTCTTAGAATATAGCAACTAAAGTGTTTGCGTTCATATCTCCAGGCAGCAAGTTTAAAATAAACAATAAGAAACACTTTCTCATACAAAAAATAAACAATGCGAGACACTGCCACTAGATGTTGCAAAGGCCAAAAGTTTAACCAAGTTCAAAAAGGGATTAATAGCTACTTTTGTTTCATGAATTGTAAAAACATCCTACTCAGACACAACTTCTGGCTGAGGAAGTTCCTAAACCACTAATTGCCAGAAGATGGGAAGGAGGGGTTGCTCAGCTCTTGCCACACTTCTTATAATCTTTCCTTATGCATCTCCTAATGGGCACGTTGGGACCAGGATAATGGGCTAAACAGAGTTTATTTGGCTTTTTTTGTCTGAACCATTATGGTTGTTTTTATTTTGTAGGCGTAGATTTTTTTTTCAGTAATGGGGAGACAAAATGGAAATTTCCAACTTGTTTTTTGAGTTCTGTAAGTGCCACCTGGAATATGATTCTTAATAGCTAATTAGGGATGATCACACTTTTTTGCTTTCCTCATTTTAATATGTAAAAAATGAGTCTACAAATTCATCTATGGAATGCTTAAAAGATTTTCTCTAAACACAATGAGATTTGGATGAAGGTGAATCATTTATGTATGTCATTGGAGTGGTAATGATGTGTGTCTAATTTAAAGGACAATGTGTCAGAAAAGCTGACATAGTAAGCAGGGGGAGTTTTCTGTGGTCCTCTAGAAGGAGATGAATGATATTTTTTTTGCTCTTGTTGTCAGTTAAGGAATACTAAGTTTCAGTGAAATAATATCCTACAGTTTTACTTCTGGTAATTAGTAGGAACAGAAGCAAATAAGGAGGGCTTCTTTAACATCTATTTTTTTTTCTTGTAAAATTCTTATTACCTTTTTTTCCTTCTTAGAGTGAAGAATATCTTTTGGGACTAAAGGAAATACAATTTTTTTTTATTGGTTTTTTTTTTTTTTTTGTTTTTTGGTTTTTTTTCTCTCTAATTTGCTATTCTAGTTTTTTTCCATGTGAATTTATAATGTAGAAGTTTATTTCTACTTACTAAACAGAGATTTAATTATCACAGTGCACTTTGGAAATGAAAGATACATTGCTCTGTGTCAAATGAGTTTATCCTGCTCTGCATGCAAACTATGCACATCACTATAAATCATTGTCTCAAACTTCTAAAGTTGTTGTTTTTGTTTATTAGGAAACCTTGCTTCAGATCCAAAAAGGCAATAAGGAGACTACACATAGCAAGAAGAAAGTGGGCCTCAATCGATCATGAAATGCAATTGCACAATATTCAGAGCTGAGTGAAATAGAGACCTTAAATAGCAGTAGCCTGTTAAGTCCAAAATTAAAAGTAGTTTAATCATATATTGTGAAAAGGGAGATTGGATCAATGAAACTGATCTCTTGTATCTGGTTTGCTGTCAATTTTCATGAAATGATACTTGGGGTGAGCCTCCTTTTTCTGTGTATGTAAATACATTTTGTTTATTTATGGAATATTGCTGGAGTGGTCTGGCAGGAGACCCCTTGAGTTCAGCTGGTGCTCACTGTGTAAATGGAAGCACAAGAATTGAAAAAAGGCTTCCACCTGGTCCTCCTTAGCTTAGCTAATGTAATTGCAAATTTTGTTCTAGCGGTAAGACTTTTATATAATAGCACAGAATGTTACTGCTGAGTTGCAATAAATCAGTGTCTGAATTAAAAGAATAGGGACTATAATACAGACTTTATTTTTATCCTTTCTGGTATAGCATCATGAAATCTGCACAAGTATCCAGAAGTTAGACAACGATCTACTACTCTGTCATATTAACTATAGAGTACCAGTAAAAGTTTATAAAACATAGTTAAATCCATTTTCTCTTGCTTTCACTCAATCTAATCTCTTCTTTGCCTTTCATTTTCCATTCTTTGGAGAATTTTAGTATGGCTGGGGTGAGGATTAAGGTATTTTTATTACGATTTGGGTGCCTTATAAGAAAAAAAATTAGGCATCTTCATCTCAAAATTCTGTGAAATTTGTGATCCCTCAAAAAATGAGCTCAGAATCAGTGCAACTTCTCTCCTCAGGTACCACATTTTACTGGCTGGAGAGGGCACAAAATGCCCTTGTGTCAGGGTACAGTTGTCAAGGAGCTTTTCAGCCTTGCTGGTTCACATCATATTTGAGGTAGTGTAAAAAATGCATTTTGGAAGTCAGTGTGCAAATTGTACAGAAAACAATGAGAAATAAGGGGGGAGGTAAAGGTCTGCTCAGGAAGTAGAATCTAGCTCTAGGTTCGGGGATTATAACATGGAACAAATAGATATTTGTAGCTGGCAGTATTGCTCACTGTCTTGGTTTGGTTGCATAAGTCTGGAAGGGCTTTGGAGAGATGCTGCAAGGTAAAATTTTATTTTAAGCAATTGATAGACCAAGTATCTAGAAAAATCTGTCAGTCCCATAAACAACAAGCAAACACATCCATAACTCTGCTCCTTCTTCCATATTAAACTTTGAGTGTACAAGAAATGTTTTCCCCAAAAAACATAATCAAAACTTTTGCTTATCTCTAATATCCACTGATTTTTCAGATATAATTTTTTGGCAGGGTATGTGGCATAAAAGTGTTTAGAAATCCAGAACTTGCTTTTGGAATAAAGAGCTAAAAGTGTTTCTGCAAACAAATTGTTTGTTCAATTATTTGCCTTTTGTCAATCAATTGCAACCTAGCAGTGGGTGCAGCTGTATGATGTTGCTGGTGGTTATTCTAAGGTTGTTTTGCTTTACCTCACTCTTCCCTCTCCTCTGCCTTCCAGCATGCACCTAATGCAGGTGGACTCTGTTCAGAGATGGATGGAAGACCTGAAGCTGATGACAGACTGTGAATGTATGTGCATTCTCCAGTCCAAGCCCATCAGCATCGAGAAGGATGAACAAAATGAACTCATCCTCTCCTCACAGTACAGCACTTGTGATAACTTGCAGCTTCTGCTGAAGAGAGCTTGGATCATAAGCACAGAGCTGACCAGGATTGCTCAGAAGCTGGAGAAGAACAGGTGGCAGAGGGTCCACAGCATGACAGTGAGAGTTAATTGCCACGTGCATTCCATGATTAATGAGTACAACACCTTCACCAGGAGCTCTTCACAAGAAATGCACCAGGTGAGAAGATGCCTTAGCTGATGTCATGTTTCTCTCACTTTTTGAATTTTTATTTTATTGTAATAGTCAGAACTTGCTTTATACAGTCTGTAAGAAGTTCTGACATACTGATACTGGTCCCTTAAGACTTTCCAATCCCTTTTCAGCAATGGAAATCTTCTTGACTTTAGATCCTGTTTTATCGTCAGCTATCCTGAATGTTAATAATGTTGATAAATTGCATGGAAAACATGTTTTGCTTTTGAGGACTACAGTATTTTGACACCCCATCTGTGAGCTCCTTTTAAAATGTAGAAAATGCTACTTTTTTGTTAACCTCAGTTTTCTCTCCACCTGTTTCAATCATATGAAGGGGTGCACATATGAAATACGTTTTTGATTAACAAGCAATGATTATTTATTTTGGTAAAGAAATTGTGTGTATGCATATAACTTTAAAACCACTTTCTCTTGCTCTCTCTACAGCTTGAAAAACTATTAATAGACAAGTGTTCAGAATTTACAGCATTCACAGAAAGGTAACTAAAATTTTGTAGCTGAAATAATAACTTTGCTGTTTTATTATGTTATAGAAATTCTGATAGAAACACAAATCCATAGGCACCCTCAACTGTTTGAACTAGGCTGCTGTAACTCTGCAAGGCTTCCTAAATGTTAATTTCTGTGGATGAAGTGAGTTGCTTTCACCTAAACTGCATCCTAGTGAAGGATGGGATCTGTTGCACTATGAATCTGACATAGGTGCAAATCTGCATGCTAGTGGATTTTTCAGGACTTTTAGACGTCAAGGAAGAAAGTCTGGCCGTGACAGATACCAGTGACAAAGTTCCCTTCCAGTTCTGCACAGTCAGGATTGCAGCTGTTGTGCAAACTCGGGCTTTGAGACTCCTACTGTGCTCCTGTATGAACATATCCATGCATTGGAAATCAAACCAAAGTAAATACACATCCCTTTAAATTCTAGTTGTAGGTTTATTCATCTCCCTGCACTCTGGAATGCTGAGACTGGAAAGTAAAATTTCTACAATTCTTCTCATGCTATTTCCACTTTCTAACATAAATTACTCATTTCCTCCAGCACAGCTCAATTACCCTTTGTTGGTTTACTTTAAACATTGTGCAAATCATCCTGTTTTGGGGATATAATCAGGGGAATAAACACCATCTAATTATCAGGAAATGCCATTTTTTTTGAGCACTATGGCTTTTTGCCAAACACACACAGCTCACATTTGTGTTTTATATTCTACTATGAGACGCATTGATTTAATAATGAGCTCCCATCTCAAAGTTTCTGCCCCAAATCATCCTCTCCCTTCTTGTCTTTTTTGACCAAAAATTGATATAGGTGGCTGACAGGCAGGTAAAGCTGAAAAGGTGACCTGTGTGCAGCTAGAGAGGCTGGTGAATCAAACTATATCTTCCATTACAGTGGCCTGCCTGGGTAGAAGATGTTTAGACAATACAAATGGATATGTTTCTGTGAGGAAGTATTCATTATTTTATTTGAATTGTATAAAGTTTTCCATCTTTATCTCATTTCTTCAATTGCAGCCACTCATCTGGTTACAGGATAACTGTACTAATTCTAAAAGTGCTTTATGTATCTTTCTACATAGAGGACCAAATTTTTTTATTTTTGATTATGCTGTTTAACTCATCTGCACACACATTTCTTTCTTAATCCTTATCCTGTTGTCATTAAACTATGACAAAGAAAGTAAAGAAATGAAAATTACTGAAAGCCCTTCATTGATCATGACAGATAGGTGGATATGCACAGCTGAAGTTGAAATGCAGGCACCCCAGAGTGAAACTATCGGCATAAGAGGAAAAGAGCAGTGTTGGACTGTATAAACACACAGCATCTGCAGCAAAATTTGGCTTGCAGTCTGTGAAGTAAATTGTGATCCCAGAATTATTCAGTAGTGTCCACTATTATCTTTTCGTGTTGTATTTACTCTGTGTATACAAAGCTTTGATTAGAGTCTGAAATGATGCTAATGACACAAAGTTCTTGTGAACAGCTGAATTCCAATAGGATCCTGTGATTAACATCGGTCTCACCTCTGACAATCAGGTTTGTTGCATCTTTTTTGCTTCATCCCTTTCCTATCTTTCTTTTCAGGTGCTTGCAGACTGAAGATGAAGAGATACTGAAGTCCATGAAATCTTGTGTTAATGAAACACTTACCACTGTTGCCCAGTATTTTGGCCAGTTGATAGAGCTGGTTTTAACACAAGAGGCACAGGTTAGTTTAAAGCGAAAAAAACCAAAACAAACAAACAAACAAAAAAAAAAAAAACCAAACCAAAAAAACCTAACAAAAAAACAAAATCAAAAACCAAAAAGGTTTTCCACAATTGTTAAATCTTGAGGGCAGCCATCCATTAAGGGTTAGAATTACACCTCTCAATTTTCAACAAACTTATGACCAGTAACTCAAATATGTTGCAATAAGATTTTGGTGTTTGTATTCTCAAATTCTCCAATAACCTCAAATCCCAAACAAAAGGATCTTTTGGTTCAAGAGGTCACTTATTTTTCCTGATGTATCTTTCTTGCAAAGCATCTAAATGATGACTTCTGATTTTTCCCTTCCAGCCTTACCCATTCTGGGATTCGCATTCTGTGAAATACACTGAATAATTACTCTGAGGCTGCAAATGCATTAATTTTTTTCCATTAGATCATTATTGAAATACTAGCAACTTGCAAGTCTAACCAACTCCTTCCTTCCTTCCTTCCTTCCTTCCTTCCTTCCTTCCTTCCTTCCTTCCTTCCTTCCCTCCCTCCCTCCCTCCCTCCCTATCCATGCCTTTGCATACTCTAGTCTTTCTCACATATAAAAACCTCAAATGTAATTCTGCTCAGATAATTTGTCCATGTTTTAGCGGGGATGTTATGCTGAGATTTTTTGTTGTTACAGCAGAAAAATAGGAAGGGGGAGGCTTAGTGAGCACAAATCGTTAGAGTATTTATTACAGTGCCAAAACAAAAATTAATACATGCTATTGGTTAAACTCTAACATACCCTGATGAGTTAAGATAGCAAAAAAAGGTTGTGATGGTTTCAGAAACATCCCTTCTAGTTTTAAAGGGTTATTGCTATGAGGTGTGAATATCTCAAATATATTTGCAGAATTACAGTCAAACTAACAATCTACTTCCTAATGCTCTTTGGTTGGGATTTATAAGAACTCCCTGAAATGTATGAATTGAAGTGTGTGAATAACTTAGCATATTTCAGATTCAGTGAAACAATTCAGCATTGTTAAGATGATTATTCTTTTCCGTCTGAAGAGGAGTTCTTCACTGCTGATATTTCTGCCTTTGGGCATCTTGGCACCTGAAATCCTACTCCCTTTTTCTTTAAAGGGAGTGGAATTGTTGACTCCACATCATCTTTTGTGTATTTGTGTGGTTGAAGGACTTGGATTATAATTTATTAATAAAAGCAATTTTATGAACAGTTTTCTGAGCCATTCAGTCAGGCGAGGTGCCCACTTCTGCCACAGAAACACATTGTCTGGGGGTAGTTTGCTGCTCTGAAGCAGACTTGTGTCTGTGTGAGAGGTTTCAGCTTAAATTGTGTAAAGAGCTTTTTTTTCTAATCAGCATTTCAGGATTTAATTTAGGATACGTTCTTATCAAATTGTGAACTCTTAAACTATATCATTTAAGGAAGCATTTTTCTAATGCATTATTCTGAAACATTTTTCTAATGCTAAAGGTGGAAGAACAGAACCTCTTAAAGGCAAGGTAATTGAATTTTGTATAAATAAACGTGGGATACTTCCTTGCATTTCTTTCAAATCTGGATTAAATACAAAAACACTTACCTTCCTCCTCCTAGGCAATAGGATTAATTGTTAGTGATTCTATGTCTTTTTTTCAGAAACATAAAATGAAATAGAGTTCCTGTTCTTTTCATGGCTGTGCTTCTCTGCAGCTGCAATGACACAAATGCAAAAGCAAGATACTTATTTGCAAAGATTAAGAAATAGTTAATCTATTTCATACATTGGAGAAATAAACTGTATTTCTTTACAAGAATGTCTGTTTGTCAGTGAAATTTTAACTGAGAGTAGTGATGAACCCAGAGCCTTAGAACGTGGTATAAGAAAGGGTGTAGCAATATTCCTTATTTATACAATGGAAATCTTGTATCACCTTGTGATTCAGCTTCTACACTAACTAAATTGGTTGCCCTCTGAAAATTCTGGTTTAATCCCAGACCAAACACAAAAACAATTTGCTAAGTAGCTGGAGAGCTCCATACTGAACATTCTCTCACATTGTCTCACCCTGTTAATATTTAGTTCTCAATATCACTGTCCTTGGTTACATCCACTCAAATGCAAAGTGTTGTCAGTGTGAGTGCTGCAGGTTTTGTGTCCTGTGTCCCCAGAACCTGCTGAGGCAGATCGAGCTCTCGGGCAGTCTGTACGTCACCGAGTCGGCTGTCAGCGCTTTGTTCAGCCTTGCCCAGGAGGGTGCCCACCTCTGCCGCATCATAGCCAAGGTAAGGGATGCATGGAGGAATCCAGAGCCAGCTAGCAGTGTTCATTCACTCAACTCATTTCACTGAAGAGCTGTAAATATGGGAACTGCACCACTTAGTGGCTTGCCTTCATTTTCTTCTGTCTTCACTCAGAGTCAGGATTAAAAACACGGAGGAGATGAATTTTCTCGTGTTTGGGCTTGGTTGTTTATTAAATCTTATCTAAAGTACAGAGAGTTCTGCAACACTTCTGGCTATCATATAAAAGTGAGTAAAATGGAGGCTTCAAGTCAAAAGCAGTGCTCTCCTGGGGGTCAGTTTCAGAAAGCATAGAAAGCCCAAAACTCCCAAGTTTCTGGGTTCCAACAAAGAGCAACAAAATTTGCTCAGAGAAACTACTTCTTTCTCTTCTTGCAGTGCTTTTGCAAGTCTTGCTCTACAGAGTTGACCACCACAACTATTGCATTAAAGGTTTTTTCTCACATTGCCCCAATCTTTAGTTTAATAAATCCCAATACCTGTGCAAGCAGCTTTGGTAGGATGGTGTAGGTTGGAGCTTCAGTTCCAACAGGCTTCTCAGCATTGCTTCAGTTGCAATTGTCTTTGTGTTATCTGAGATATTATCACTCCATAATGTGGTGAACTTTTTTAGTGTCTCTCCTAATAGTACTATTTAAACACCAGCCATGTAAAGAGAGATAAACTTTACAATAGGCCATGACTGTGGCAGACTATTCAGAGAAAGAGTAAGACCTCTTCAGCTTGTGTACAGGGGAGGTTAGAGATATTATTAAAGATGCAAATTTGGAAATACTTGGCATTCATTTTTATCCTTTTACAAAAGACCCATCATTGCAGTCACTTCTGTCAGTGTGTGTTCTCATTTACTGAGTAGTTGATGCTAACTTTTGGTACAAATGAGTCATTCTGTCAAGATCCATGATACTGGAAATCCCTGCAGTTTGCACCTTTGAGGACACTTGAATCTTGAAAAAGTGAAAAAGGTGGGACATGGTGTCTTGTTGAGGATAGGATAATCACAACCACAGGGCATGAAGAAAGAGGAAAACCTCCCTCCCCCAACTAGTGCTTGTGGAGTGCTGTGCCAATTCCTTATCCTACTCAGAGGCAGGGTTAGACAGCAGCATTTAAATACTTCTGGTGTGCCCTTAGATGGATATTTACACCATAAAAGGTACCCCTCTCTTCTGAAGGCTGAGAATGAGCCAGACTCAGAAACCTGTAGTGGATTCTGTCAACAGTCTGAGAGATTTGTTTTTTTGTTTTTTTTTTAATTGGTATTTGAGCTCCACTCAGTGGCGCCCGAAAACAATGTTGAGTATTAAGGAAGTGCAGAATTAACAAATTAAAGAAAATTGGTATTTGGCTTTTTGTAATTTTATGACTTCCATAACTATTTTATTTAGCAGAAGTGAAGTCTGACCTTTCATAAATCACTAAGCTAATATATTGCTAAAACCTGGGAATTGAGGAAATGCATCCCCTTATGCAAAGATCCCTAAGTGGTGTTTGGCAGCCAAATTACAGCAGTGAGTGCACCACCTGTCCTGTGCCTCTGTCTGTTCTGTGCACTGGGAAATGCATTTGTCCAGGCTGACCATTATCCTACCCACTCTGTACTGCCTGTTACCTGCACCAGTGACCAAGGGGGCAGGGGAACTGTAACAGACCACAATTTCAAATGGGTCAAATGGGTAAAGGGCTCTGTTCAGACAAAGAAAAAAAACCTTGAAATTGTTCTCAGTCATTAAGAGGCTGGAAAAGGATCGAAGCAATGCAAAGTAATTTCAGAATCTTTTGTAGAACCCATAGTTCCTTGGTTCCATGGTATCCTTGATAAAAACTAGCCAGAGAGATTATTTGTTTACAAATTTGTCCATATAAACTTGAAGTCTCACTCTCCATGACAAAGTGTGATCTTGTGGAACATGGCTGTTAGGTTTTTTTCCTGTCCCAAGCTATAAGTTTACAACTCTGAAGCACACCAATTTTGGACTTGCAAAAAAAGGAACCAAGGTAGTGTTGTAAAGCTCTATTATTGCAGGATCTGCTCTCTCATTTTACATTTTGGTAAGGTTTTCAGTCTTCTCTCTCCTTCTTCCCCATCCCCTGCTAACATTTCACAAAAATTTACAAAACCAAATGCTCTCCTCTATGCTGAAGCATCACCCATAATTTTATACCACCAACAGGCATTCTTTTACACTTTCCTTTTAGCATGTTATCTGCTGTGAAAAAATCGTGTTGCTGACTCACCCTGGCAGCCAGTAGTAGTTCTCACTAGGTGTCAGAGACATAAAACCTAAGGTTCTCTAACAAAAATGAGTAGTAGTATGTACAAGATAAGAAAATTAGCATTACTTAGAGCAAAAGGGCTATAAATAGGTTTGGAGGTGTAACTACCAGAAGAATTGGTAAAAATCTGTTTATGAGTTAAAATAAATAGGTCATAGAGTGATAAAGAATATAGTATTTTTTAAAAAATCCATTTTACTGATGATAGAGTTCAATACCAACTGTATTGAACAGAGTGCTGTGATAATAGGCTTGTAGAAGAGAAAGAAACAAAAGTGAAGGTATTCCTACCTGCATATTCCTACCCTTTGGAGAATACCTGACTACTGGAATTCCTTTTGGCTGTACAGCAGATCACTTGCTTTGAGAAGCTTCTAATGCATCTTGCCTTACATTCTTTAGATGCCAGTTCCTTTACTAGCAAGTATTTATGATGAAGATCTCTTTGGAGATCATCTGTCAAGATAATTATAAATGTTGTCAAAGCCTTGATGAGAATTTACTGCACTTCAGGTCATTTCAGGCTGAAACTGCAAAATATTCCACCTTAGAATGAGATGCTTTTTTGCTTCCCTTTTTATTCACTCAATCCACATAGTTTTTGGGATTGTATTTCAGGTGATTTCATTACCTAAACTTAGGCCTTCTAAATAGCATCCACAAAATTGAACTCCTGTTAATCCAATATAGGAGGAAAGCAGGTCCTCAAGTAGTAAAGCAAGTGTCCCTCTCTTCCTCTGAATGTTTACCCACTTAATTTATATATGTCCCTGTCAGATGGAATGGTTTGGCATCGTTGCAAAAGATACAGGGGATGAATCTTACAAAAAGTGAATGAATTCTGAGAAACGCTCCAATCCCAGTCAGGGGACTGCTTTTGACAAGCCATGCAATCAGGCTCAGTATTTCCCACCATCCAATATTTCACTTACAGATCTCTCACTTCATTACTCATGGTCAATATTTTACGGCTTAGTAATGGCACATGGGGCACAAAATAAAGAGTTCAGATCTCCTCCTGACAAATGCAATAATAAATCACTTCCTGTCCATCAAAGGCAAGATCAGGGCACCCATTTGGCATAAAAAAGGCTTAAAGTAAATGTGCCAACATCACTCGAGTGTTACTAGATTTGTCCACAAACTTCTGCTTATTATGACTAAAGCAGAGGATCAGATCATCCCTGAATCATCCAATTCAGTTGAACTGTGGGAAAACTTAAATTTATAATGAAATTTAAGCAAAAAACCCCCAACAAAACTGTTACCTTTGTCTTGGGAATGACAGTGCAACAGCTTTTTTCCCCATATTTTTGATAGATAATTTAATTACTGTATCCTTTTGTGGAAGGAAAAATGACTGAAAGTTTTTTGTAAGTATACTGTCTCTTTTTTAATTTAAAGGCTCAGAAATATCTTTCTACATTAGGCTGCATATATCAGTACAAGATATAAAATAACAGACACATGGAAAATATTTTGAAGGGCTAATTTTGTCTAGTTCTATATGACTTGGTATAATTTTTTTGTTAGACTGAGCAGAGGGTTTTGCTTCCTCTATTATCCCCTACTTTATTCAAGCAGAACTAGTACAAAAATACAGAATTCTGAAAATGAGTGAAGTCTGAATTGTAGCCCAGAGGTTTTAAGTCAGTATAACCCATTCAGCTTTCAAATAATGGTTGAGGAAAAAATAGATAATTTCTGTGAATCTAAAAATATTTTAAACAGAGTCTACTGAAACAGGCTTAAAAAAAGGGTGCACTTTTCACTTGCTCCATGATTTCAACTCTTTTTAATTTACTGCTGTAATGGGAATGCTTTAGTCTGAGATTTCATCTGTCATCAATAATTTAAATGCTTTTGTTTTCATCATATGTCTAGTTCTACATCATAAAAGACATATGTAGTCTACCTGATAGCACAGCATTTTGAAATGAAAAATAATTTTAAAAACCTCACCACACAAAATGCAAGATTGTTGGTATTTATTTATATATTTATCTTTGTTATATGAAATTTACTAAAATACACGTTTACAAGATGTGTTGGAAATTAATTAAGGATAGCTACTCTAACATACTACTCTTTAGCCACTCTAAGATACTCAAGTCTTTGCCACTATAGTATTTAAAGAAAAACTATTAGGAACGCAAATTTTATTTATTAGAGAATGAAGAGTTGGATTGTATCTGTTTAAAATTTGACATCTTTTTCCACCTTATTTTCAATACCTCTTCAAACATATGACCTTCCTCTTAATAATTTTAGCATTAAGTAAATTTTGTGTGGAGCTCAGAAATGTAGAGGAATGGGAAATAGATGGTAACAAAAATCTATTTTATACTAATAATATGGCTGAAGGATCAGTTAAATGTCACTCTAATTGCCACCTATCGATGGTTCTTCATAATTTTTGCTGGAATGTCAGGCTTAATTTAAATGGAGCTTGTAACTGGTAGAAGTCAATCACTTAAGCACACCTCCTACTGAGGTTGTATTACTTTTTCATCACTTAGTGTACAAGCATTAATCCACTTGAGCTCTCTGTATGAGTTTAACATCCTCTTTGCTGGTGTTGTTAGAATGGCTGTTTTGGATAAACTACTAAAGGAATCTGTTCCCCATCCCAATGTTGATTAACTACTGGGGAAGCCTCTGGCTTACTTTCCTGACTGCTGTTTTTGCCCTGCAGGAAGGAGGTGTGGTTGCTCTCTTTAAGATCTGTCGCCAGGATTGTTTCAGGTGCATTTATCCCCAGACCCTGAGAACACTGGCATCAATTTGCTGTGTAGAGGAAGGGATGCACCAGCTGGAAAAGGTAGGAACTTCAGGACTCCTTACTGACTGTGTCATAAAATGGAGAAGCCTTGTCTTTAATCTCTTTCAGAAATTGATAATTTGGTAGTGTTTGATACTACATTCCATTCTGTGCTCACCTTTTCTGCACTGAACACATCTTCAGTCTTCAAAAAATTAGTCCCAGCAATAGCATTATCCTATTATCCTTGCACAAATAAGCTTTATAAGTGGGGATAATTTTGTGAAACAGGTCAACATGCTAGTGACTGCATCAAAAAAGGAGAGCAAACAAGATCAATTATATTTTCTGGACTCTCTGAAGTGTTAAGAATCTCCACTGTTTCAAATTGCCCTTAAAAGACAGAAGGCTTTACACCTCTTTAAATCCTTTCCTGATGGTCTGATAGGGCTCCTGCTTGTGGCATTGCTGCAGCTTGTGAGAGTAGTTGTTGCACAGAAAGAAGTGGGACAGATTCAGTCATTAGTCAATCAAAAATGTGTCTGCTAATCATCATCAGCTTTCATAAAAGCCACTTTTAACTGTGATGGCCAACACCAAAACATTATCCAGATAAAATCATATCAACTTCTTAGCTCTTTGCCTTTCTCACATTCACTACATGCTGCTGTGTTTTGGAAAATGAATACTTCTGGTCACTAAATCATGATCTCATCCTTTGTATTTCATAAAACAGTCATCTTCCTTAGCTGAATAATGGCCTCTTCAAGTTAATGATAAATGATTTCCCTGCCTCTTTACATTGACGTGTCTTGTAATTTACTTCCCTGAATTCAAGCAAACTGTGGCAGAACACCTGCAGAAAAAAGCAAGTCTCTGAGTTTACAGTAAATGAAGATGACTTAAATTTTTTTTGGCATAATGCTGGTTCAGACTGACACCAGAATCAGTCTAAAAGGATCTTTCATTATGTCCACTATAATGGTGGAGTTAATAGAGTTAGAAATGAAAAAGATTGATTCAAGTCACCCTGTCCAATTCCTGGCAGCATCCGCATGTGTTTAACATGACCCATATCAAAGCTGATGGAACAGGAGTCCCAGAAAAAGTGAGCACTCTCAAGCTCATGTTTCTTTGATCTGCTTTAATATTGGCCACAAGTAAAATTGTTCAGGGTAAACTTGATCACAATCAGGATTGGAGCAGGGTTTAAAGAATTTTTAACTGAAAACCCTACCTTTAAGGGCTTTCAATTCTTTAAATATGAATATTTTTTTTTTTCAAAATTTGAAATTTCAAAATTTTTCAAAATTCCTCTTCCAAGGAACACACAAGTGCGTTAAAAGTATTAGCAATCCTAAATTACTAAAGTTATAATAGAACTTCTTATCTGACAGAAATGGGGGCTTCTTTTATCCAAAGAAGTATCTGGGTGCTGGTGAATAATTTAATTTCTCTAATATGAATATCATTATGCCACCTAGTGCATTAAAATATCAGTGCAATTTGAACTGGATTTTTAATGCAGAAACTTCATTTAAAAACCAAACTTGGCTACCAAACAATTCAAAAACAAACAAACAAATAAACACAAACCTATGCAAGCTCTTTCCCCTGTATTTTTCAATTAGATTGCACAGCCGTTGCAGTGTTTAAAAGAGCACTTAGAAGAAAGCAGAGTTATAATTTCCTATGAAACACTTATCTGAGAGGTGAACTAAAAGGGGGTGGTACCCTTTCTGCAGTAATTGCAGTGCTTGATTACTAAAGAAGTCAGGAATATTGTTTATTTATCCAATGCTCCTTGATCTTGCCAATTCAGTGCTCATTTCTAATGATGTAGAAAATTGCTTATCTTGATAAAAAGCATTTTTTTCAATTAAAAAAACCAATTCTTGCTCTTCCCAGCCACACATCTATAAATATTTCACACTGGAAAAAGTCATTATCACCTTTTTTATTAGCTTGATAAACAAGCTGATCTTTGCCATAATTGCAATGATAAGGTAGCTGTTGCAATATTTAGCTCTTCCTCTTTTAGGTGAATCTAGTTGGGTCTGTGTACAATGATGTAAAATAAGTTGGTTAAAATGTGAGTTGGAAACAATTATTTCACTTGCAAGCACTTTACTTTTGAATTTTGATAGTATACTACTACTCTTTGTCGTACATTGAAGTGCAGAGCTCAAGGGTGACAAATTAGGTAATTAAAGTAGAAAAATAGTGAGGAAATAGTCTCACTGTGCGCCTGAGGACTGCATAAATAAATGTTCTCTGTAAGCTGTTCTCAACAAGTGGTAATTTTGGTGCTTCAAGCTACTTGTGGGTGTCTGGTTGTGTGATGCACTTTAATTTTGTAATCCACATTATTTGGTCTGAGCTTCCTGACCAGTCCCTACTTCAGAGTGGAGCGGAGAGATCCTGGAAAAGCAACCAGAACATATTATTCCTATAGCTGTTTTTCCTTGTACCCAAGAGAATTTTGTCATATGTGTCTTGTGGCACTCAAGTATTTTAGGGGAAAGCCCACAGCACCAGAAAAGCTGGTTATTCTTGATCTCAGCATTCCAGAGTTTATGCAGATACTATAAAGTAATACAGGTAATTGGGGATAGAAAAAATAGATAAAAATCCCTAAAGCCCCAACTGAAAGGAATTTGTGAGAGCTGAGCATGACTGAAACTGAAGAAAAATGTTACAACTGCTGCACATGCAGACAGACCGGGGTGTGTTCTGCTTTGAGGTTTAGAACAGAAATAGAGTGATGTAGTGGGAGATTGGTTCTCGAGATTTGTTGAGGGCTTTGGAAAGAATATCTGAACCTTCATGAATGTGTTCTGCAAACTTAATTCACTTGCATGTAAAAAAGAGAGCTGGAGGCACAGAGATACACAGAGGCATAGATTATTGTGTGCATTTAGTGACAATTAAGGTTCAGATAAAGTAAAAAGTTGTGATCTTGGTGACACGTATCCTGAAAATTGCATTGGGAATAATTGTACTTCAAGTAATGCTTTTTTTATGAAGACACACACAAAACCTAACCGATACAATCTTCAACGTGGAGCAACCTTGCCTGGTAATAGGGTTTATGTTTGAATAGACATTTTTATTTTTCTAAAGCAATTCTTGAGGCCTTACCCCTCTGAGCACACATTAGGTCTTTGTTTTGCAGAGCTGTCTGAACAAAGTGTCTCCTATACATTTGGTGGCATGCAGCCCCAGTAAAGTCTCAAAACTGTGGCAGTTTCTGTGCTTCAGGGCTGTCTGTACAGAAGTTGGTGGTGGTGGTATGAAAAGGTATGGCTTTCCAGTTTTTGCCCTACTGCAGCTCATTGTGTGGTTTTTCACTGAGGCTTCTGTGGCAATAAACTTCCTGCTGCAATAAAAGAACTGCAGAGCTGGTTCAGAAATAAATAGCAAACAGTGCAATGTACTGCATTTCATGTTATAACATTTAAAAAGCGCAGCTTAGGTGGGACCTAGATCAAGGGTCAACTGCCACAAAAACAGGATGATTATACAAACTGCCAGCTGCCTAAATTTAATAGTGTGTTGAGTTTGGTTACTTATATTATTTAAACTATTCCAGAAAGCAAGACATCTGCAATCAGCTCATTAAGAGGAGATAATCCAGAGACACTGGTGACAACAGCTGTTACTTTCATTAGTAAAACCTTTTTAACAAATAACACACCTTTTATCACTGTGATTTAAGAAAAATTGCCCAGGAATAGATTACAAATTACTTTGAATCCTTCATTTAAAGCACACTAAATCAAATTACCTACAGAAGAAGAAAGGTAAAGAAAGTATGAAGCGTACATTATTTGTGGCTAGGAAACTATATGAGTGACCTAAAAATCTATTACTTACTGTGAATTCAGTTTGAGTCTTAGAATAACCATATTCTTATACACAGTAGTAATTTCGGCATAATAATAATGCAGTCTGTCCATGATAGAGCTGAAAATATTACAGAACCAACTACTACAGTTCATTCATACTGTTTGGTGAATGTGTTTTGATTTGCTCTAATCACTTTGGACCTTCAGTTTCAAACATTTGCCTCAGTTAAAATCATGGAGTAATTTTGTCTCAGGTGAAGTCTCATCTACCAAAACCACTGAATTCCATGTGACTGTAGGGTGAGATATAAATGAGAATTCTGTGTTAGGAAGAAATTCCTCCCTGTGAGAGTGGTAGAGCACCAGAACAGGTTTCCCAGAGAAGCTGTGGATGTCCCATCTCTGGAAATGTGCAAGGCCAGATTGGATGAGGCTCTGAGTGCCTGGTCTAATAGAAGATGCTATGGTAGAAGGTTTGGAAGTAGATGATCTTTAAGACCCCTTCCAACCCAAACTATTCTCTGAATTATGCAGAGGGCTTTGGGTATGAGAGCTTGGATGGTATGAAGGTAAATTCACTAATTTGAAGGCTGACTATAAAAGTTGGCTGGTGGCCCATGGATTTCATTGTCACAGCATGGGGATGCTCCACAGTAGTGAATGTTTTAGTTTTTATAATACCTGGTATACAGTGCAAGTAACTTTGTACAGTGCAATGTATGAAAAATTTTCCCAGTCTGAATGAACTATATAGCTGCCTTCAGATTTTATTATTCCAAATGCAAACTGTCAAGGGATCTTATTAATAATACTCTTTGAGAAAAGGTATGTGAGATTGCCAGCTTAGGTATGAGAAACCCTTAGGTTTGCAGGTTGTGTGCTTCTTTTAGGAAGTCAAAGTTTTCTGAGAAACAGGGAAATGTTGATTTTTATTATGGAAAATGGTGGCTTATTTACAGGACTTCCAACAATGAGAAAATTTCAGAAAGTGAATATCTCTGCCTCAGCCTGTTAGCCCTTATTACTCCTCAGAGAAGAGCTTTGTGTTAGTGTTTCTTTGTTTCTTGGGTAAAAAATTCTCACGGCCTATTTTAGTAGTTTCAGTAAAAGGATTAGATGGTCTCAAAGATGATAAAAATTGCATGATTATTTTATTATAAAATGAGTTGAATTCAAGAACTTAAATGATTAAGATTTCTTAGAAAAAACCAAACAAAACACAATGGCCATAGTTTTCAAATTTCAGTTTAAATACATGGAGAGTCAAATGTCATGTTGTTCTCTTTCCTGAGTGAGACAGGATAAAGCTGGGTAATAACAACAAAATACAGGATTCTTAGAAGCCATTATAAGGTGTTGAGTAGTCAAGGAGTTGTCTCTTGTCCCTTTCCCACAAAACCAGGTAATGTGCAGTGCTGCAGCCCTTTCTGAGTTTTTCATGGGTCATGTTGGCAAGCACATCCTTAATGCTGTTTTATAAAGAGGAATGCCATTCTTTTATGTTCCCTAAAGCAGTGCTTGTTTACAGGAGAAACTTGTGAAGCTTCATGATTGGGAAGAGCCTGGGAACTTTCTTTCTGCATGCTGAAAACCACAGGGCACTGGCTTGTGTTCTGAAAACATGTGAAAAGATTTAGGTGGATAGGGTTCAAGTGATGTATTGCTTTTACAGCCCTTTGGCTGGAGAACCAGCTCTTCTGGTTTGTATAATTCATGCCTTTTTATCCTGGAACACTCTTCTGGCTCATCTTCCATGGCTGTGTGTAGCCAGGCTTTGAAATCATACTTGTGAAGTTAAAAACAGTAAGCAGGGATGGATAAAGAGGTTTCTGAGTTTTGGGGGAGAAAGATAACTTTTTAAAGACTAATTCTGGCAACTTTTGACACACAGAGCAAAGCACACTGAAAGTTGGTGGCATTGATAGCTGGAGCTGGGAACTGTCTCACTGCTGTCAGTGGGTAATTGTGGAAGTCACATGAGAATGAAGAGCAAATGAGAAAGAAATATAAGTCGAACTTAAGGAATAGCATATTGAAGCTGCTTTTCACATAGCCTTTTAGATAACCAGGCATATCTGTTTCAGTAGCTGAGTTTGTGGTACAATTAGATAATGTAAAGTTCTATGCTTGCAGCTCTTTAATTTACTGGACACTTCTTCTGAGTAAGGCTGTTTAATTAATTGGCAGTGAAAAATGTGCTGTGTTTGGCAAATTACATTTCTGTCAAAGCCCCTGCAAGATTCATTAAATCATATCTGAGAGTGCAGGAGCTGCCCTTCCTCAAGTGCTGGCTTCATGTGTATTAGGTGGTTCAAGTTTTACCTCTGACTACACAGCCACGTACACAAAATTAGTAAATGTAGCCTCTTTCAGCACCTTCCCAGCCAGCAGCAGCCGTACTTCTCAGGTCACTGCAGAATCTGACCATCTGAGATGCCACAGGCTGCAGTTCCAAGGTGAAATAGGGAAGTCATAGAAGTGATATTTGTAAATACTGCAAAAGGTGTGAAAAGAGGTTTTAAAAACCCCCATCCCTCCTCTCCCCTCCCAAAACCTCACAATAAAAACAAAATAAAAACTCCAAAACCAACTGGGAGCCAGTTTCTGAAGTAGCATTTGATTTGCTGAAAACCTTCTGCCAGTTACATAGCAGATTAGAATTTGTTCATTTTATGATAGTACCCATTTCATCATGCAAAAAGGAAAGCAAGGAAGTTTTTTATGTCTCATTCAGGTGATGTAGAATTGAATGAAGACAGACAAGTTGGTGCAGGATAATGGTACATTGCCAGATCTCCATAGGAAAAAAGTATAGACAAACTGCCTTGGCTGAGGTCAGGGCCACTATTTCAATTCTGTTAAAATGACTAATGAAATAATAGTGGTTATGTTGTTGTAGTCCTGATGCTCTAAAAAGATATGTATCTGTTGCTCTGATTAAAGATATCACCTCTCCTTAAAAACTTTGCTTCACTTAAATCATATTATAGGTTTTAAAAGAGGGAGAGAGGAGCCAGCAAGTGCAGAACTAAAGATGAACACTTTGATAATAGTGGTGAAGGAGGACAAGGTGAGACTTGGCTAAGGAGTTGGTGAATACCTGCCTTGGCCTTTGGAGGACACAGATTCTGTTGTTTATCAGCAGATCCTTATTTAGATATCTGGCCTTGCCCAGATTCTGTAAACTTATAAATGTGCACTCAGCCTTAAACTCTGAGTAATTTAATTGAAAAAAACAAGAGAACCACTACTTGCTAAAAATTCCATCAGACATGCACATCTGTTGGTCTATTCATGACTGAGATTTCTGATTGCAAAAATTTCATTAAGTAAATATTAATTTGTTGTTTACTGGGTACACTGCTGTGGCACAAAGGAAGACTTTTAGAGTTAAATCAAATAGGTGAAAGATCTTTTTTATAAACTTTGTCTGCCTTTCCAATGGAGTGCAACAATCAATCAATCAATCTGTAAATTATTAACTTCTATTAACAATTTATGGATAGATTTGTATGTCAATTCAAAGTGAGCTGTCTTCTAACCCAACAATGAACACTTAAAGTCCTTATCCTGTAGTGAGTCCTTCCACACCACCCACAGATTTAGGCTTTCTGAGGTTTGTCCTGTACTTAAAGTGATATATTTCATAAGCATGGATCTGCAGTGATGTGTCTACATGGATCTGCAGTGATGTGTCTACATGCAAAAATTTCACAGCAGTCAAAGAAGCCCTGTTTCTTGTGTGTGTGGGGGGGGGCTTGTTGGTTTGTTTGGTTTTTTTTCCCTCTTCTCTTCTCATGTTTCAGCAAGACCTGATCAGAAGGCATTGCAGTGGCATTCAGGTACTATCACTGATGTGCTGGGAGTAAATCTTTCCACTGTTACACTTTTTTCATGGCTCCAGAGCAGTGTTCAGCAAGTGAGAGCTGATAGAATGAGGTGTACTTTGGCATTAGGTTTCCATATAGGATGTAGTTATTGAAGGAGAAGCAATCACTCTTCTGATCTATCTAGCTCTGCCTTTTTACACACCTCGATTTTATTAATTGACATACAGGAGAGATTCTACAGATCTTTTATTTCTTTCTTGTTTTAAAAAGATAAATTTCATTGAAATAGATTTTAAAAGCTGAAAAGAAAGTCCCTAGGCTATGCCAGGTTACTAAGGTGTGCACTTCAAGCAGCAAGATCAACTTGGAGCAGTGCCTGTGGATTGCCATTCCTTCCAACTTCATTTTGAAACTTTGGACTGGTGCCAGGTTACTGCTCTGCACTTGTTTGGCTGCCATATAATTTACACATGTTTTTTGCAGTCAGTTCTGTTAGTATTTTATGCTATCTATTGATTTTATATTTTGCTAAGTATTTTATTTCAAGTACTCCAAATATCTCTAGATTTATGTTTCAGAAGTCAGGATGTTAAGAGAATTTTATAAATGAAAAATAACTTGGAAATCACCAGATGATGATTTTTCTGTAACAATTTAAAATATTACCTAAAGTGATGACAGTGATCAGGGCAGCGAATGATCCACGAGTGATGTCCGAAGAAACAGAAGCCAGCACATCAAATAACAGGTGGGTTTTCCCTACCTAATAATAATAATAATAATAATAATCTATCTAGAAATTTTAATTTTAAGATGAATGAAACAGCTTACTCAGCTCCTAAACTGAAGGCAGAGATTAATGAGAATCAATTGAAATATTTAAAAAGAGTGCAAGCAGAGAGCTGTTTTGGACCTCAGATATTCCTCTTGCCTCTGACAGAGGCAGAAAACTGGAAAGAGATGTCTTTATCGAAAGACCTAAAAGATGGGTAACTTTGAAAGTCCTTTTCTCCTCGCTCAGCAGCAAACTGCTACCTCTCATATCTGCATTTGTAGCCAGGTGTAAACACAGGTACTCAATGTATTTAGGTTACCCTTTCTAAATAGCTTAGCTGTAGCCATGATGAAGGAGAAGTAGGAGTGAAAATGCTTGTGAAGGAGACAAATACAAGTAGATAGTTCCCCTCTATAAAATCTCTGCTAATAATAATAAGTTGTGCTGATCTGCTACTGCAGATTTTATGACTCAGTATTGTGGATGAATTTTCTGGATCTCAGAAAAGTCAAAATAGTTTACTGCTCAGAGCTTCCCTTTCTTGTTTGGCTGATCCTTGAGCTTACTTAAAACCTCACTGGCTTCTGAGACCTCTTCAGGTACCTTCCTGCAAAAATATGATAACACATCAGGGTGAAATGATTCTGGAACCTAAAGATTTACTACAAATATTATTTTTCCTTCTGTTCCTTCTCTCATATTTACTGTCCCACCTTAATTAATAACTATCACTCTTAGAGTTTTCTAGTGCTCTACATGGTTTCTTATGTATTTATTCCTGCTTGGATAACATTGATTTTCAAAAATGTTTCATTTACACATTTTTAATTTTGAGGGACTGAATCCTCAGATGCACATTACCAAAAGGAAAAGGAGAAAATCCTTTCTTCACTCTGCAGCTAGGGGATTCCTTACTAATAGAAAACTATACTTACAGAAGTACTGAATGACCAAAACTCTCAAAAATAGAGAATTATTTCTTCTGATTCCCGTTGATTTATATTTCTTTTCTTTAGGTCATGCCACTGGAAATAGCTCTGTGTGTTCATAAATGAGCAGATCTCAGTCACACATGAGGGTAACATGATGGAGGCTGCTAGACAAAGTGACTGGCTTATTTGGTCTGGAAATAATTATTAGTCTCTTATTGGGATAACAGGATGTGAGAGCACTACAGAAAATTGGTCTTCATCACAAGAGCATCCATATTCTGAAACAACCTCTCATCTTGACCACTTCCTTGTGCATATTTTTTGGTAGTAGCTCACACTAGCAAAGCACATAAACATCTGCTTATGTACAGCTTACAACTTGGCTCCTCTCCAAAATCACTTTGGCCATTCTTGTACTCCCATGAGTGCTACTACCCTTCCTCCAGTTGAATGTGGTGCAAACCAGCCCTTGCATCACCTTGCAGAGCTTTCCAGAGTTCACACTCTGCAGGGAGGCTCCAAGAGCCCTGCTCTGACACAATTCAGTCCAGCTGTAAGTTGGGAATTTTTCTAGCTGCAGGTACTAAGGAACCTTTGCAAATCAGGTCTAAGAAGGGCCCCGAAAATGCAAAGGATCTGGATATTGTTATCAAGAGGGAAATCCACATGTTTGTATCTTGCAAATTTAAATTTGTACAGTTGCTTGTGGTTTATGTTTGGTTTCACAGAATGTTTGCCAAAGTTACAGTCAAAATATTTGGTCAAACCCACTTTTCTCCCTCCTTGCCTCCACTACCTATCACTGCAAGAAAGTCAGAAAACCCTTTAGAAAGCAGTTAAAAAATACATGCCAGAAACTTCTACAATATCAGCTTTGGCCAGTTCTACCCCTGGCTGCTATTAAACATTCTACCAGTAGGTTTGTTTGGTTTAAATGAGTACTTACACCCAGTGTAATCAAGCTGGGTAATTAGATGAAACCTAGTATCTTTTCCTTGTGATGTGCATTGAAGTCAGGGCGGGCATTAGTCAGGTGAAGTGTCTTGCATGTGCTCCTAACAAACCAAAGGAAGCTAATTGTGTGAGATTTTTCTTCAGGTTTGTAATGAGCTCAGAGCTACCATGTAGCTTAACTGAAGCTCACCCATGATATGTAGGAATCTCCATGTATTTCCTCAAATAAGGGAAGGTTAAACAATAATTAATGGCAGATGATGTAGAGATGTGTTTGTGTGTCACTGTAAGGGGATTTTTTTTGCTTAGGCTTGTTTGCAGGAAACCACTTACGTCTGGCATGCTGCCTGATTTACACTAAAACTTTCATGTTTCATAAAGCATCTTTAAAAACACTTAAAGAGCTGTTGGAAAAACAACCTCTTCTGGTAAAGATAATAATCCTGTTAGATAAACATCTAACAGCATTGCTTGTATGTTTACCTGACCTGTACCTTTCTTCTCTTGCCTATCATTAAGTTCCCAGACAGTAGCTCTTTCCCTGACTGTTCCTTCCCTTGCCAGTACTGTCTCGACCATTTTCTTTTTGAGGGCTTTGTTCCTTTGCAGTCCCTGGGAATGGATCAGCAAGTTTTGTATGGATCAGAGCATAATCATATGCTTGTCTGACAAGGATCTTCAGCTGAGATGAAGAAGGAATCCTTATGGGACTAACAGGTTGAATTAAGAAGACAGAAGCCTTTCCAGTTTTTGTAGGAACTGATCTTTGCCACTTTGTTCTCACAAAGAATGTATAGAAATTTTTTTCACAGTAACTTAAATTAGCCAAGGACCAGTGCTGCCTGACCAACCTAATGGCTTCTGTGATGACTGTAGTGAACAAGGGAAGATCCAATGATATAATTTACCTGGACTTCTGGAAGGCTTTTGACACAATGCCCTCGTGCTGAGAATCCTGTACCCACACACTGGACATGCATTTCCTTTATACTTCATATGTAACTGATAGATAACCTTTTTTTGCTGTCACCACTTTTTATTTGAAGCTGACCATTTCAAGCTCAAGAAAATAATATTGAAGGAAGATATCAAAGAGTACTGGTCCAAATATGGGCTCCTGAGGGATCCCACTCATCACTGCTCTCCATCTGGACACCAAGGAGTCAACTTTTACTTTCTGATTGTGACAATCCAGCCAATGCATCATCCAACAAACTGTCCATGTCTAATCCCAAGCCAGCTGGTTGTTTCTTTCTAGCTTCTGTTGTGTCTCCATAATGACACACTTGTGTGTCTTTGGTAGAGTCCAAATGTCTTCTTGTCTGTCTTTGTTTAAAAATGGGTTTAGCTGGATTGCCAAGAAATGGGCATTTCTGGCATGAACACTTCAGAAAACAGGATTTGGAAGAGGGGGCCAAAGTGTTCTCTTACATACATCCCATGAAGACCTCTTGACACTCAACAGGGGATCTATAACATCTGTCACTGAAGAAGTTGATTTTTTTCTAGTCACGTGCCATGAAATCCTGTGATGTCATTACTAAAGTGGTATCTGACAGTAGAGTAGAAATTGTCTTACTAGTTTTGCTAATCCCTACACTGTTGTTAGTTAAAACAGAGAGGGCAATACACCAGCTAAAGGTGCTCCCTCTGTCCCTCAGCATTTTATAACCTTTCCTCCCACCTATATATTAATGCATATTTTGTAGGGGGATAAGCATCTTCTATGTGTATCTTGAATTTTCTAAGAAGAGTTTGTGACAGCCTCTGACTGAAGGCAGAGCAGAGCTAGATGCTCACAAAGCTGAGTCCAATGTTACTGGAAGAGACCATGTCACATGAAGCAAGAGCCATGAAAGATCTGCCTGTGATGACACAATTTCCTGGTCCCTCGATTGTCTATTAATCCTCAGCTTTACTGGTCAGAACCCCTGATTAACTATGATTTATAAAATAAGGGAACAAAACTAAACCTAAAATAAAGAAACATATCAAAGCCTAAAAAATAAGAAAAATTGGAAAGCTATGCTGAGGTCAAAGCCTTCTGATAGCATGACAATTGCCCAGAATTCTGAAGGCAGAACAAGTCCTCTTGAGAAAGTATTCCTGGTGGTTGTGCACAGGCAGTTTCCTGAGCTGTTGAGGTAGGAAAGACCTTACACATCCTAGATTCCTGGAAGTGGGACAGGACTCTCTTACCCAGAAATTTTTAGTTCAACTGTTAATAAGAGATAGGGATTTCTCAGTTTTTGTTAGCACAAATTGGTTTATAAACCTGCACGTCTTTCCATCTGTGACCTTTCCTTACATCCTTGTGCCTGATAGACACACATCCATTTAAAGAGCAGGTAGATAGTTCTTTTGTCCTGTTGCCTTTTCTAACATGATTCAGTAAGCAGGCATAATGGAGGCAACTACATGGGTGATGGTTTCTCCTGCATGTCTTCTCATGTCTGATGAACAGCAGCTGGAATGCTGAGAGAGCATTAGAACAGAGCTGCTCTAACACAGTGAAATTCTGCCCCTGTCTCAGTCTTCTTTTGCAAGTGTTTCTATTTCCTGCCCTGGGTGGATTTCTTCTAAGACTAGTTTACCTAGCCAAATGAGTAGCTGTTTCTCCTTAGCCACAAACAGCCACTTTTGAGTCCCCAGCAATGCAGGAATGTCCAGGCTGCAGGGCACAGGTCTCACCTGTTGCCTCCAGACCTGCACCACAGATCTGTTTAGCCGCTGGTGCCAAAGATTTAGCTGGCTTTGAACAACTGGGGATCAGATTAAGGGTTCATTCTACTTTTCTTGATTTCCATTCCTTATTGTGTAGTCTTGTTCTCTGTTGCTGCTGTATCTTCAGCCCTTAGAAAGGTCTAGACTGCCAGATTAACGCTTACATGTTCATTTTTGGACATCTCTGTGATAATATAACCAATACCGGGCAGAGTCACTCAGGCTTCTGTTTGCAATAAAGCCTGTGGCAGAATATAGCAGATTTTCAAGGAAGTATTTTGGATCTCTGCTAGAAAAGGCTGAGATCTTTTCAAAGACCAGTGACTATAGACATTTCTGTATTTATCAGTGTGACTGTCTATGAGTGTTGAGAGGAGCGAGAGGAAGGACCATGTTACAAAAGCAGAACTCATAAACACTGAGCCACTGCTTCCTCCATCTTCAGCAACTTGAAACAGTTGTGGTTATGTCAGCTCTGCCAAATGAGTAGGATAACAAATCATTTCAGGATGGAAGGCTGGCATGAAAATCTCCTTCTAGCAGTATTTTGGATGGAAGAATTTTGCATGTTTTCTGTAAGCTCTCAAAGTACTGCATTAGGTAATATTTATTTGATTATATAGATTATTGAATTTATTAATATAATGTATATATTTAAGTATTTTATTTATTAATATAGAATTAGTTTATATTATTTAGTTATTTACTTATTTATTTGAGGCCTGGTAAGAGGAAATAAAGCAAAATACAAGAGCAGGGATAATGTGAAATAGATCAAAGGTGATTGAATTGTCTGCCCAAGATTTTAAAAGGTGATTCATAAAATTAAATTTCAGTCTTTTTAGGTTATAGCTTGAATCACTAGAATGGTATCCATCAAGCTATGGATATCCATGCACCATCAAATGGCAATGAAGTCCACTCCATAAAATGAATACTTAATTGCTATTAATCTGAAAGTTGGCTGATAATGTATTTTCAGTGTTATTGCCATCCTTGGGATATGCACACAGTTTAAGAGCACTGGGGTTTTAAGGTAACTGTGGGTCTGTGGTAAGATTTTACCCTTGTGCTGGTTAAACTGTCATCAAAGCACTTTAGATGGAGACAGAGCAATAGAATAATTTGGGCTGGATAGGATTTTTAAAGGTCATCTAATCCAGACCCTCTGCAGTGAGATTAAAAAAGATAGGGCAAAATAGGGGGCTAAGTTGATTATCAGCCAGCACGGAGGAAGAGATCCACACACAGAGCAAAACGACTTATTCAAGCACAGAATCAGGAAAGAATCTGAGCACCTTTGCATTAGAGCTTTTCAGCTTGGAAGATCTAGGAATAATTAAATAATCCTCGTATTTCTGTGCTAAAATGATAATCACCTGGTGTTTTAGGAAGTGATAATTCTCTGCACACGGTCTGAAAACTTCACGGGAGGGAAGCACAAGTTAAAAGTGAGTTTTGCCAGGCTGTTGACTCTCGCAGTAAATGCACAATATGCTATGCAATAGTGGCACCCAGTGGAGGCTGGAATTACAGCAAGGTTTGTGCTGCTCCTGGATATGGTCTCCCTAAATTTATCCTGTGTTTGGGAAGGCAGCAGAGGATTTAGGAAGACAGATTTATGAGGACCAAAGCTATGCACCACTGAAGCATCCTCCTAAATTGAGGCAAGCCCTATCGAACAGGCTTTTAATCTGAAAAGTTTGGGTTCTCTTATCTGTTCACAACAACCTGAATGGTGTGAGAACTGTTTTCCTACAGGATAGACCCTCTCATGCCTCAATGTTAATGCCCTAACTACATTAATTAAAAATAAAAAAAGAAAATCCTCAAGCAACATGTAATGCACGAGCATCCTTGAGGGAGTGGGGAAAAATGCCTTCTATTCCTACTGCCCTGAGAGTACTGCTTGGATGGTGACAGTATCAGCCTGAAAAGCTTGAAGAGAATGTGAGGTGCAGGATGTGAGCATGGGGGAAAGGGGGAGGTCAGAAGGAAAACTTGGCTCCTTGCTCAGTTTCAGTCTGAAAAGGCTGTAAGGTGCATGAGAGAGGAGTTGAGAACAGGAGGAATGCCAGGAGTGTCAGGTAGGGAAGGAATTATCATGGAAAAATGTCTTCAAGATTTAAATTCAGGTAATGCTAACACCAGCACAACTAAAAGTAAGTGGACACCAATAATAAGCTGTAAGCAGAACCCCTTTCAGTGTGGAGTCCTCAATATGTTACAAAATGAATGGGCTATCAGATTTCTGTAAATAATGTATTATTCATTACAGGGTGGTCAACATGCTGCTCCGTGGGGAATGAGGCTACCTGCACTTGTTATCTTCTGGGTATTGCTTTCTCAGGCATCATGTATTGCAAATAGTTCTGATGAACAGGGATTTGGGAATAACTGACATGTAGTGCTGAAGAGAACAGAATGAATTAGAATAATGCTTCTGTACACGAGGTGCTGCAGATTTGAGCTGAGATTTCTGTTCCTGTTACGTATAGGCCTACTCATAAGATCACAAAAATATGATGAATGAGAATGATGATCTGAGTTCCTAGAAAATGCCTGTCCTTAGCTGCTTTAGCACTCTCTGCCCTCTGCATTTATTTTAGCATTTTGTTATAAGCACCAGATGCTTTGGCATTTTGTCCATGATGGAATCATTCTAGATCTACAAGGAGTGGCTGGATGCAGGAAAGCACCTTCCAGGACTTTCTGTTAATCTGGTTATTATTCAGTCTGAGAAACCCTCCATTTCTGGAGAAATGGAAGTTCATTTGAAGGATAATAAGTACCATTATTGTAAAGGCCTATATGCACATACTATGCGACTGTAGGTAAGTTTTGTTTTGTTTTGGTTTGGTTTTTTTATCATAGAACAGGGTATAAGAGGGGAAATGAAGTTACTCAGGAGTAGGAATCTCCCCCAGATGTGTAATGTGAATCTCATGGCTGATCCAAACATGATGTTTTACTGCTGTCTAGAGGGAGGAAGCAATTATAACCAAAGAGAAGGCAAAAGAGCTGTTAGAATAGGTTTGCAATTTATTTTTGAGCAAGATACTTGATTTGTTTTGAGAAAAAATAATTAGAAGATGTAAGTCACCTTTTAGTTACTAAAAATTTCTCCTGTCTCATCCTGTATCCTGGAAAAAGAACTGGGTTATAAGTCACAGGATCTCACCTAGGAAATATTCATGGATGAAGACACATGACTGACTTCCTGCTCCTGTTAGCTAAATTTATTGATGCATTTAAAGGTTGTGACAAATTGCTTTTCTTCTCACTCAGAAAGGGATTTTTGATGATTTATGCCCCAGGGAACTGGCAGTGCTTGAATTTTCCAGTCCATGGATTTCTGTGCAACTGTATCATATGAGGTTGAGAAATACAGCCTGCACATTTATTTTACCAGCTTTGCCAGTGTATTAATGATATTGATGTTACTCTGAGTAAAAGTTCCGTGTTTGCTGCTCTCCTTTGGTTCATCTTCCCTTCAAGCTCCTTCACTTTACTTGCATCTTATTTCTGGCACATTCCTCTGCTAGAAGAATTTGTCTTGTATTAACCAGTAAAAATGAAATACTTGCCACAAAATGTATGAAGAAGGTAAAGCACTTGGAACCTGAGACATTGGAGAAGACATTGGGACAGAGAAGTCCAATTAATCAGATCATGACTTCCAGCCCAAAAAAAAGGACAGGTAATTGAGCCACACTCATGTAATTACAATTGATTTTTTTTTACAAAAAACCAAACCAAAACAAAAAGCACCCAAAAAACAAAGAATGACAATTGCTGAAAGTGGTAATGGCAAAGGAAGTGATTTTTAGTAAAGGTGACACTGGCTTTTTCTTCTTTTTCTCTCTTGGTTTTTAAAAAAGCTATAAGTGCTGACTTCTGATCCTTTTAGTCCTTAAAAGAAGAGTAAGCCTATACCAATAAGTAGTATTTTACAGTTCAGATAAAGAGAAAATAACAGAGAGAGATAGGAAAGGATATAAAAATTAAAGACCTTTTCAGTAACATGGATTAAGATTTACAATTAAACTGAGATCCGTTGAAACTCATTAAAAGCCAGCTGATTAGATGGTTGCTGTTTTATTTTTTTACATTTAAGAACGGTTTGTGGCCAGCTATGTTGAACAAAAATATTCGCACTTTCCTTAAAAATCCTTAAGGCTTTGGAATAGGTACTTGCATTTACTTTGGCCATTCAGCTTTGTAGTGACTCCTGTATTTTACTGTTGGCTAAAGTTTCTCTTTCCTAAAACAACTGAGGATCTAAGCCATAAGTGTCAGTGAAGGGCCAGCCAACATCTCTTGCTGCTGGGCAACTTGTCCATGGTGGCTGGCAATGGAGATGACAGAGCTGTCCTGCAGGTTTTGTGCATTAGGAGTGGGAAGCATTAGCTTCCTGTCATGGCAAGGATCATCTAGAAAATGGTTTGGATCTACTTTGCTTTAGAAATATCTTTGCTGAGTGATGGGACTAATGAATCTCCAGAGCTTGTGGTGAATTTTTGCTGTTGGCTATGTGGAAGTTATTTTGATGGGAAGCAATATGGAAATAAATGGCATTGGTATTTGATAGGAGTGATAGTAAAAACCATAGTCACAACAAAATGCTTCAAAACCTGGCAATTCTCTAAATATTTTGAAAACAAAAGCCCACATATTCAGTGCAACAACTGCTGTTTAAGGTTTTATACATAACTTTAGAGCAGATGCTGTGAACAGAACACCTAAATGCCTAGGCAGTCTGAGAGCATTCATACCTGTAAAGACCTAGAGTGAGTTTTAGGACAATGTGGGATGTGGAGCAGTTCTTAGCTTAACTTGGTCTAGGTGCAAGGACTTTTATTGATGGCTCCTAGTTTCACTGAAGAATGCTAAACCTTCAGTTTGTCATATCATTAATATGCCTCAACTGGAAGGCACTTTTCACACATTTTGGGTGGAACCAAACCTGAGGCATGCTCTTTATTTGTGGAATGTGAGAGACACAGCAGTTCTTAGCACACAAGAAACACACTTCAAGACAGTTTTGAATGATCTGTACTAGAGACTCTCTTCCTCTTATGTAGACAGGAAAAGAGAACATGTAAGAAAGATTGGCCTGAATTTTTTGTTTGGAGGCTACTAATCAATTATAAGCAACATGGGGGATATTTATAAAAGTCATTTGCGCTGATCATTCCTTTTTCTCCTCAATGATCCTTGTTGGCTTTGAATTTGGCCTAATCTGTTTATGTTATGTTGAATCTTGTTTTATAGAGTTTACTTTCCTAATATGCTAAATTCATCTTTGGTAAACAATACTGGGAGAGGCACAGCACAACCTTTGCAATGGCTTTTCCCCAGCAGCAGCTGTTATTCCTTTCAGTGGCAGTTCAGGCTTGTTACACTTTCCCAAGGGTGAGAAGGATGTGACCAGAACTCTGCTTGCTGCCCAGTGAAGTTGGACATATTTGTACTCTGAGATGAGATGCTAATATAATGTCCACTGTTATTTCTTCCTTTTGGTCTTTGTCAGCTGTTGAGATGAAATATTGGAAAAAATTTTCCATTTCAATATTTTATTTACCATCTGATTTATTCTAGCTTGGATTGCCTAGCAAATGACATAGATTTTGTTTGTTAATGCTTTTGGGAATGGGGAGTGCACAGAAGGCAAGTCTCAGGAGAAAATCTATTAAGCCATAGTTTCATTCTAGGCAAGGCATTTTCTTGCCTGAAATTAGAGTTCTTTCTAAAAGTCTGGTAGATTTTGATTTAAAGTTACATTCTTTGGACGCAAGGATTCAGTAGCTCTGGTTTCAGAGGGATGTGTATATACCTCAGAATCCTGGCTGTCACACTTTTCTAGTATCAGTTCTGGATGTCCAATTATGTTATCTTTGATTCCTTCTCAAACAGAACAGATCCTGATCCTGGGAGCTCTCCTGGATGCAGGAGAAACCCCATATCGTTCTGTGGAGACCTGCAATGATGGTTCTTCTGTTCTTTGTGGACTGGCTGATGGCAGAATACAGCTTGGCTGTGGGAAATGTCTAGTCCACACTTGCGTTTTACAGATCTGGGGGATTCAGTTAGTTTGGAGTATGGAATGAGAGTTTTTACTGCTTATGGGAAGTGAGCCTTGAGTGTTACTGGGGAATGCTAATATTGAGTACTTTGTGGTTGTTATATTCCTCCTGTCGTAATATCCCTTGCATTTTTTCTAACAATAATACTGGTTTAAGGATTAGGGACAGTATTAGAAAAACAGGCAGTGACCGGGTGACAGAATCAGAACAGTATTTGGGGTTTTCCTAAACAATGTGTTTGTTTTCCCAGATCTGTGCAGCTAAAATAAGGCAAATTGGGTTTTTATCTTTGCCATAATGTAACAGTTCCACATCTATCTATCCAAAGTACCTGGAGAAGATCCTGGGCTATTGAAGCAGGAATCAGCTCACTAGGCAAATTCAATTTCAGTCCATTTTGACCTGTTTTTCTGCTGGGAGATCAGCTTATGAAAATAAGCTGACTGGGAAATATGATTACAAATGCAGATGGTAACTTCCCCTGTATCAAAGCGCTATATGGTACTTATCCTTGGATTTTCATATGTTGGAAGAGCAATCTCTATTGAAAGTGTAACAACATTTGTGGTTTTTTTCCTCCTAGTTCAAACACTAGCTTAACTTTAAAGGCATGTGTTTATTATCCTTCATAAGAGTGGTTCTTTATGTTGAGACCTGTTAAAGCACCAAAGAATATTGCGTAGAAGAAAAATAAAAATTCAGCTTGTAAAAATATTCAATTTTCTCAGCACCTTAGGACTGTCCTTTTTCCTTCTAATATAGAATCAATGTAGCAACTGTATTTGACCACAGAGCAGCACTGGAAGGTGCTAATGGAGAGAAAAACATCTGAGATCACTTTACCTGATGACTCCTAGTAGACCTCTGACTGCTCATAAAGATTGTATGCGAACAGCTGATCTTAAACTTGAATTTCTAGGCTTAAAGCAATTCTGAAATTATTTTATTGCCACTGCACTCATAGACATAAATCAATGTTTGTAGGAGACCCAAGGAGATTTACCCAACTGTCAGGAGAGGAATCTTATGATCAAATAACTTGGGTCTGCTGTAGCCAATAATGTTCTATCAATTTTCACCAGATGAAAACTGCCCCTTTTTCACTTTTTTGGATTTTTTTGTTTAAATAAGGGTAGCAATTTCCTCTGTTGTTATTACAACATGAATGGCCTCTTATTGGGCTGCTCACTAAAAGTTTTATAGCTAAAGTACTGTGAGTGTTTTCATTATAAATGGGTATCATAAAACTCTATAACTTGCTTGTAAAAATTCCCTGCCAATAAAAATCTGGCACATCCAAGTTTGGTTCTGGAGCTAATTTATTTAAAATAATTTATTAAAATAATTGAACAGCCTTTGTGAAGTAATGAATGTAGCAAACAATTCTATTAACACCTAGTGCCTCACAGCACTGTTCTTAAAAGCAACCAAAATTTTGGGAAGAGAAATATGAGTAAAGCACTGAGTCAGTTTTGGCAACTATGTGAATTTAGACATAAAAAAATTTTCTGATCAAGTTACTGTACTGTGTATATTTAATACATTACATTATAGAAATATCCTACTATTATTGTGTATTTGATTAGTGTACATATGATTCAAGTACTCCAGAAACCTTGCATTTTAGTGAGTGGATATCTTTTAGGCTAAACTGACTGACACCATTGAAATGAGATATGCTTGCAGGAAAATTGTTTGCATAAGGATCTTTTTCTTAAATGTGTTTGCAAAAATCTCATATTTAAAATAAGAGTAAAAAAAAGTACATCATCCTATGCATGTCCATTGCTCACTTTCTCTACCTCTTTTATGCAACTGCTTTCTTTTGTAGTGTTTCCACTGTCATAATTTGAAAATAGAGTAGGGTATTTGTGTGAAAGTCATGGTATAATGGTATACACCTGATCAAGAATTTTAATTCAGTGAGAGAAGTTGTATGTGAAATTACAGTAACAATAACAACACTGATTATTAAACTTTTTAATTAAATCTGTAGCATAATCAAGGTTTCAAATTTTTGACTTGAACAAATCCTGAATTCTAGCAGAAAGATTATCAGACATTTTTCCTGAGAAAGGAAAGACATTATGAAGAGTTAGATTAGGTGATAATGAGGGGCTGTGACCTTCATGCTGCTCTTTTTGGATCGAGACCCTTTCTCATTATCCTAATAGAATAAGAGGATCTCTAAAAATGCATGAGATTTTTTTTTTTTTTCTCATGAAGAGCTACACTATGAGACACTTGAAAATAAAAACCATGGTGTACACCTAAACCCAAACAATATAAAGTAATCAAATATGTTGAAAGAGTGTCCTTGTTTTTAAATGCCAGGTACCAGGTGCTGGAGAATATATTCTTGCACCATGAAATGTCTGTGACATTATTTATTTACAAGTAGATAACTGGAACATGTTTTTTTTTCAGGGAGAACATCTCATTTTCTGGAGTGCCCTGCTACACATAACCTGGAGCTCCTGTTTGTTTATAGGAGTAGTTGAGGAGGGTGTTTTTGCTTTTCTCAGACTATGATCCCCCAGGGTAAATAAAAATGAGGGCTATGTGAAAATGATTAATGTATGGTCTTTCCTTAATTCAGACTTCAGGTCTCAGTATCTTGTTCAGCATTCTTGTACACCACTTGACAGTTCCTCTCATCTTTTTGACAAGTAATTTTTTGGGCCTATGTGGCTTCATTTTAATGGATTTCAGACCCCAAAATATAATGTATAAAGCCTTATCCATTATTTAAAAGAAACAAGCACGTACTTTCTGGAATTTGTAATGCAGATGCAGGTACCAAGAAAACCCTACAAATAGGAATAGATTCTTGCAGCTTAAAAACAAGCCAGTGTATCCAGCCCTCAAAAATGTAGGGCACAAGAACCTGAGAAACATTTGGTGTCATGTGTCACATACCTTAAATAATTTAATCTTTATCATATGGGAGCATGAATAGTTCTTCCTTATACTTACAGGGTTCTGACTGTACAGGTAACACAGTCATTATTGGGATTATTTGTCAGAATAGGAGAAAGAAAATGTAACAAATGTCAAGTACAAGGGTTATTGCAAATGTTTTGTGGTTTTTTTTTAACCCCAGCCACTGTGCTCATTTGTGACCAGTGGTATTCTCTTTGTTTTATCAATGCACCCCAATTCTGTGAACACCTACCTGCACCACAGATGACTTCTACATAACTGCAAGTGAATTCCTTTGTAGTGTCTTCTCCTGCCATTTGTAGCCACTCAGTGTTTATCCTGTAGAAATGGAGGGTTATCACATTGGAGGAGTAGATCAGGAAAGCTGAGTTTATCCTTGGGTATTTCACTTATGTTTGTGGTGAGTGGTTTGAAGCAATGTAAGCTGTGATCTGTGGGAGTGGGAATATGTGAATATGGCTAGGCTAATAGCAGTGCAGTGCTGGGTTCCTTTTATTGATCATGAAAATACTTTAGAAGACTGTCTTACCCTTTATATCAGTCCTCAATACTGGGGGAGTTCAAAGCCAGCTATTTTCTTATTCTTGAGGCAAAGACAAGAGAGAAGTCTGGATATTGACCTGATTTTGTCCAACCTTTCTGTAAAATGACTTATTCTCCATTATCTCTTTGACAACCATTTGTACTTTTTATCTGCAAAAAGCATAGAATATCTCTGAGTGCCAAGGAACATGAATTCTGCAGGGCTGCTTCCTCTTGGTTTCATAGGGAGAAAGGGCTTGCAGAGGATTTATCTTTTGACTCCTAGACAATCCAGAGTAAGGAACTTCCTATTTCATCTTGCTCTCCACTTGGTTTCTCCCTGCAACATTTATGTAAGGTTGCTGCTCAGGCATTGCCACGTTTAATGTATCCTTCAAGCTGATACAGCCAAATTCTTTTCTCACATAAAAATATTCCTAGATCAACTTTACCCTTCTCTTTTAAGGATAAATGTCAGAGAAAACACCTCTTCATCAGCTTGACCACATCTGAAGGAGGGAAGTTTTAAAGAGAAGCTGTAGTCAAAGTTGTTGCAAACCAAAGCACAACTCACTGCCAGTTAAGATATAAAGCTAAAGTTATTCATAGAAGTTTCAAAACTACTGAGTTGGGAACTGTTCAACCTCTATTCAGCCCCACACTATTCTGTGGTGTACACAACAGGACTTATAAATTAGGTGCCATGGTCACTGTTGTACAGTATTAATTATAAAAAGCATTGCACTTTTGTTCAATGGTCGCTTGCCATGGAATTGTTGCAGTAGTTTGGATTACTTGGGATTATATTTGGGGATGTTTGAATGGCATCACTTTGTTGCTATATAAGCTTATTCAATTTCATTATTCAGTAACAAGTCATCAAAATAACAGTATATGGATTCTGCTGGATGAATATGATAATCCTCCCTCCCTGCCTTCTTTCTCAGTTACCCTCTTCCACATCCCATAAATTTTGATGTGTTTGGTTTTTTATCTACCTTTATATATTTGGTTTGCCCTGCTAATGTTCATGTCTTCACCTACATAATTAACCTAGCTTCAGGTAGGAGGTGCTATTACACAGCATGGGTGAAAGGATAGAAGACACACAGCTCTGATCTGTCAGTTCTTGACTGTTGGGTGCAGCCTCTGCTTTTGAAATTCTCCTCTAGTAAAGCTGAGATTGTTTAAGGAGCGATCCCCTTTGTGATATTGTTTCCACATTTGCTGCCCTACCTCTGGATCTCAGCATCACCATTTTATTCTTCTGTAAAGCTGCTTTGAATTCTGCTGGTTCTTTTTACCAGAAGTACCCAGATATAGGTTGATGGTGTTATCCATGAATTTGACAGTGGGAAATCAGCTGACAGAAGCCTGTAAGACTTTCCAGTCTCACTAAATAACTCTGGAGATCAATTCAGAGAAGGCAAAAAATGTTTTGTCCAAAGTTTTACAAATATGTAGGGTTCATCTGAGCAATAAGTGAGCAAATAGGAATGGTAGGGAAAGTCATGCTATGAGAAAAGGCTTGCATTTTATACAAATGAATATAGACATTACTAAAAGGAAGGTGATGAGTCTTGGTTCCCAGACTGGCATGGAAAAACTGCCTTAAACCCCCCTGTGGAAAGACGAGAGTTAAGATTGCTGTTGTGAGCAATATTTTGAATCACTAAGTCATTAATGCAATTCATCCCAAGCTCTGGATCTTTAACAGATACCTAATTTTATTTAATATTTTAATGAGGAAGGAGAGGTATACTGAAGAAGAAAGACTATTGCCCCAGAACTCATTCATTCCTGTTGCAGAAAAAAGAAATAATTTCCTTTCAGAAGATTTGATCTATGCAGTAACATGGTCACACATTTATTTTGTCACTTGGATTAAGTTTCTACAACAGGGCTATACTCAAAAGAATGTAAGTTCCTGGCATTTTTCCAGTTATCAATACTGAAATATTAGTGATCAAGCGTTTACTGAACACCATTCCTCAAACGCAGGGGCTCCACAGCATCTTGTTGCATTCATGGAATTCATTTGTTTGCATTATCTGGCTGACTGGTTCTTTTGTATTGCCAAGGTGATGAACAGATTTGACATTTAGCTGATTGCTTCACCAAAATTAAACAGAAAACAGGGCAGCCATCCAAAGTTCCTTTCAGTGTGAAACCTAATTATAAAAATGCTTTGAGCAGCAATTTCTTTTTGGATGTTAAAGTGCTTTTATTAGATTGTTCCCCTGTCATTTTAAAATTTATTGCTAGACACTTATAAATGGGATTGCCTGCTGAAGTAGAATTATTTTATTTTCTGTATTTAAGATGGGAGGAAAAAGTGTATGGAGCAAATTTTAGGCCAAATTTGTTAGTATTTTACATGTTTCTGAAAAGGAAGGAGAGTAACTAGTGCTGGCTTTCATAGACCCAACATATGTAATTTATCTTGGTGTTGAATAAAACTGTATCTGCTTTTTTTATTCACAGTTCAGCAACTCCCAATTTCCAAAAACTATTATTTAGCAAATAATGAAATCAAGTATGTGATTTAAAATTTGAGTACAGCCCTGTATTGTTAGAAGCTTCTATTAATAATATAGATTTACACAATTACTGGTGATAGAAAGATCTAACCATGTACTTGTACCTGTCTTTCATAAGCCATTACTGTTCTCAAACAGCATAAAAGTACTCTTAAGTCATTTGTCAAGGTCATTGAATATTAGGTGGCCAAGTGAATTTTAACTAGTAAATTTAGAGCTGAAGACTGAAGGCAGATCTTAGAATAAGTTTCTTGTGAAATATTTTTTTAATGTCTTGGAGTATGTTTAACTTTTTATACTGCCTGTTGTTATTAATGTCCTTTGGACCCCAGACAAGGTGTGATCTGGGGAGATTTCAAGGTGACAAAATTGTGGGGTTTTGCATATGATATTGTCTAGCACACTTTGGGCACTAAATCATCTAGTGAGGACATAGATTAATTCTTGACACTGAGATCTATTAATATACCTTGAAGCCCAGTGAATTATGTGAATCTGCTGTTTCAAGCTGTAGAATTCTGCCATAACTAGGAGGAAATATTTTGCTGTAGGTAGATTAATGTTGAAAGCTTGTCAAGAAAAAGTTTAACATTGAAAATTTATTCTTTCTCTATTTGCCAGTAGTAGAGTATCTAGAATAGATACCATTTGTGATCTGAGGAAAAATAGAGATATAACTTCTTTTATATTTATCTGTGTTATTAGAGTTTTAATTATATAGTCTATTCCCTATTAAAAACTCCATCCCGGTGAATAATCTTACAAAGGGTAATTTTTTCTCCTATCTCTGAGAGCTTTTCTCCTAAAATATAGTAACTGTCAGTGCTTATCAAATAATTTAATTCATGCCCATTGCAGGGCAAGTAATTAAGATAACTCAACATTCTGTATTAATAAATAACAAAAATGAGAATAAGAGATTTGCTAAATACCCTTTTTGAAGATAATGAGTAGGGCTTATGGATGTTGTGAGGAGGCTTTGAGTTGACAGAGAACACAGTCTGAACAAGAGCTAAGAGCAGGTGTACACAAAATGTGGGTTTGCTTTTTGTTTGAGTGTTGAAGTTTATTTCAGTACTAAGCCTTCTTAACTCCTCTTTGTATCTCTAAAGTGTCCAGAGCTGGGGGTGTTTCCCTGAAGAAGAGGAGGCTCAGGGGTGTCATTATCACTCCCTGCAACTCTGCCAAAAGGAGGGTGGAGCAAGGTGGGAGTTGGTGTCTTCTCCCAGTCAGCCAGCGACAGGACAAGAGCAATTACCAAACGGCCTCAGGCTGCCCCAGGCAAGGGGCAGGCTGGACATCAGGAAAATTCTTTCATGTCAAGTTTTAGAATGCAGTGCCCAAGGGAGGTGGTACAGCCACCATGATGGACACAGCACTGTGTGCTCTGTCTGCTTCATCAGGTGGTGTTCAGTCATAGGCTGGGCTCAGTGATCTTGGAGGGCTTTTACATCCTAAATGATTCTCTCTTCTAACTACTTGCTTGTCAGTGTGATAAGTTGTTCAGGCTATGTCAAATGGGGAGAAATACATGGCTGTTAATTTGAAAGTTCACAGAATATGCCCCTGTGTACACAGAACATTCCCTTGCTCTGTTTTGTTGCTAACAGTGATCCCAATGGATGTGCACTGTTTCTGTATTCCTTTGTGGCAGTGGGTCTCCTATAACTTAAACCAATACACAGTAATTTCACGATTATAAGCTGCACCCTTTCCATTGAAGAATCCAGCCTACCCCAGTAGTGCGGCTTATATTCAGGTGCAGCTTATCTATGGACAAATCCCAGTGAAATGCCAACCCGGAAGTGGGAGTCGGCCGGGAGGGTGCATGGGGCTGCCTTTAAAGGCTTCACTTGTCTATGGAAACTGTTTGCAACTTGAGCACCTGACACCAAACCCAGCTGGCAACGATTCTGTTACTAATTTGTTACTTTGTTACACATGGATCCTCGCTTTAAAAAAAAAAGAAAAAAAAAAAGTGCGGCTTATATTAAGGTGTGGCTTATATATGGACAAATCCCGTGCTCTACCCGGCTACCGGGAGGTGCGGCTTATAATTGTGAAATTACTGTAAGTGTATATGAACTATCTGCCTGAACTGTGTAAGAACACTTCAAGTGTTCACCTAAAATAGTTTCTAATTTTTCTGTTTCCCTTTGAAGTAAGCAAGGGATGTGTGGCTCTTTAGTGTAAGTGCTGTGCAAACTCATCAGGAACAGCTTGGCCAGGGTCATCTTAACAGTATTCTTTTTGATCCTGTGTTGGCTTTGTGACAATTTCAGGGAAAAGTGGCAAAAAAAAAAAAAAAAGTCTGTTTAGACCCTAGTGCACACTCAGGTTTGCATCTTGTAGTAGAGCTCGAATGAGGCATAGTAGCAATTAACATTTGATTATCAGAGCTTATTTTTGGATTCATGTTTAATTCTAGATGTCTGTCAGAAAAGACTGTTGGACCAAAATTTATTTCACACAAACATTAAGAGAGAAGGAACGGCAAGACATTTGGCAGGACAACAAACTCCTATGATGAACTCATTTGTATTTGCTAAACTGAAACTTCCTGTGACACAAAGGCCACCAAGTTTATTTTTGAAAATAAATTGAGTAGTTTAGTCACCGCCAAGAAAAGACAAATGGAAAACCATCTTTGGTTGCAAAAGTGCTTCCTACAGTATTTCTAACTCCTACCTGTTATTTCTCCATAGGTTGATGGGATATTATGCCTGGCTGACATCCTCACTGACACCAGCCATTCTGAGGCTACTCATGCAGAAGCAGCAGCAGTAATTGCCCAGATCACATCTCCACATCTCACCTTCACTCAGCATCTGAGCAGCTTTCTGGAAAATATGGAAGAAATTGTGACAGCACTTGTCAGTAAGTTTTCTACAGGACTTCTGAGTCCAGTTAAAATAACAGGTTTCATTAGAAAAATTCCTTATATAATGTTTCCTATAGTTCTCTTAACAGATAAAATAATAATTTTAAATTCTGAACCAGAGAATTCTGCAACTACATAATATTTTTTACTCCAGGCCACATGTGAATAGAATTTATGCCTATTTCTAAAAATAATATCTGTGTGAAAATTACCTTAAGAGCCTCAGAAAAGGTTCATCAAGGCATCTTCTTATATGATTTTTGTCTGTAAAAGAGGAATGTTGAGAGCTGCTATGCCTTTTGTGTTTTCCAAACTTTCTAGAACTCAAGCTCACCACTACATCTGCGTGTGTTTGATAATTTGGAGGACAAGTAGTGTCATATGATCTGTGGGTATTGTCACAAGAAAACAAAAGGCCTTTCTTGTCTAGGGCAATGATCCATGGTAGAATGAGACAAAGGTAATAGCAAGGCTTTCCTTAACCTGGGTCAGTGAGAATACTTTTGATAAACAAGATGGTATTTCTCATTGCTTTCTAAAGAGAAGAGTATCTTAATTCTGGTACTGTGTTCCCTCCCTTTCTCTCTAGTCTAGAAATTCAGTTTCCCAGAGCTCCATGTCAGAATGCACTGTTTGGGTTTTCTAGTTTGATTTCACATGTCTAATAGATCAGTACATTTGGAATTTTTTCTAATGAACTCAGTGGTTGCAGTTAAACTGCAGCACTTCAATTTGAATGTGTGTTTTGTGTGTGTGTGCTTTTAAATTTTTTTTAGATCTAAAAAGAAAAAAAGAGTAGTATCAGTGCTTGATGATTCTCTGGTGGCTGGGTGTTATCTGAGATGTATTTAGGCATTTTTCAATAGGTCCAAAGAGAACTAGTGATGCAGAAATCAAGGGAACAATTTATTCCTGATGTCCAGCAACAAATTGAGAAGCTTGTGCTCTGACACTACCCTGAATCCAGTAGGTGGAATTAACGTGTGCTGAGCTTGGTTCTGTTGTAGCATCTGACCTGATTTGTTTCAGATGATTTTCTGGGTTATTTTAGTGTGGCACAGTCAAGGGCCAACCTGAACAGCTTATCCAGAATGTGTTAGCTGATAGATCATTTCCTCAGTTGTTGCTGCTTAAGTTCCACAGGAATTTTAGTGGTATATATTCTGCCCAAGAAATGTAAATGTTAAAAATAGAACATGTATAACTTTGTAAGAATCCTTTCAGTAATCACACACCACTTTCCTTGTAATATTTATAACTCAGTAATTGAATTACTGTAATATGTTTAATTTTTAAACCATGCAGAAATCCCATTACCAGATGATTCACATCTTAGTTAAAGTACATATGTACAAGGGATTAAAAGTTAGCTGTCTCTTCAGCACTTCTTATTGAAGTTGAAAAATATGCAGGATGATTTCTGACTACAGAGAATTAGATTTAGAGATAAGCAGCATGTATATGTACCTTCTTCTAAAGAAGAGGATGGAATTATTTTCATATGGATCATTTACTGTTAGCTTTCTGCCTCCTGCATTTAATTTTATTTATTTATATCAATCTTTATTTGAACAGCATGCAGTGAAATATTCCCAGTGGAATGGTAAACTAGGTACAGCATATCGTTCATCAGAGGTTGTAGTAAGGTGGGTGTTGATCTCTTCTTCCAAGTAACAGATGAGAGAACAAGAGTAAATGGCTTCAGGTTGTGCCAGGGGAGTTTTAGATTGGATATTAGGAAAAATTACTTCATGGAAAGGGTTGTTAAGTGCTGGAAAACTCTACCCAGGGAAGTGGTTGAGTCGCCATCCCTGGAGATATTTAAAAGCTGTGTTGATGTGGCACTTGGACTTGGCAGTGATGGGTTTGGTTGGAGCTGATGATTTTAGAAGTCCTTTCCACCCTAAACTGCTCTATGATGTGACATAATTGACAAAATTAAGTTTATGTTTTTTGTTTCCTTTTTTAATCTCCATGTTTATGAACTTGATATTGGCTAATAAGATCACTATTGCAAGTTGCAGATGGTTAAATGCTGCCTTTAAATGCCGCAATGAAGGAATGACTTTTATTCATCTTATTTTCTTCATTCCTAGAACTGTGCCAAGAAGCCTCATCAGGTGAAGTTTTCCTGCTGGCTTCAGCAGCTCTTGCCAATATTACTTTCTTTGATACCATGGCTTGTGAAATATTGCTCCAGTTAAATGCAATGAAGATTCTCCTAGCAGCGTGCTCAGATAAACGCATAGTGGATACTCCGTATTCCCGGGATCAGGTGAGGAATTTCTCTGCAAGCCACTGTCACATTTGTGTAAAAGCCAAAAGATTTCAGCACTGGGTCCGTTTTGACAGAGCCAAACCTAAGTTTGTTTCAGGTATTCCTTTCTTGGTTCTTTTACTTATATCCTTCTTCCTTTATCTGCTTCAGTTCCTTCGTTGTTTTTTTTTGTTTTTTTTTTTTTGTTTTTTTGGTTTTTTTTTTTTTTTGTTTTTGTTTTTGTTTTGTTTTTGTTTTTGTTTTTTTTAATAGGCATTATAAAATACGACAGCTTTAATGCAATTTTCAAAAAAAAGTAGTTGCAGTTCCTATTGGTTCCTATGCAGTTCTACTGTCCAAGGTAGTAGAATTTATTGTAGTGGAATCTCTGTCTTTTGGAGGGATTTAACACTTGTCTGGACAGAGCTCTGAGGCAAAGATATATATGGAACACAAATATACAGCTGTCAGTTCAAAGATGAATTAGCTCCAAAAGCTGAATAAGGATCTCATCCCCAGCCCGTTGATGTTGGCAGGCTTTGGACCAAGTCCTGTCTGCCTGGTAGATGGTTGGCAAATTTTTATTGGCAAATACTCTTGATGCTCTTTTGCCATTCCCTTTCCTTCTCACCATAACTTTTTTTTTTTTTTTTTAATAAAGGGACACAGAATACTAAAGGCTTATGCTAATGCACAGGTGGATTATGGTAGACTTGGGATCCTCACTGCCACAGAAGGCTTTTTTCACCCTTGACCAGGAGCCAGGCCTTGGAGATTAAGGCCCAATGGACCCTAGAGGGGTGGCTAGTGCTATTTTAATTTATATTAATAGCACTTACTAGTTTTTCTCAGGACTGTGAATAAAAATAATTAAGCCATAATTACTGTAGTGCTCTTTGGGCAAAGTCAGAGAATATCAGCTATGGTGTTGACATGGCTGTGTATTATTACATGTGTACTGTCCTTCACATTCTTTTTTTTCATACCTCCTGTATATTCCTCCTCTCATAGTTTTGATTTCCTTATTTCTTTATGCCCTCATCTGAATTCTGCTGTCAGCTGTGAGTTTGCAGTTTGCTCTGTGGGTAGCGCAGCAAGCCCCTTCTTCTTTTGAGGAAGGTAGATATTGAAAGAAATACATATGACTTTTTTAGGTGACAGGCTAGCTCCAGGCCTTTTGCAGCTTGCAAGTTCATCCCACTAGCTAGATGAACAGCAAACTGAATGGCTTCCTTCCAAGAACTGAGGAGATTTCATCCGCCATAACCCCTTACCTTCCTTCCCAGAATGAGAAATGAGAGGAGAAATGGTGATGTTCTTTGGCATGCTGCAGTGAGCTTCTGAGCTGACTCCTGGGCTCCTGCAGCATTGGGAAGCATAAAATCCTATCTTGGGGTCTTTTAATGAGCACTGAATGTCCAGGAGGAATCTGAGTGCTGCTCATATTGTCTTTAAGAGCTGCCAGTCAAGCAGTTTTGGTAATGTGAAAGCTTTAAGAGAAGTCTCCCTTCAAATTCCTGAACAAGTGTGTATTTGACTAAATTGTTCCCCTTGTTTCAGTCTTGCATTTGGGGGTGGTGTCTGCAATTACAGCAGTCTCATGGAAAACTTTGCCTTTTAATTTGCTCTGTGCCAAGTTGCAATGAGAAAAATACACTCAGCTGAAAAGAAAAAAAGCACAACAATACTGTATTTTATAATGGTATCATAAATTACAATTTTGGTTTGTGACAGGAAATCCTTTTAGGTAAGTAATGTAGTCAATATCTTTTTCCAGTATATAAAATATTATGTCTCAGGCAGTAGAAATTTGCCTAGGGAGATGTACATTAAAGATGAGTAGGTTTGAAAATGTTTTTATTCAAGATCTTATTTTGGATTATGCAACAAATGTGAAATATATTTTCATGGACTGATGTCCATTCTGAATGATAAAGTCATCTTGATCAGTGAAACAGATGATTTGGAATTGGGTTATATTAAAGGTTGAAACAAACAAAATAAGAAGATTCACAACAGATATAAAATATGATCTGAATATTATAAATTGTATAAATGAGCCACTCGAACTTAAATGCTCTGTTTTTCATTGAAAACTTTAAGTAACACAATTAATAGAGAATTACCTAATATTTTAAAATATATTACTACTTTAGCATTAATGCTGATTTAAGAAAATTCTATTTTGGTAGACTGAAGTGGGCTTTACTGTAAGCCAAAAATGGGAGGAAGACAGCTGAAATTCAGGGAAGGAACAGTGAACTTTGTTTTCCTTTGTGCCATTTTATCTCATCTTAAATTTGCACATCTATATAGGATATAGAATTATTAACTGTTCTTCTATGCAGGACATAGTTATCACGCTCTGGGATGGTACAAACAAATAACATTCTGCCCAGGAGTTGAATATTGGATAGATTGTGTACTGGCTGCAAAAAATATTTTACTGCTCTAACACCTTTGAAATTGTTCTTCCTTTCGACTTCTGGAAAGTTTTTTAATCCAAATGATAAAAAAATCTTTCTTGACTTTGTTATCCAAAAACCAACCTCTTTCTTCTTTCATTTCCCAGCCAGTGTTAGATTAGGTCAGGAAAGTAATCTAGAACTGAGACCTGGACTTTCTGATAAACAAGATTATCATTGCCCATTTTATACAAGCATGTGACTGCTTCTATAGCCAGCAACATGATTCTGAGATTCCTTAGTTTTGTAAGAAAATACATTGCATAAGAACAGTCATAAAGCAATATTTTCCAGATTCCTTAGTCCCCAGTTTTGAGTCAAAATGGATATGAATGTCCCGTGTTCTATTTCTTTCTGCAGATAGTTGTTTTCTGAAGACCAGTTTTTGTATTTCAGAACAGCATCAACAAATCCATTCATAAGGGTCCATTCCTAAATTCAACAGTGTAGTGTATGCAGTCCTAATGAAGTTCAAGATCTGTAAGAAGAGGGGTTTAGCCAAACCCCATCATTCAGGATCTTCTTGACTTTAGCCATCATCTTCAACTCTACATGGAAAAACATGAAATATGTATATTTGACTACAGTGTGTTTATGTATAATAAAATTTTTCTCTCTGCATTCCCACTTGTCTCTTCAGTGCTGCTGGTATTCTCACCTTACCTGTGAAGTTGTGGAGGTATAGCCTAACACCTTCTGATCTTCTCTTACTTAGGCAGACAAAGAATTAATGTGCAGTGAACACATCCATTTTGAAGTGGTTATTCCTAGGTCTAAGATCAGTGAATTATGTGTCAGAACAATTTGAGGTGGAGAAAAGCTCCTAAGCTGGAAGGAAAAATTGGAAATGGTTGCTTTTTTAAATTTTATTTATTTTTATTTTTATTTTTATTTTTATTTTTATTTTTATTTTTATTTTTATTTTTATTTTTATTTTTTTAATAAATTCTTTCCTGTTTTCTTGGTGTTTGGGAGATGGTGGTGGATTTGTCACTGAGATCTTCTGTCTCATTTAAGATTTTAAATCCTTAATACCATTCTTTCTCTACATTCCATATTCTTTTCTCTGCTCTTCACCTTTTTTTTCCTTAGCAGGCATTTGTGTTTGTTTTTACTGATCTTCCTCACTTTTTTGCCCCCTTAATTGAAGATTGTAGTGTCAAAAGGACATTAGAGACAGATGCTTCTTTCATATAAGGAAGCTTTGATTTATAAATGTTGCTGAACCCCCAGTGAAAGTCTTTGAGAGTAATGTTTTTAATGAGTATTAACAATTCTTTTAGATTGTCTGTATGAAATAAATTTGCAGTACTACTTCTCAACCTGAGTTTCTTGAATACTGGGGGATTTATTAACAAAGCCTTTACGTGTGGACAAGGTTATAAAAGGGTATCTGCCCTGTTTTCTTGCAGAGGTCTCTGTTAATATCCAGCTCTGACATTAGTACCATGATCACTAGATGTGTGCTTTGAATTCCCTCCCCTCTGAGAGGACTGACTGTGCACTGTGTACACCGCAGTGTACATGAAAACTGTGGCATCCTTTCCAGTATTGACTGGATCACACTGAGAAAACATGATTTCAACTAACACAACTAGAAAGAGAACTGATAAACTTATAAATTAAGTTGTTTTCAAAAGCTTAAGAAATCAAGAAACATGACTGCTAGTAAAAAAAATGAAAATTATCCCAAAGTCAACTGACTATCTGAATTTTAACCACACCATTATATTAATGATATTACAATTATTTTCCTATGTTTGGTTTTAATAATTTTCCTGATGTGTTTTTTCTTTTTAACTGCTTATTTTTGTATTTTCATGCACATAGGGCCAGACATTTACACTGTTATAAATAAATAACAGTACTGATTGGCATTATATGGTCAATGTTATGGGTTGTATTTCAGGGGTCCAAAACTGGCTGTCTAAAACGCTAAAATTTTGAGACAAAATTCCTGCTTAGTTACAATTCTGCCTTTCATATTTTAGATTCTTTGTGGGATAAAAGAATGTGCTCCCCCTTGCAAAGCAAGGGGTTCAGTTGGAATAATAAAATCTCAGCTCAGGTGAAAAGTTAATTTGTGTTGAAAGGCTTATTTGTGCTCTGCTCTGGGGAGATCAGAATCTCTTAGGTGCCTTTGGCTGGATGCGCCTATTTTAAAACAGGGGAAGCTTTTCAGTGCCTTGAAGGAAGTCTGAGAGATAGGTTTTACATGAAATACAGAAAACTGTGCCCGCTCAATCACTTCTTTAGTTATATGCCCTGGTTTATGGGATGTGTATTTTCACACTGACCGATACAGGATGCATGTCCTACGTGCGTCTTTAAAACAAATACTGTGAGAACATTCTGGCTATCCTGCCTATTCCTTATCTAGATTAGTCAGCAATAGGAAGTACAGTAAATAAAAATGTAGTAAAGAATTCCTTCATTCCAAAATATAAGTTTCCTGCAGCTTTACTCTCTGTTGCTCAGCCTCAGCATTCAAAAAAACAGTTCCCTGGCACAGTCTCAGAATAAACCTAGACTTTGCAAGCGGATCCTGTCTCCAGCCACTGTTATTATTTTTGGGGGACGTTAGCTTCTTCTGCTATTCTACGTGTATTTATTTTCTGTTTTCCCAAAGAAAAACTAAAGTCCCAATCACAAAAATGGCTATCAGAAGCAATTGGAGTTATTTTTGATTTTTAAGCAATACCAAGTCCCAGTGAGAATTTCCAGAGATTTCGTACTGAACTTTTTTTTCTCCCGATAGATAATATCTTGAAAGGTTTTTTCTGCCTCAGCTTGCTGTAATGCTCTCATGTGCTGTCTCCCTGTGGATGCATCTTGAATTGTGACATTCAGATGATTTTAATTACCTTCAGAAACAGAAACTCTGTCTTGCTTCTGAGTAGTTTTCCCAGTGTCACTTTGTTTCTGAAGATGGCTATCTGGGACTTCGCAGACACACTATGATTTATGCTTATGTCATTTATTTGAAGGAATTACAAAATGCCCTTATAATATGTACAAAAATTAATATTACTTAGCGATGAATCAGCCTTAAAGGAGTAATTAACTAAGAGAATTAGCAGTTCCATATTGATCTACTTTGCCACTCTATTAAATTACTTGCTAATTCTTATTTTGAGCTTGTGTCTTTCTTTTTATGTCAGGACTGTTAATAAAAGCCTCCTGAGCAGTGTCCCCTTATTATCAATAAAGGTATATTAGCACCACACCTTCCATCTCCATAGACCCTTTCCCCTCTCACAAAATGAGGTAAGGGACCCTCAGTTTTGGGAGATATTAGCCCTTTAACAGGCTAAAACGTGTGCTCTCATCCTCCAAATCCTTTGGCATCTTTCTTCCTTAGTAGTTGGTTTCACAATAAAGGGAAAAACTTTCTTAAATCTCCCACTAAGGGAAAGTTTTCAGAGAAGCCTTCTGTTTCTTAAGTGTTCTCTAAGTTTGAACCTCTTTGATAATTACAGATTTACACTCTCAGTGCATCTTATTTTATAGCAAAGCATTTGCACCTAGTTTTTGCTTTTGCAACTAAGATTCAGTACCTTTGTAAACTGGTTGATGAGCATTAGTCACCATTAGTTGTTTAGAAAAGTTTTATTATAGTATTTACAATTACATATTTTAGCAAAAACAACAACGAAGGGGACTGTTGTTTGAATAACATTATTTTAAATATTCGAATTAACCATGGTTTCTCAAATTTAAAATGCTCTTGACAACTGAAATTCCTAAAGTTCAGGGCAAATCAGGCTACAGAACTTAAAAGGAAGGTTCACCATGCATTAATTCAATATGTCTGAAAGTCTGAGGCAGTGGAACGAAACTATGTGGAAACAGAAACAAATCTTGAATTATGATATATATATAGAATAACCAAAAAAGATCAACACTTCCAATTTATAATAATGTTTAATATTGTCACTAGAGATGTATCTGTGTTTTATATGTGTTTACTAATTTTGCTTATAAAAATAGAGTTTTTTTTTATTGGATTTTAGATTAATTTCCAGGGCAACTGCAAGCTAGATGATGCTTAAGAGGATGAAGCTGTACTGGCCTTTGAAAAATATGAAATAACATCATTATTTTAAAAGTTTATTTATTAAATAGGTAATTTTTCCGTGGATCTTCAAAGCTTCTTGATTTTGGGTGTGGATTTTTTTTTTAAGTTCTCAAAGTGACTTACTCTAGTCTCTTACTCTTGTGAAAAACCTTACTACTCCTAGTGAAATCTCTGCATGTTGATATTTTGCTAAGTTGGTGCCCCTTCAAAAGGTGCTAAAGCATGAGCTGGTCTGAGAATTCCTTTGCTGACGTTTTGCCTTTTCCTGTGTCTCAGTGCCCCGTGGTTTAGGTGTGTGGGGGTGAGCACACCAGAGCAGGCAGGTGTTGAACCCTTCAGGGCTGTTCCTCTGCTTGTTTTTAGCAATGCCACTCGTGACACTGACCTGAATCATCCATCCAGCTTCCCTCTGATCCAAATAAATGTCTCAGCCCTTGCAGAACCTGAGGGAGACAAGAGGGAAGATGGAGAAGGACTTTTTACAAGGGTGTGCAGTGACAGGACAAGGGGAATGGCTTCAAACTGAAAAGTGCATGTTTGCATTAGGGAAAAATTCTTTGCCATGAGTGAGGTAAGGCACTGGGACAGGTTGCCAAGAGAAGTTGTGAATGTGCCATCCCTGGAAGTGTCCAATGCCAGGCTGGATGGAGCTCTGAGCAGCCTGGTCAAGTGGGAAGTGTCTCTGCCTATGGCAGGGATTGAAATTAGATGATCTCTAAGGTCCCTTCCATCCCCAGCTGTTCCATGATTCTATGCTGATTGTTTGTTGAGCAAGTCCATTTTTCTGTGGTCTTCATTAATACAGTGGATTTAGGGCTGCCAGTTCACAAACTGCAGCCACCAGGTTTAGCAGACTCCTGCTCTAGTGAGACACCTGCAATTTCGGATGGACTTGGATAGCAGAGAGAAGAGTGTGAACCAGCCCGTGTCAGTCTGTTGGAGAGCACTGCTAAAACACAGATATCGGAAATGCATGGGTTAAGATCCACCTGCAAAGTAGATCTGCTTAGCAGAGATACAGGTGCTGGGGTAGGGAATTATGCTGGATTCCCTGATAAAATTTTCTTAATAGCACATCTACAAATCCCACAGGTCAAGAATTGGTGTGTGGCTTCAGCACATTCCTTCTCCATGATAGGAAGGCAATGGCAGATGACCAGAAGTCATGTATCCTGTCTTCAGGATGTCTTCTTCCTCACACTTTGAGTTGACCACAAGTTCACTGCATGACTTAGGAATCCAAAAAAAATGGCAAGAATCATAAATTGTGTCAGGTGCCAGTACTTTGTAATCATGGAGTGTGCTCTTTTACAGGATCAATTATTTGAGCAATTAATGAAATTGATATTAAAGATTGCAGCTGAACAGTAGAGATTCCATGTTAAATACCTTCAAGTTTTTAATTATTTCAAAGTAATTTCAGTTCTGAAAGAAGCTTTGAAATCTATTCTTTTCTAGTAATTTTCACCTACAGAATGAGGCTTAGGCAGTAATTTGTATCTGTTTGTGTGCTCCATGTCTCACTATAACATCTGAACTGGTTTGCTGATTCAACAGGACTTTGTAGTTATTTTTGAAACTGCCTAAGGCTTTATGAAATTTGCAGCCAAATAATGGGAAAAGAAGCAAAGATAAAGACTGCAATGTAAGCCTCTGTATCATTGGACAAAAAGAAAAAAAAAAATCTAGTGGAAGAGAACGTACTGGAAAACATCTATTTATGCTTTTTGATCAACTCTTAATCCAAAAGAGATGAGATTTCTTCAATACCAGCACTCAAAGAAGTGTTACTTTCTGAAGCAAGTTGAGTCTACATTTGTTTGTGTTTTCCTCTAGAGAGTTCATCCTAATAGGAAATGTCCTTGAATTTTGGTTTGTGGTAGAGAGGAAATTTTCATGTAAGTTGCATGAACTTTAAAATTGGAAAATGTAGGGGAACTAGAGCATTTAAAGTCAACTCTTTATTCTGCTTGCCTATTATATTTTTACCTTATCCTATTTGTTACATGGTTTACATCACAGGAAAGGAATTTTCTTGGGAAAAGAAAAATCTATCCATATGTAGTGAGCTAATCTATGGCTTAACTACCATTCAAGTCCTACTAAGATTTTAAAAGTTAATATAGGTAGAACTTGATAGTCATTGATCACAAGGGTCTTTTTTTCACCCCTCAGGATAGGGGTACATATGAACCCTTCAGAGTAGTCCATAAGTATTGCAAAATACAGGAGCTATATAATCAACACAAAGGAAGTATAACTTATAACCTCAAATAATTTTTTGGTGTCAAAAGATGCACACAAACTATTTTTATGTATGAAAATACTTATTAAACAAAATAACTTGGAGCAGTGGAATAATTGGCATGTATTCAAATTGTGGTTAATTGAATTCTTCATCTGTGGCTTAGAGAGCCACATGTGGTAGAGATTCTGCACAGAGGAAGCAATTTTCATTAACGGGATATAATTTAGAATGAGAAAACATATACACTCTGCCTGCAACACAGTTAATGATTAATATGGAATAAATACATAGACATACACTGAGTTACCATATTTCTACCTGTCACTCTGTAGAGTTTCAGCAACTCATTTGCATGCTAAGTAAGTATATTTATTCAGAGAGATGACACTGTAACACTACCTTCAAAAGTGGAAGACCTTTATGCCACAGCATCGGAAATGAGTCACCCTTGTTTTTAAAATGGCAAAGTGAGATCAGAATGGTGATTTGATCTCATGTCTCCTTGCATCTAAGAAGTTTGCTGGTCTCTGAACTGACACTGTACTGTTAAAACGCTGACAATCAGTTCCAGAACTGACCATTATTTTTGAGGCTGGTCAGTTTTCCTGAATTAGATTACATAAATTTGAAACCTCTTAAGAAAGAATATGATTTCTTTTTTGCATTCTGATGATCTCTAGCATTTATTATTTGGTCTCTCACATATGCTGTTAATATTGGGATGTGTCTGCATGCAAAAAGCCAACTATTTGAAGGATTGAGAAGAATGTCTTGCTGGATGTGTTAGAAAGATATCAATGAAGGAAATGGCTGACTGAAAGCCAGCAGCACCACAAGGTTCAGTCTCTTTCAGTGGCTTGCTCCATCACTTTAAGCAAGTTGGGTTACACCTAATCTCAAAAACAGAGCTATTTGGGATAAGAAATTCTGTAAATCAAGATCTCAGAATGGGCTTGTGCACATATCAACACAGAATGTGTTGGTACAAAGCCAAACCATGGTCTTTTTCCTCTAGAAAGGTATAAATGGAATTTTAAGTCCAGTTGCTTTTGAGACAGTGCCTTGACATGCAGACAATTTTTGATTCAAGAAAATTGCAAAATATTCCTTAAACATTCCCTTGACTCAAAGCTCAAAACTCTATATCTCTTGCAAGGATTTCTTAGGATTTCACCTGAACTAATTCAGTGCAATGAGAGCACTCCCAAATATTTGCCATATTTCTGCCATACTAATTTTATGAACCATTTTTATGAACCAATTTTATGATATTTAATGTTGCTGAATTGTAGGACTAGACTTCATATTTCCTTCTCCATTTGAAAACAGGTGGTAACAATATTAGCAAACATGTCTGTGTTGGACCAGTGTGCTTCAGAAATCATTCAAGGAAATGGTATGTATTTTAGCTGAATTATGTTTTTATTTATTTCTGGAGAGTCTAAGTAGATGTATAGTACTTACAAGTACTATAATGAGTAAGGAGAAAGGCTTCACTAATAAAGCTTCATTTTGCATCCTATCTCTGCTGGATATTGCACATTGCTGCAGTGTAGAATATGAGTCCTAGGGATGGTTCTACATAGCTGAAATGAAGTGCCACTGTTTTAGGAATTTTTGCATTTGTGGCCATGTTGCTGGTGTTCTGTATGTGTTACTTATTCTCTAGATGCAAAGCAAAGTAGTAAAAAGTGTCTCAGCAACCTGTATTGTGGTAATACAGGTAAAATTTTGGTAAAATGTAAATGCCTTATTAGTACACCTACCACAAAGTTCAAAGCCAAGTAATATAGTAAGATGGGTGCCTTTTTTTACTTTTCTGTTTTTCTAACTCATGGTAGACACTGCAGTGGATTGTCAGGGACAATGGCACCAAGTAAAATTTGTGTATACATTTTGTCCTGGAATTTCACAGGAAGCATTTGCCCTCTGGCTTTTGAGAGGCGTTGGCACTCATCCTGTGTGCAAAATCTTTTTTTCTGTCTGCCTAGTGTTATAATAAGCAATTGCCACATACTGAGAATGGTCTTCAAATGCTGGAGAATTTAGGTACTTTCTTCTCAACTCTGACTTTTTTTGTATGTTGATTATTATCTAGCTGCATGGCTCTGATGATAATTCTCTGAATTATTTATGTAAATGTACTAACAGTTAAAATCCTCAGATGCTACCTGATGTAATCTGAATGCCTAATAGCATATGGAGTCTAATAGCACATAATTGTCTTTACACTTAATCTAGAAAAAAGAAATCATCTTTTTTTATGGTGCTACAAGAAGAATATCAACTCCTACAGGCAACAATAAATTAATGAAGCCACTTCAACGTGGATGACATTGTCTCTTCTGGAGTGAAGAGTTAGTCATGCAGTAAACACCAAGAAACAGGATTTCATAATTTCCTTCAGCAAAGGATTCCTCATTCTAAAATACCCTTAAACAGTTTGAGAAGAAAACTTTTAAAGACTTGCTTAAAAATATGTAAACAAAAGAAAATTACGGTAATTTCATGACTAAAATTTTAATCAAAACCGGGAAGCACGCCTTATATATGGACAAAGTTCAGAAATTTGCCAACCCGGAAGGGTGAGCCCATGGCAGCCACAAGCCAAGGCAAGCCGCACACCGAGCTCGCGGCAGCCGTGAGCCGAGCCGAGCTGAGCCCACAGCAGCCGCAGCCGTGAGTGCCAAGCATGCGGCAGCCATAAGCTGAGTCACGTGCCGCGAGAGCCATGCCAGCCGGCACCAGGGGCAGGCGGGAGTGCTGGGGCCCGCAGCACGGGGAGGGCGCCTGGGGCTGCGTTTAAAGTCTACCCTGATCTGTGAAAAATGTTTGCAAATTGAGCACCTGACAATAAACCCTGCGATGGTGCAATTCCGTTACTAATTCGTTACTCCGTTGTGTGTGGATCCTCGCTGAAAAAAAAAAAAAGTGCGCCTTATAATCTGGTGTATCTTATATGTGGACGAAGTTCGGAAATTTGCTGACAACCTGGAAGTGTGCCTTATAATCTGGTGTGCCTTATAGATGTGAAATTACTGTACTTTAATTGAGAGTGAAACTTCATTTAGGGACCTGAAATACATCACTATAGGTCTTCCAGGTAGTGATTACCTTCAGGTTAATTTGGAAGCAAATAATGAATTACATTTGGTTGAGTGAAATAAATTAGTGAAATTTAAAATATTGACTTTTAGAGGAGGAAAGAGTTAATGCATTTTCTAGTTCCAGAAGTTCTGTCATCCCAGGACATTAGTGAAGACAAAGTTATGCATAGATCAGAAGAGCCTGGGTGCAGATGTCAAAATTGCAGCCTATATTTATATATTCTCCACGCCCTTCTTGGGCAGTGGCTGTCTGTATTAACCCAACTTTCCTTTTCCCTTCACTTTTTTGCACTGAATTTTTAAATTTTGTTGGACAGCAGATAATGAAGGCTCTTGTATTCTTTTAGGTGTTCAGCTTTTACTGGAGATGCTGTGTGAAAAGTCCTCCTCAGGAAATGCAGCAGAAGTTGCAGCTTGTGAGCGAGTGCAGCAGAAATCTGCGGTTACCCTGGCGCGGCTCAGCCGAGACCCTGAGGTGGCAGATGCAGCCGTAAAACTCAGCTGTAAGCATGTGGCTCCTGCTTAATGAAAGGGGGAGGAACTGCCAGTCTTGGAGAAGCTCTTTCTCATTTTTAGCCTCACTTGGCAAACTTTATGAAAGATATTCCCTATAGAGTCTGTCCAGAGGATGACTGAGGGGATGCAACTAAATGAACCTCTGGCTGGTTTCCCAGAGGAACCTGAGGTGCAGCATCCACTCAACACGGAGCTGTGCCTTGCTGTGCCAACTGACACTGCTGCTCCTCCATCTCTCGATTGAAACCCTCGAGCAGGATATGTCAGGGCACAGAAAACTGGGACCCCTGCAGGTCCAGATGTGATGGATCCAATGGCAGAGCATGTGTTCTTTGGGTAGGAGGTTTTTAAGGGTGTGTGGGAGGGTTGGTAGGGAAGAAATGGAGGTCACAATTTCCACTCTGAAACTGCAGCAGCAAGTAGACTCAATTTTTTTGTTTATGCTTTACAACTATTAATTTTGAGTGCTCTGAACTGCATAGCTCCATGCAAAGTCCCCTAAGTGTTTGCATATCATCTTTGCATTAGAGATTGTATCTACTAAAAAAGATAAACATGATGCATCTAAAAAATATCGCAAAATAAAAAGTTGTTTTTCTAAATTATATCTCCTGATACTCTTTTGTGCACTCAGGTATTCCTCGCCTGATTAAACTTTGCAGATCACCGACAGAAAGAAATAACAGTGATTCTGTTTTAGTGGCATGTCTGGTATGTACATTTTTTATTTTCCTTTCATGCTTATACTAGAAAATTAAGGAAAACAACATCCCTTGAGATTTCAAAATGCATAAGTATTGCAGTAATGTTTTAAATTCATGTCAGGGTCTCTTGCTTTTCCCCTTAAGCATAATCCTGTACACTGTCAATTATTCATCCTTGGATTGAAGATTTAAGTACATAAGGAAAAATGTCTTCATCTTCACATTCCAATTCCTTGGAATACTTTGGAATTTAAGGATTCATTAATTCCTAAATTCCATTCTTTTGGTTCTATGTTAGTTGAAATTAGCCTTGCATCATGGGAGTAGCATCCCTTTATCTGCACTCACACGTATATATGAAAATATTTTTGTAAAGCATGCAAAAAGGGGAAAAGATATTTCTTGCTTCCACTCCAATTTTTTTCTCAATTTCTGTCACCAAGACAATATAGTGCCCAGCAAGGAGTGGGCAACAGAATCTTAACACTTTCTGGACAAAGATCCCATCTGCTGGCCCTGCACTGCATGGGCTGTGAGCCAAATGCCAGAGCTGAATGATTTCACTGAGCATTCTGTGAAAGGACTATGGGGACATGGGTGATCTAGGGTTGGAGCACCAGCTCTGGTGAATGGAGACCGAAGAATATTGTTTGACACTGCTTTGTGATCTTAATGATATTTTAAATGCAAATGTAAAGCTTGGTTGTTGCAGCTTGTTCATTTAAGCAGGTCTCATTCAGGATGAAGAAAGTATAAATGTGAGTGTAGAAAATGCTGTGATTATTCTTCCTGCATGCCAAGAAGACTTGTTAATCTTGTGTGGTTAGAGCAGAGACCACAGAGCAATGGCAGCAAACCAGACTATGATTTTTCTGTCTCATTGAAGTTTTGCTGTACATTCCTTGAATCCATGCCTACTGCTTGAGACGTTACCTACCTCCCTGTCTCAGAAATTCGGCTTCTCCTGATATTTTATTAACTGCCTGAAGATGTTTGCTGAGAAAAATGTTGCAAAAATACTGTCCTTGAGGCATAAGCTGCTTCAAGCTCTGATAGGTATTTGTACTGTACTTAGACCTGCTGCTCAGGTCTAAAAGTAACGTGCCCCAAAATAATTGTCATTTAATAACTTTGCATGAGGTCATATTAATCTGACAGATGAGACATTACCCAGGAGACGACATTACCAAGGAGAGATTACCCAGGCAGCAGAATTGCTAGACCTGCACAGTTCAGTTCTGAGTCATGGCTGTTATTTAAGTATATTATAATGGATTCCTGCAATGAAGACTTTGCCAAGCCTGTCTGCATGACAATGATGCTGTTGTGTTTTCCTAGGCGGCCTTGCGGAGACTAGCAGTCATGAGTCCTGATGGACTGGAAGAGTCAGATTTTCAGCAGCTGGTAAAGCCCAGACTCGTGGATTCTTTTCTGCTATGCACAAATATGGAAGAGAGCTTTGTATAAATGGGAGCCAAAAACCTTTGAACAATAATAAAGATGATAGGTATACAGTAAGATAACACATGTACAATTTATTTTGGTTTAGTCCTATTGTTATTTATGACTTATTTATTCTAAACTCATGAACATGTGGTTTGTTAGAGCAACGGAAAACAATGAGAAAACTTGTTACTGTGGTTTGCAAAGATAATTTTTTATCTTATTTTCCTGCCAAGACACACAAGATTTTATAATTGCCATCTAACAAAATGCTTTGTTTAATATAGCTGAATTAAGGTAATGAAGCCAAGAATTTGTTGCTCTGATATTAAATGCTTCTAATGATGTTTTATCACTGATATTTTTCTATAGTTAGGAAATTTTGTAGGTTTTTTTAATAAATGTTTTAGGCTCATCTGTATTAGGGGAAAATAATCCTAAAAGCTGCAAGTATGTATTTTGAAATGAAAGGGATGTTACAGCTTGAGTCCAGTTCTTAACTGTTGTTATTTTTAAATAGAATTATGTAATTGAGAGAAAAATAAAAAAAAATGTTCAGATGCTGGCTTCAAATAATGCTAAAATGCATTCTTAGGCTGTATAAAGATGTGTTCCATCAGGGGATACAAACTAACAGGAAACTCTTTATTTTCATTGACTGAAAATTCCTAAAGAAATTAATAGAGTTCTTAGAAAAATCTTTGACAGTGTGTGCGTTTTATCTCCTAATGTGAGATTTTCCAGCTATGATTAAAAATAATTACGTGGTGATAACTTTCTCTCCTTTCCAAGCCTTACAAGAACTGGAAGTGCTAATGTCCAGAGAGGTTTTTAACATTCAATCACTGTTTTTCTGAAGAGTTGTTCACACCTATGCTAAATAGTCTGAAGAGTTTAATTAATTGTAACTTGAATTTTCATTTTTTTGGTTAGATAACAAGTCCTGTATTTTCAAAACTTAAATGGGGCCTTTAGGAGCTCTGGAAGTTGAGAAATGGATGGTAACCTAAATGTGACTTTGAAATGGACTTTTTTTTCATGAACATTCTTCTTAATTCTTGCTTTTACTTTTCATTGACAAACGACATATATTGAAAATTACTCAATCGGCAATATCTTGGTAGCGTTTTTTTCACAAAGAACTCTCTAGATTATGAAAAAAATATGTAATTTTTGATTCATGGCTCCCAAGCATTGCTTTGGATCATTTTATGATCAGTAACTTCAGGGTACTAGGATATCTGCCAAAACCCCCTCTACATTCCTTCCTTACTATACTTTGTAGATATATTAAGCAGCTTAATTCATTAATGTTTTTCTAGTGTTGTGTGGTGTTTAGATGAAAGGCACCAGGAAATTTGAAGCTGTATATGAGAAATCTCTCCTACTTCAAGCAGTGAGACAATGGTGGCTACATTCTTCTCCCTTGATTGTATGGGTTATGAAGTCTCTGCCTTAATGTCTTTCTTGTGAGCTCTGCATTTAATGAACTCTATCTTGACTGCATTTTAAATCTTACAAAACATATAATGTCATGAGCAGCCATTCAAAGAAAAGTTTTGAATCAGATGTTCTAGTAAGTACAGAGATGAATTCTGCTTTTTTGCTTACTTTGAGACATTTTCTTAAGTTTCGAAGATTGTTAAAATGTATGGTACTGTAAATCTTTAAAAATAATATATTAGTGATGGATTTTAACACTTTTCTCACTAAGCAAAAATACATGTGAAAGCCATGGATGTCTTGGTATAAGCAATGAATTAATACATTTCATATAAAAACTATTTCAAAATAAAATCCTCTTTCTGTCATTCTGATAGCATGGCAATCTCTGATAAAACACATCAAATTCTGTAGTGAATTCCTATACAGAACCTCATTCTGTGAACTTCAGCTAACACCAGAGATACGAGTTTCTAGATGGAGTAGGGTTTATCCCATAATAGGTAAATTTAAAATGTAATTTAAAGAAATTTTCCACACATGCACAGTGAAAATGCCATCACAACTCGTAATATTGAAATGTAATTTCTAACAGGTCAGTCAAATATTCAGTGAACAGATTGGTAACAACTAATTTGCTCTCAAATACAGTAATCTGAACCCACAGCAATTAAGTTTACTACAGATACTCTCAATTAGATCCATAATTCTAGACCCATATTTTCCATTTAAATCTGTTCATATTACAGATGTGGCTGTTTATATTACAAAAGAAAAGCACATTTAGGTGGATCTCAGATTTGCAGCAGAAAAGATATCTTGAAGGAGCCATTTCAGCAGACCTCTGGCATCACCTAAGTGTCCTCAAAACTATTTAAACTAGGTCTGATTTTTTCATCTAGAGCTGTGCACTATAATTTTGTATATGCTAAAGTTTATGAGAAGATAAACATACCTCTAACTTTACCTCTTAATTCACTTGGAAATAATAAGATATTAAAAATATTGATTTATTTTTCTCAATACTTCTGAATGAGAATTCTGGATTCTGAATGAATTCTTGATTCTAAATGTTTGCTTTGAAAGTGACTTTTCAGCTCTTAAAACAAACAAAAAGAAGAGTTGAAGACAGAATAAACATTTTTGCTTTCAAATGTAGTATGAAATAAAATATTTCATATCAAGACATTTTCACTAAAATATGTATTGTGGTGGCTTAATCCTTGGACACCCGGTGTATTTACATATACAGGTAAGGAGAGAGAGTGGAGAGTATGTGTAATACACTTACAAATCAGCTCATTTATGTGGACTCATTGACCTATAGAGACTGAATGTTTAGGTATTGCTTTAATCTTCCTGGAAAATGAATGTCAAACTTGTTAGAAATGTTGTCATTTCACTTAAATTCATCTGAACATTTTCAGTTTTGTATGAGATTAGAAATGCTTAACAAGCATGCAGTGAGCTGAAGGATTCTTTGTAATTTTGATTTACACTCTAGCAACTTTGGACAATGTCTTCAAATTTCAGCTTTAGTTTCAAACTGTTTACAGATATTCAGGGCCCAGATGTTTCATTCATAGAATGAAGTTTGGTTATTCTTAGTTTATTGTGAACTTGGTACATGAATCACTTATGTGGAATGTTACGTGTTTGACCTTTTCAGTTTTAAATAGTATTTGTATCTACAAAGAATAAAAGAATGTCTTTGTAAATTTCATTCCTTCACTGTTTTTTGGGGTTGCCTGTTAATATCCAAAAGATCCCTTAATTTGTAGGGTTTTGCCTTTGTACAAGACTGTTTCTGGTCGCTCATATGGCTTGTTCTAAATTTTTGTGTTGACCATCTCCTTTTAAATAACAGCAATGAACAGTCAAAATAACCTTGGCTTTTGTATTTTGAGGAATCTGCTTTGATCTTCAGTTTAAATTTGTATTAAATTTAATGCATTTAAAGAAGCCCTCTAGACGCTAAATTGTTCACCGGTGTTCTCTTTTTTAAGGGGAGGTAGAGGGAAGATTGCATTAAGCATTGAAAGAAAGGTCCAGAGTGAATTTGTTAATTGGAGGTGGAAGTGCAGAACTGATGGGAAGGTGGGTGTATAATTTCTGCTAAGCTAAAGAAAAACACAGGGCCATCTATTCTAGATACTTATGTGCTTTGTAGAGACCCTTATCTCTATTTTCTGGCTTGCTCTTGGATCTGAGTTTCTCTTTTTCCAGCTGTGAAGAATTTCTTCATCTTGGGAGTATATTGGTATAATTGCTAGTTATCTAACAGAAGAGAGTTACATTCCAAGGTCTGATCCTGCTAATTATTATATTGAAAAGTTTTTTGTTGAGAAACTGTGACAAAAATACCTTGTTAAATAGATGTAATAAGGATCACCTAGAACAGAAAGAAATATTTATCATTCTTACTATAAGACTTACATGTCCTCCTAAAAACCTGAGAGAAAGCATTGGTATATCAGCTTATACTTTCATATTTTGGTACTTTTACAAGCAGACCTGCTGACTAAGTGTTTAGGAATTGATCAGTTGTCAGCCAAATAACCACTGAATAAGAGAAATCAAAGAAACCCACTAGACCTCAGACCAAGTTCTGAAAATCAAAGATTTTTCTCTTTCATTTTCAACAGCCAATCACTGACTTTTTCTTTTAATAATTGAAGTGTGCCTAGAACCCATAGAAACCTATGGGATACCAGTGGAGCAAAAAAAGAGTAGCAGGTAAGGCTGCTAATTTGCTTTGGAAAGAAATTGAAAAGGATCAAAGGACTTAAAAGATGTGAAGAAAAGGTGTGTGGAATGCAGTGCCTCACCTATCACTGTTGTGATCACCTGTATTACAAACCACTGCTCATCCCCTCCTTAGGTTTTCTGGATTACTGCTGGGTTTTTAATCAGCTTTTGTCCACTTTCCTCACAACATTTAGAATATGACCTTATAATGCATATGTCTTCTAAGTGATCTACTTAGTCTGTTTTGTTTTTTTTTTAATACACCATATTGTAAAAATCTCCTTTTTTTGAGAAGTTCTGAAAGGATAAACCTAACAATATATGTGGTATGTGTGCTCAAGTGAGACAAAGATTATGATAAAACAAGAAAGTATATCTTAAAGGATCCAGAAAACATGTGTTTTCACTTGCATCAAAAGATTAATTATGGGCCCAAATGACCTAGGGAAGACTTATTTGTCTCTTAGTCTTCTGACTTCTGTAAGTCAGTTTGTTTGCACTGAGTTAAAGAGCCAGAGGTAACCCAAGGTTTCCAGGATCTCACTAGAGTAGATGAGTAGAGATCGAACACATAAATATAAATAAAATCTTACAATATGAAACTAAGGATAAAAACCTTTTTTTAGAGCAGCAATTAACAAAAATCAATGATTAAAAAATTTTATCCTATCAGTAGAATAAATTATAATGTTCTTTATCTAGGGCGGAATTGTGAGCTAATTGAAGTTCAGTTCTGGAAGAATAGTCCAGAGCAGCAATTTAGGTCCTTTCTGTAGACCACAGAGAGAAGTGGGCAGTGCTTTCTCTTTGAGGAAGAGACAGAGAGCATACATAGTACCATGGGGTTGCCTTTTTTTGTCCAGTGGTGTGGAAAAAATGGTACTAAGGATTTCTTTGAGGGAGCTGTCTAAACACCTTGACATCTGACTCTTAGTTCAGATCAGGGGAGATGAATTCCAGGCTCAGTCCATAGACAAATGGGGTTCAGCTAGGGTTTTACATGCTGTTTACATATCAAGCACAATTTCCCTTCAACCAGAACATTTTGCAAGATCAGACTCTTCTTTTGAAATGACTAAGACATCATTTACTTATTTGGTATGTGCTAACTGATTCATTCTGTTTGCCAGTGATTTAAAACAAGGAGTAGCTGGACCAACTAATTGATCTCATGATACTATACCAGATTATAGGTTTCTTATTACAGGAAAATGTATTTCACTTGGAAAAAAGAGAGATGGCAAACACGTCATGGGCCACTAAGAACTCCACAGTGAGCTGTCCTAGACAACATGTGAAATACCACTGAGCTAATCAATAGCATTGCACATGCCGGGAGAGCTACTGCTCACCAGAAAACAAGGAAACAAATACATCTTTCCAAAAGTAATCAGCTGAGCTGGAAGAAGAGGAAAGGACACTTCATGACAAGGCAGAGCCTGGAACAAAGCAACACTACAGGTAAGACACAGAAAAAGGAGGACTATTTCTAGATGCTTCTGGTATCCTGTAGGAATCCATGCTGGCTTGGAAGTTGCCTACTATCAAGAGCATTGCTAAACCCTTGCATAGAAGTCTCTGTTGCTCTGCTTACTGTGGCTTAATCTTTGAGCTAGCAAACATTGGGAACCCTTCCTTGAATCAAGAATGTGCTTTCCATCAGTGTTACAGATGATGGATTGTAGTTCACAACCATGTTCCTTTCTAGTTTTCTCTAGCCCTTTCCCCCTGATGTCAACTGATGAGTGAATGACAGCTGAAGGACTTGCATAGGTCACTATAAGGGAAAGCTACTAAGAGTTCAAACCCAGCATCTGTGAAACTGGGCAGTGACATTTTTTACAAGGTACTGATATCTCACTGCTCTGTTACCTTTGCATCAAGGCAATCTCTTACTCTCTGGCTAAAATTTTGTCTGTTTCCTCTCTTGCGCTGTTATGACCATCTTACAACTATTCCTCCTCAAATATTGTCTATTTTTATTTTTTTGAAAGTGTCATACTTACAGTTACCAGCGTGCTGGGTAGTGCACTCAGATGGAATTTCTGGATTCTGCTGCAGAGACCAGATGAATGATCATAAATTGGTCCTCTTGTCATTTTTTTGTTTCTCTTGCCTATGCAGGCTAAAAATTACAGGAGTGAAGTGTTCCTTTCCATCCTTTTTGTACCACACTGAAGTCTCTAAGATTTTTCTTTTGTTTGAGGCAATTTAAAGAGAATTTATTTTGGAAAAATATTTAAAAAAGACCAATTCCTTTCATTTGTGACCCTTAGATATTCCTTGTATGCAAATGCCTTTGGAGCTTTCTTGCAGTTAATAATCTGACATGGCTGTAACAGAGATGCCTTTTGTGTCCAACACCTGTTCAGCTGCAGCTTTCATTCACTAAAAACAGCTGATTTCAAATATTTTTTATTATTTATACTTCTATTGATTGCAAGCTCACCTGAGACCCCCTTTCATGTGGCAATACTGTTGTTGCTACTCATACTTAGTTAAAATTCTGCCTTCTTCATTTATCCTTTGATCACCTTTTTAATTTATTCACTTTTCTCATAATTAAGAACATTTGTAGCTGTTTTAATTCAGATTTACATACTATAAGATCGTGTGAGCAATAATCAAAAAGGCTGCTGAAAATTAAAACATTAAAATACGGTTTTGGTAGAGAGGAGTAATTGACACCAGGATCTCAGGCTTTAAGTACAGTAATTTCACACTCGTAAGCCGCACCTGGTTATAAGCCACACTTCTGGGTAGCCAGGAAGACCATGGAATTTGTCCATAAATAAGCCGCACTGGGTGATAAGCCTCACTTTTTTTTTAAAAAAGCAAGAATCCATGTGCAACAAAGTAATGAGTTAGTAACAGAATCACACGAGCGCGGGGTTTGTTATCAGGTGCTCAATTTGCAAACAGTTTTTACAAACCAGCGAAGCCTTTAAACGCAGACCCAGGTGCCCTCCCCATGCCGTGGGCCCCACAACTCCCACCCCTGGCACTGGCTGCCGTGGCTCCAAGTGCCGTTCAAAAGCGGTGGCTCGGTGGGCTGGCTACGCGAAAAAGTGGTGAAGGCAGCGAAGGCAGGCTGGCTGCGTGAAAAAGCAGCGAAGGTGGCGTAGGCGGGTTGACCGCATGAAAAGGCGGTGAAGCTGGCTCGAAGGCAACGAAGGTGGACTGGCCGTGCGAAGCTGGCGGTGGCTCACCACCCACTCTCCAGTGACTCCCCGGCAGCTCCCTCCCTGACCAACTCGCACTTCTGGGCTGGCATTTCGCCGGAATTTGTCCACAAATAAACCTCACCTCGTGGTTAGCCACACTTCCCGGATCAGCTTGATTCTTCAGTGAAATAGGTGCGGCTTATCAGTGTGAAATTACTGTACTGTATTTTCACAGCTCTAAGGCGCACTTAAAAGCTTAAAATTTGATCAAAACCTGGAAGTGTGCCTTATAATCCAGTGCTCCTTATATATGAACCTTGAGTATTAAAGGGATCTCAAAATAATTTCTGTTTCACATTGCGCAGCAACAAATATGAAGCTCTCAATCAAATGACTGTGAGCAGGTGCACACACATTTTGGGGATTGGGCAATTTTTACTTTTTTTCCTCTGTGGAGAAATTTTTCCCATTATCATGCTAAGAAAGCTGGCCGGGTGGCTCCCTTAGCTTTTAATTGCTCAAGACAAAAGAGATGGGTGGGTGCTTGCTCAATGGCTCAATCACTGGTGGGGTTTGAGCAGTCGGGGTGGATGGTCATGGGTTCCCTTTTTTTTCCTTCCAGGGGGTCACTCTGGCACTCACCGGCCCGAACGTGGAGGAGAGAGGTATTTTCTCTGCGGTCGGACATGCCCTACACCCCGACACTGCTACCGCCTCCTGCTTCTGAGAACAGCGCTGAGCACCAAGACATAAACAGTGAGCAGAGTCTTCCCTCACCCTTCTCCCATCTGGGACATGGCCCTGCCGCCTCGACTGCCTGCTCCTGCTGCTGCGGCTGTGAGGGGCCCACCCTGCTCTCACCGGGACTGTGTGGAGGAGAAGAGTGTCTGTGACAGGAAAAGGGACTAAGACTGAGTTTTGTTCTGTTTTGTCGCTGTGTGGTTTTTTTTTCATAACTGATGTTGTTCTTGTAAAGAACTGTTATTCCTAAACCCACACCTTTGCGTGAGCCCTGCTTTAGTTTCCAAATTATAGTAAACTTGGAGGGAGGGGATTTCTAATCTCCATTTTAGGAAAAAACTCCTGCCTTTTTCTGGCAGTACCTGCCCTCTAAACCAGGACAACACGTCCCTTGGGTCCATCCCTCCTGATTTTATGCTAAGAGTTGCAAAAGTTGTGCGCAGATCTTCGTTGCAAAAAAAAGTGCGCCTTATAATCTGGTGCGCCTTATATAAGGAAAAAGTTTGAGAATTTACCGTTAACTGATACTGCGTCTTATGGTCATGAAAATATGGTATTTTGAAATAGTTCTCATGTACTTATGAGGTAGAGTGTCTTTCACTAAAGAAGTATAGATACATTCTTAGAAAAATTATTTCTTAATTTTTTTTTTTTTTAATTAGAAATTTAGCAGAGATCTTGCAGGAAGTGCTTCCTCCTGGGAGACTGCTCCCTGTGGAGTTCAGGTGTCCACTGCCTTCACTCAGTACCTTGTGGGATTGTTTACTTTTTCTAAAAACCTTGAGTGGTAACTTCTTTCTGTTCCCATCAGGACAGCTGAGAGCTGCAGCCCTGTGGATAATTCTGATTTTGTCTGCATACCTCTTTTTTTCTGCTTTATTTGTAACACTTGCCTGATGAAGAATCATCTTCCTGACTATTTGTTTACTCATTGCAGGCTTTTCTGAAATCTAGAAAGATTTCAGTCAAACTCACCACATAATTAATATGTTTTTTCTGTGTGAAGACCACATTATTTTTGTGATACTAAAGCATTTCTGGAAAATTTAACCATTTTTTTCAAGGACAGTTGCTCATATAATTCTCCATTTACATATTTTTGTCAATAAACTTTTAACAGTTCAAGCAAAAAATCTCTCTTCAAATTTAACTTATTTTCAAACAAGGAAAAAGTTTCAAATGCTTAACATGAAAGTTTGCTTCTTTAAAAAGTAGAAATCAATTAGAGAATCTTCTGAAAGGAGTCAATTGTCATGTAGCTGCCCAAGATTTTGCCAGAGACTGCATTTTTCTTTTTTTCTTGAGCAGGAGTACAGTGTTGCTATTGTTCAGTTTCATGTTAGTTCTGGCTGCTATTCTACAAATCCCATGGACAATAGAGTAATTTAGAGGCCCCTTTGCAGCTGGTTGGGAAAGGATTTGCAACAATAATGTTTTAAATTATCTTTAAAAGCGCTCGATAGTTTTTTAACTTGTTCTGGTGACCTGATCCCATAAATAAAAACATTTTAAAGAGTTTAAGAGATGAATTTGAATCTTATCTTTCTTCCTAAAATACTTAAGAACCAATTTTTCTTGCATCTGTAATGTCTTTAGTCAGTTTGGCTGTTTTAATCTGGGTGAAATCTGAATGAGAGCAAGTAATCTAGAGACCTGCAAATGAACCTTTGTGAGGTCTTTAAACCACTGCTGAACTCATCAGAAACATATGATCATTAGACACTGTCATGCATCCGAACTCTCTTCCAAGTCTTAAGGGGTGACTGTGGCCAGAAAGTCAGCTTCCCTTGGGGCCACCTGGTAAAGTGACAAAAAAAGTCACAAAACAGTTTCTTGCCCTGGGATCTGCTGAGAATTAATTCTGTCATCTAATGTTCTTTAGAAAATGTAAAATTTGTCTCTAAAGAAAAAGATTATTAAAATCTCTTCAGAAAATGAAGTTTAGACTAAAGAATAAGGTTTTATTTAATTTGGTTTTTCACATTACAATGTCCTGTGGATCTGGGTTGCTTTTAAAAGAGCAGAGTAAATTTTTTTTTGTTTTATTTCATGGTGCAGATAACTAGAAGGAGATTTATTAATTTAATAAATTTAAAATAACTTTTTATAAATTAAGAATATTTATTAATTGTCAGATGTGAGGAGTCAAGGTCAGTGGAAGCAAATGAATATCCATTGATGTAGTTTCTCAAAGATGCAGATTTTAGCTGGAATTGAGTTTCATCTGATATTAATTAAAAAATATTTTCTTCCATAGAGCCTTAGTGTGCAAAGAAGAAGGGGAAGTCCTGGGAATGGATGTATCTGACCAGGAACATGAGCCTTCTTCCATGATGTCAGAACTCCAGGATTCATGGGTGTCTTGTTCCCAGTGGGAATGGAGAAAAACGTAGCCATGAAAATCAGGTGAACTGCAGCATGAGAACTCTCATTTCTCATGAGAGGAGAGGATTACAGCAAGCAAAAGCTGAAAAGAATTGAACCCAAATGTTTAGGAAGGAGCCACTACTGGGGCTTGTTGAAACTTGGGAAACAAAAGCAAACGGAACGTTGCAGGAAAGAGCACTGGAAAACTAACTGTAGTCCCAATCATGGCTATAGTTACAATCAAAATATAATTTAAAACTTGGATATTTATGAAAGGAGAAAAAATTAATACAAAACTAGGTACTATTTTGTATTAGCAGCAACATCACAACTGGCAGCTGATCTGCATGTGCCTTGGTTTGCAACAGCGTTCTAGAAGCTCATTAATTCATTGGCATAGATTAGAAAAATGGATATATTCTTTTTCTGTCAAAACACAATGTAACCCAAAGCAAAAGAAGTCTCTGTGCTTTCGCAGCTCATGATGAAGTGCAAACTGACTTTTCAAAAGCTTCTTTTAGATGTACTTAAGGACTTGCTGGGGGAGAAGTGGGGACATCTACTGGAATTTTAAAACACTTCATCATATGTTTCCAAGGCTGCTAGTGAGACGTATTTGGTTTAGGTCTAAAGTTGGATGAATAATGCAGAAACAATTTCTTCTTATATTTGAGCAAATTTGGAAGCAAATCTTCAGCCATCTTGGGGTTGCTTTTGGTGTCATTTCCTGCACACACTCAGAGTTATTAAACTTTAATCTCACAACTGTTGGCAGAAAATAAATGTTAAACTCACACAGGAATACTCTGAAAAGTGAATTTCTAATGTGTTTTCTGTAAGCCTGTGTACCACAAAGCTGATTCCATGAGTTATGTTCATTAGGCTGGAGGATGGAAACAATATGAAGTGATTTATGGGACTTACAGCAATTGAACAGTGAATTGTGCTTGGAGTAGCAACCCCTTACTTTAAAAGAAATTAAAAAATAATTCAATGAGGAAGGAATATGTGAAGGAAATTCCAACCCACTTCCCCATATTTCATGGTAAGAAGGAAGGAAACTCATTCATCATTAAATGCATTCATTAAAAATTATTCACTCAGATCCATGTAAAGCATGCTCTAACTTTAATCGCCTAACTTCTTGGGGCTAGATTGTGATGCTTCCTGCATGCCCAATAAGTATGAAGGTTCTTCCTGCATCCTGAGGTAGGTTACTTGGACTTTGGGACTCTCCCTGCAGGAGCAGCAGAGTTTTGGATGTGCCCCCTTTCCTCAGAGAAGGCCTGTGGAAGGGAGGGAAAGGGGAGTAAGATTGCAGAAGGGCAAGCTATCCCTCTTGATACAGAAATCCTGGCTTGATGGGCTTGGATGAGGGTTACCCAAAATTTTACTGCTGTGAACCAGTGAATAAATAATTCCTGCTGGGACAAAAATGTTGGCAAAGTTGGCCTGAGGGGTGTTCTCCAGTGTTTTCTGTGTGACACTGCAATTTGCCTGTCTCATGCCCTTCATTCTGTGCCTTATTTTAATCCTTAAAGTTCAGAGACCTTATGAATTTACAAAGTTTATGGCCTGATTATATGATATGATTGTGTCATGCAATTAGAAGTTGTTGAAGATGAGAAGCAGGAGTTTTCCCACTCACCTTAAACTAAAAGCCAAATTACCAATGTTTGAAGTACATTGGTACTTCACAGACTGATCCACAGAATTTCAGAAACTATTTTACTGGGCTCTTTGCATTTTCAGCCTTTGCCTACAATTGACTAAATAAATTGTGTGATTTCTGGTGATTTTCTGGTGGGAAATGTAAAATGATTGCTCAGCAATATTTAGAGTACCAGGCACAAGAAATGCCATGGGCAAAATGAAAAATGTTCCTGTAAGTCCAGTCACCATTTTTCATTCTAAGAACTGCTTCAAATATTACACATAGCTGGTTCACATTATTATGCTGGGTTTTTTACTCATACGTCTTTTGTTAAAAACTGTCAGATATGTGAGAAACTTTCTGTAAGGCTTTCCACCAAGCTATTCTTAGGAATTTTCTGCTGGAATGACAAAAGGGAAGCATTTGCTACTCATCAAAATGCATACTTACCTCCAGTCTTACCCTTAATTCTGAAAGTTTCAGATGTGTGGAGATTTTATGTGGATTTTTCCCCCTGTGACTATACAAACTCTTGTAATACTCTATTTTTGCAGCCTTCAGCTGGGTCCTGGGAATCAAAGCAGATCCCAGTGACCACAGCTTTTTCAGTGATGGGATTTGTTTTACACAGTTTGCAGTGTGCTCTGGTTATGAGACTGTCTGGTTAAAGAGATCACAAGTGACAATCTCACTTACCTACTGCTCATTAGGAACAGTTCGGCTGTCAGCATTACCGTGAGAAATGCTGACATGACTGTTTTCTGAATTTAGTAATAAGTTTTAATCCTCCAGTTTTGTCAGTAAGTGTTGGCTTTCCTGCACCATGTCTCTGATTTACTAAACTGACACATTTCTATCAATATATCAGTCTCATTTAGCTGGCTTGCTGCTCCCAAGTTTTTCTAAATTTATCCCAAATAACACATTTTTAATTGAAAAAAGATTCCCTGAGTCTTTATGCATATCCACATCTATTTCTAACCATTTTTGAGGCTTAAACTTCCTCCCATTGCAGACCCTCCAATATTAAAGATCTGTGAGTAAAGTTCTTGTATATTTTCAATTAGTACTTTTCATAATTACACTTTAGTGGATCAGGTAATTGCTGGGGGACCATACCTGTGTGTTAGAAATGCCAGAAGCTGCCTGCACAAGGATGCTGGCAGAATTTCTGGCACAAGTTCAGAGTATTTTAGTGCTACTCCACTCATACAAGCTGAAGATCTGGCAGAAGACACTGAAGTAAAAATGCTCCTATGTTAAACTAGTAAGACAATAAATGATTGAGTGTGCAAGTACTAAAATCTTCCCCAGACAATAACACTTAATATCCAATTAATAGTTGTGGTAAATGTGCCTGAAATGTATTCCATATCATTTGTGGCAAGAGTTGCTTTCAATGGGAGTTTACAGAGTACATTTGAATTAGAGGTGAGAATTACCCTGAATTATAAAATCATTATTTACTATATTTGCATTTTGTTGAGTTTATTAGTTGCACTGCCTGGTTAGATTTTGTGGATCCTTTTCTGTCCTTTCTGCGCAAAAGCCCAAGCATGGAACATTTCTGAAAGCAACAATTGTGATTTTATAATGAACCACAAGAGGGGGGAGAATGAACATAAATGAAAGAACTTGCTTTTAATGAAGAACTGTTACATTTAGGACAATGTTATATCAATGCTGAATTTAGGAATCTTGACCAGGTGTTGGCTGTGGAATAAGGAGCTTGAATTAATGGTGAAATGTTTTCCCTAAGATTCATCTTTTCAGGTCTGCTGATTTATTGCTGAGCTTCTTTAAAGCTGTGGGCAAGCCACACTTCCAAATGTTTTTTGCCATGCTGAGTGTGCTCATCCCTTTCTTTATTGCCATGATCAAACACAAACAAATGCTAATGAAATTATAAAAACAGAGATTTCTGTGACCTGAATAATCAGTTTTATAACTTCCTACCCCGCCTTTTAATTTTTTCCTGCATTTATACAAAGGAGCTCTCTAACTGAAATAATCAAGGAATTCCTCCCTGGTGCATAGATGAGTTTTTGGTGTCAATATGAAAAATAAATCAGCTTACTCTTGTGATTATGGACTGATAGAGGAGTGGTGAATTTCAGAGTGGTTTCAGCTTACTCTTTAAAGAAGGCTCATAGTGCCCTTGTGTGCAGAAGCATCTGCCCTGATGACAAAGCTGAGAACTCCTAGAGATGGGACTGGCACTGCTGAGACCACATGGCCCTGCATCAGTCCCTGGGAGAGGATGCATAAACACCTTTGGCAAGGAATCAGCTTCCTAATCCCAGGACTGTGGTGGCAGCTCCTATAGCCAGCTGAAGGGCAAGGAAGGAAAACAGATTTCAAAAAGTCACCCACTCCATTGCCTACTTTCCTTTATTTCAAAAGGGATACAAGGGAGGGACAATTTTTCCAATATTTGGTCCTTTGTATCTCATATTCCTCCTGGTCTAGGCTGTCAGTCCTCTGGGAGAGGGATAGGAAAAGAAGGATTCTTACTTCCCCCGGATTAAGAATGAAGCAAAGCAACAATTATAACAGTAATACAAGGATGGTATTGCAGCAGGTGTTTGCAGCATGGCAAAAAAAAAATAGAATAGTCAGCAAACCTCAGCTTTTCACTCCAAGTAATTACAAGTAGCTCAGTTGACTGTAACTCTGAGGGAACGCCATGTAATGTTATTAAGCAAAATGATAATGTCCTTAATTTCATGTTCAAAAGCTGAATGGTTCTGAAGGAGGCTTGCAAAAAGAAATTAAGATAGTTACACTAGAAGAAGACAGAATGTTGATTACCAGCAGTGAGGTATCCAGATTTGACTAATGGCACAGTTATTGTATGCATAAACCCTAATGGTGTTTAAGTGGTTGCTAGAATGAATGCAATTAATGTAATTTATTTGTCAACATCCAAACACTGTAATACTCAGAATAGGATGGGAGGTCCCTTGCCTAACACATAACCCTATGAATATTTTTCAGTGTCTCTTTTCACAAGCACACAAAGACAGCGACTATATGGATTTTTGTGTTGGTTCCTTTTTTATTTTCAATGATTCTCCTGTTTTAAGGGGCATCATGTACATAGCTCCACTGATTTAAACCGATTTTGTTTTGCTTGGTTAAATGGATTTTGGAGGGATATTTTCAGATGTTTTAGTCTGCCTTGCCACTCGAAGACAATAAGTTGCATCTATTCTCCATGTCCTGAGTTGTTGTTTTTTTTTCAGAGAGGGATCCTCCTAGATTGTCTGAACTACTTTAGGGTTAACACTAAATTGATCAGTTTCTTAAATTGCTTCAGTGATTGATGCTGATCTATGCTCAAAAAAAATAAAAGAAAAAAAAAGAAAAAAGGAAACTCCATGTATTTCTAATGTGAGGTTTTTTTTCAACTAAAAGCTGGAGTTAGTTACCTTTGAGATCTTGTCATGCTACATCAGAGAACTTTGTGTTTGTGGAGAACATTCCCTGAGTGTGAGTGGGATGTGGGATGTAATCAAAATCTTTGAATGACACAGATAAAGCTTCTGATCTTTCTCATTGAGTGTGTGTTGCTTTTGATTTCAGGTTTTTATAAATTTCTAACAATTTCAATATTTTCCCTCTGTGATTTTGGGAATTTTATGGGTGGGGTTTTTGTTTGTTTGTTTTAGATCTAAAAGCCTCACTAATGTCAGGTCTGCGAACAAAGTGCCTGTGGTGTTCTTGCTTGAATATTTTCTTACTTACCAAGGAGACAGAAGCATCAATCCTGTTGAGAGGTGTTCCTCCAAGTGTGTAGAGCTGCTGTACTGCAATGCTCTCCCTCTCCTGGCACTAATGTGGAAACATCCCAAGCTTTGGCATTGTTCCTTGCTGACTCAGAGAGAAAGCAGAGTCATTATTCTCCTGCAGATGAGAATTGATTGATATATTAGAGTTAATAGCAAACCTTTATCAGCAGGCAAAACTTATCAGCTTACATTTCAAGTAAGTTATTCAAAAATATTGACAGGCTCTCTAAGCCACTGCTGCCCTCTGACATGGCAGGACTGCTGCCTTTCAGTCTGGATCCAGATCAATTACCTTATTGTGAAGCCACCACTAAGAGACCTGGGCTGTATATCAAACTTCAACATAAGTAGCAGCTGTCAAAGCCATCACATTAATTATTGTTCATTAATCATTCCTTGTTCAAGATGGAAAACCCTTCCAAATCAAGGCATAGAGAAATTGAAATTGCTGTTTTGAGCAGTGGGCATGTATTTTGAAGAAGGTTTAGAGATTTCACAAATGTTTATTATTTACATGCTAAATATTTTTTATTGTAGTATCTCCCTGCCATACCCAGCAACACACTTAAAGCTTTAGGAAGAGATATGCAGGTCCCTTAGTAAGAGGGGAGCTAAATTTATATAACTTCTTCCTCTTTATTCTCCCTGACTTGTATGGCTATGTATCTGAAGGGACTATCATATTCAGGAGACCTTAAAGTAGAATGGAAATATTTCTCTTGAGACTTATTGCTACAAATAGAAGGATTTTCTTCTTGTCTTCTTTGATATTTTTTCTTTGTCTTTTTTTTTACTTCTTTGTCCTCTTTGGCTAGAGAAATGTACATAGAGAGAAGCACAGATAGTTGGGAAACCCCTTGTAGTGGAACAAAAAACTGCTACTTTCAGCTCTCTTGTGAAAAAACAGAAAACTAAAATTTAGCTCTAATTCAGAAAGACTAAATTACTAATGTTTTTTAAACAATCTGCTATATTGAAAAAAAGTGTCCTCATGCCTGTGTGCCTCTGAGTTCCTCGTGGAATCTTTGAATTGTTTCTTGTTGGTGGCTTGATCCTAGGAAAACCTGTAAGAAGTTTTACTTAGCATAGTGGTCAAACTCCACTGTGCATTATTTCCCATGCCTGCAATCTATACAATGATAAACCTGAGGTGCTTGAGTTTTTACCTCCAATAATCACAACTAGAAAACCACAAATGAGCTTTTCATTTCTCCCTTGCAAAAGCTATAAAAACCACGGTAAACCATCCTGCCAAATCACTTTTATAGGGACCTCACTTTCCTGTTCACTAGTTTTACTCCAAATAATTAAAAGCAGCACTCCTGCCCGTCACTGTGGTTTCCAAGGAATTCACAAGGTGCATATGCTCCCTCCAAAGTCCTGAGTGAGACTGAATTGGAAGTCCTTGGTGGGTTCATAGCCCAGGGCTCCTACACCTGGGGATTTTAGCTACAGTGTCCATAAAGTCCCCTTCTCCAAAAGATGGAGCTTTACAATGCTGAAATGAGCAGCCCACATAAAATTTAATACAGTGATGAACTTAGTCCTGATACTTCGATTGTTTGTTTGCTTCAAATAGGATTTGTCATTTTGATGCCTCTGTAAGGAAAAGGTGAGCAGAATACTTAAATCCATGGGTGGGTTGTTGTTTCAGTTTTGTTTTATTTATTTATTTATTTATTTTAAGAACATATTTCAGTCTATAAAAGGTCTTTAAGCATTCTGCATTCTCCTTGCTTTCCAATTAAGTTTTCTGGCGTTTCTAATGTGGTCCTCTGGAGTGCTGGAAAGTAATAGGAACAAGAATGCATTTAATGCCTGGCCTGGTGTCTTGGCAGCAAAGCTTAGCACTCCAGTGTGGGGAGTAGCAGGTTCAGGACCAACCCCAGGAGTCTCAGTACTTGGACTGGCAGAGGGCTGGTGTAATGCACAGACAGTGAGCTCATTCTGCAGGTGGAGTGTTCAGCTGCATTGATCTTGTGGCAAACCCAGCCTGCTAAGGTTTTGGAGAAACATTGGCTCTGATCTGAAAGGAAATTGTGCTGCCTTTCCCTGTCTTTCCACTAGTTTAGCTTGCAAACTCTAATAACATTAAAACATACTTTAAGCAAGAAGGCTGACGCAGCTACAGAGACACAAAGTAATTTCCTATAAATAGTAAATACAATGAGCAAAACTCTGATCTCTCATTAGGTAATTGTATTTTCATGGGGTCAGCCAGCCTCCCTGGCCAGGTTGAGGTCAATTCTTAAATACGTGCATTATATACATTAGGCATCTGTTAATGAAGCAAAAATTTCATCAGCAAGCTGGGTGCCAAAGTCAACTCATTTGGGTGCATGGTTTGCATCCACAGTGGAGTCTTATGGATTTCTTCCATAGCTGAAACAGCAAGTTTGTGTAGATGCCATGAATGGCATATAATAAGGGGGAAAAAAAGGAACACCACAAGCATGATGGATGAGCATAAATCTTCTGAATTTTGGTTAAATGAAATCCAGAGTGCAGTGGGTTCCAAGATAACAGTAAATAAGGGGTAAGGAAGAGATCATGTTGGCACAACTAGGAAGACCTGGTCAGGGTTAGTAATTATTCCATTTGATAATATCTGGTCAGTGCTAATAATTATCTCCTTTGACAGAAGATGAAATAAAAAAGCTAACAAGCTAAATACAAAACAAACACTCAATTTTAGAGCACCATTTCCTAGAAGGGGTTCAGTGGGGCTTCACTCCAAAAATTTACCAGTATTTTGCTCAGATCCATCACAGGAGCCCTGTAGAGCAACAGCAGAGGACACCTCAGTAATTAAGCAAGAAACCCTCATGCTTGCTTCTCCTGCCAGCCTAGGGTGTCAAATGTAGGATTTTGTTCCCAAGAATGGTGAGCCTACAAATCAGAATGGGCTGAACAACGCTTAATACCAAACCTTATGATGATGGTACCATAACACTCTTCCCTTACAAGCATGTAAGCAAAATTCCTGATCTGCTTTGGAAGTAAAGCTTGTGAGTCCTTTCAACATGTAGGCTAGAGTACTGCTTTGCTTCATTTAACCAGCACAGTGTCTAAGGACAGCAGGATTTTGGCCATTTTTTATGGCCCATTAAAGTGGCAGAAGTGTTTCAGAGTAGTGGCCAATTTGAGAAGGAATATGAAATAAAATAAATTCTTCAGATTTCAGGAGCGTTCTCCTTTCATTCATTAATTTTATGTAGCCGAGCACTGGATCACTGCGTGCTTTGGCAGTGGAAAATAAAATTTCAGAAAGAGAAAACTTTCCCAGTAGCACATGTTGGAACAACACCACAGGCTCCAAGCTGGGTTAAGCCAATTTTAAGTTTGACAGCAGAACTATATCAGTCTCTTTGAACAAGTAATCCAAGGAATTTATGTAGAACCATGTGAGCTGTTCTCTTAGTTTCGATTCAGTAACTTTCATGTAAAGCAAAGGTGAAGTTTTAGTAGGAAATTATTGGAGAAAAGATTACACTGTGCCAAGAATTGTCCTGCAAGCCATTGAATCCCAGTGAGACTGGAAAATGAGTGAGGTGATCCCTGAGTTCTTTGTTCGTCTTTTCCTGTGGAACAGAGCATGGGTAAGTAAAGGAATTTAGTCCTTGTTCCTGTGTACCCAAAATGCAGACAGCAAGGAAATTAATAATAGATGTATGGAGAAAGGAAGGATGTAGATATCAATTGACAGTTCTTCATCAGTAGAGATGAAAACCATGAAGTCCTTTCCACGTGTATCTAGGCCTGGATGTAAAACACACTGGGACTCACAGAACCCCATCCATGCACTTCAGTGGGTTTTGGGGCAGTGCAGACATTGCCCTGCTGGAATGAGCTTACAAGGAGCCTTCAGAGAGGCTGTTTCCCTTCTGCTGCAGGTAATAGTGTTACAGGCTAGGAGTTAAGAGGCTTTTCATGAATATAGCTTGAGAAGAAGCAGATCCTGATTGCCTCTGCAAATGAAAGCAGTGAGACAACATGGGTTTTCAATGCTGTTAGTTTCCAGGTTAAACAAGACTGATTCCCTTTTTGAAAATCTCTGTACTGTTCAAATTAATGCAAATAGTGTCATGAGTTTCTTGCGGAGAAAAAAAAAAATCAGTGACATATTTCCCCCTTTATCCATCTAGCTCTGGGGAATGTAATGCTGCTGAATATGCTGGCTTTTGTAAGAGATGTAAAACAGAGTCTGTGATCATTTGTGGTCATTAAGGATAACTTTTTTTTCCTTTTTCATGAATAGAGGTGTTAGTGAAGGTGTTCTGGCCTAATTCCAGTGCCAGTAATTGGATTTTTTAAAATTTTTTTTTTAAACTTACACACATTCCTTCAGCAGTTTCATTTAGTTCTGTGTGCTGGGCTCAGTTCAGTGTTGCCACATTGGGCCCCCCATTTTTTTTTAGCTAGACTGATGCAAACAGACACTAAGACAACTGTAAGCTCTCTTTTCCCTCCCATACAGCCCGTTATCCCAAGAATATAATTACTGCTTAACACAGTTTCTTCAGATGCGCTTTCAGTGTTGTGTCCCCACCACCTCTCCAATAATATTTGATGGGGGACATTTCTAGAAGGCAATATTCAGTAGGAACTCAATAAGTGAATGGATTATCTATTAGGGACTGAACACTGGTGGCTCAGCTGTTCTTCTGGCACACTGATTTTGAGCCCTGCAGTGGCACACAGGGACACTCTCAAGTCAGGACAGGGCAGGAGGTGTAACCCACTGTGTGCTGCTTGGCTGGGTTTGTAGTGATGGGTGGTATCCGCAGCAAATGAAGATAACTCTGCCTCTCTGTGCAATCTGGTACAACACTTCCAAAATTCATCAGAGGAAATGAGCAAACTGAAGGCAGAAATTCAGTGTTAGATGGAAGAAAGGAAGAAGCATGAGGCACATGAAGTGCAATAGAAGCTGAATCAAAATATTATATCCTCTGCTCTGACAGATATGAGGACATAATGGAAAACAAGGTTGCTGCCTTTCTGCTGCTGTGTCTAATTGAAGTCACAGAGGATGATGAGAGGTCAGACTCAGTGCAAACCTCTCATTTTTCATCTAGACGGAATTGTTTCCAATGTGCTGCATGCCACCAGCTTTAGCCCTTCTACCCTACTTTATAGAGGGGCTCTTCAGCCAGGCAGGAGATACCCCAGAATGCTTAAACAGCCTGGGAATGGCTGAAGTTTGATGAATTTCTAAAAATGTGGGGTATTGGTCTCTCTGCAGAGATCAGCAGAGCTAATCCACAGCAACACAACCAAGCTCAGAGATTTCCTCAGACATTCCTTGTCCCATGTGATTTCCAGGCACATCACAGTTTTAAATCCACAGGTGAACCCTTGCTTCTACATCAGAAATAGTCCATTTGCTCACGGGAGCGTGATTAGGGATTGCCATATGTTTGTTTAACTGGAAATCCCCCCATTCCTCCTTGGAGTTTGTTATTAAACAGGAGAGAACCCAAATCAGAGCACACTACAAACTCCAGCGTTACAGCTTTTTGTTGGGTGGACCCTCCCACCTTGGGTGACAGAGAGTGCCTCTGTCCCCAGGCTGTGACCATCAGCAGGACTGGAGTTCACAGAGAGGCAGCACTAAGAACAGGTGTCCAGGATAGGCAAAACCACAATACATTGGGAAATAAATGTATACAGTTCTTATACAGATTACTCTATCCAGGAACATGAGTATGCTTGCTACTAGAAAAGTTCATTGTAGGCTATCAAGGGTTAAAAAGCATTTGAAAATCAGCTTCTATTGGACTATTTTGTTTGGCCAATATCTGACATGGTTGTACTGAGCACGTTTTGCCACCTGGCCAATTTTTTTTCCTGCCAAGCTATTCACTCAGGCTTGTGGTGTGAAAAATAGATGTTTAATAGTCAATGAAGTACTATAGTGGGTAATAGTTTATAAATTTCCATGAGTTATTATGCTCAGCCTAAGTGACTGTTTATTAAGTGTATTTAAAGCCCCCCATCTCATTAACTTACAGTACTGGTGATTCCCTCCTCCCACCACTGCTGTTTTTAATGGAAAATATTCACACGTCTTTCTCCTAGGGCATGTGAAACACCCTTTGGAAAAGTGACTGCCTGGATAAGAACAGGACATCATCCTTGGCTAGGTACAATGTGTTTATAATTTCTGGAAATCAAGTGAATCTGAAATATGAGATATATGTGTTGTGGACCAAAAAAAATCTATAAATATCCTTTGTAAAGAATACAGCTGCCAATATCCCGCCCTTTTCTGCTTTGAGTTCACAGTGAATGGCACGGTCAGTTTTATCAATAAAGCATGTCTCATGTAAAAAAAAAAAAATAAACCAGCAACTTAATTATGAAATACTGCCTTTATTTTCTTAATGGATTCCATGGTACTTCGGGGAAATATTACATACTAAGGTTAAATAAATTCTCTGCTAACAAAAACCAGGCCCAGTCTTAACTTTAAGGATCTACTGTTAGCTGTGCAATGGGAAGGTGAGTTGCTGTAGCAGGGAAAGGCTGCTAATTATAAAAGAACGTGTTTTCTTCTCCTATATTAACCTCTAGAATGAAAAATGTCATTGGTTGCTCCTGAAAAATTCTGTGAAATCTCTCAAAAGGATCCTGCTGACATCAATGAGATAAATGTCCTTTTGTCATGTATAATATTTAGTAATGCTGTGTAAGTAAAACTCCAGATTAATCCCTGAGGTAATTCCAGTGAAGCTACTAGGAACATAATGCAGTTAAGTCTGGTCATCTAACACTTGGCCTCATGCTGTTTGCATCAATTTCCTGAAGGTCACTTGGAAGCTGAAGACAAACATGAGATAATGGCAATATGAAAACAGAAAAATGGGTGAGTATGATGATAATGTCAGGAGATGGCTCTAATAGAGGTAAAGGAAGTTGTGCATGAAATCCCCTCCAGTAGAAAGCATCTGAGAGTTCAGTTTTTCTAAACTGGGATGTTAAGCTGACACAGATGTTACAGGGGAGCCCTTTCCATATAATCTCAGATGCCACGTCTGGAAGCAGCCACGAGCACCAGCTCAACCTGCAACAGCAACGAGTGGAGCAAGAGCAGGGCCACCTGTGCTGCAGGGAGTGAGCAGCTCCCTCCTGGCCTGCTACCAGGTGCTTCCAAACAGCAGATAGAAAATACGTGCCCCCAGTGTTGAAGGAGTTAATGTGACATTGCAAAATGAGCTTTGCTATTTGCTGTTTTGTTTGGCCAATAGCTGACACAAGCACATTTTGCCACCTGGCTAATTTTGTGCTGCCAAGTTATTCATTCAGGCCAGTGGTGTGAAAAAGGAGGCATTTAATAGTCAACAGAGCACTATATAGGGTAATAGTTTATGATTTTCCATGACTACTTAGATGCTGCTCAAATTATTCTTGATTGAGCAAATTACTCTTTTTTAAAATCATCCCATTCATTTATTTACTAATGACTCTATCCCTTCTCTCCCATACACCATTTTTTTAAAGTGGGAACTATCAGCCATTTCCATGTTTGAGGGGGTTTAGCCAAAGAAAAACTATGAGCGCATTATAGCTCAGATCCCAACTTTGAAAGACCTTTTGCCAAGATACTAGAGGTTGAATAAAACTCCTTTCTGAGCTTTCCAGGGAGTCCTGCACCAGGGTGAGGTGAGCTGGAGAGAAACCCTGACATCTTGGTGCAGCAGATGAAAATATTAATCCTCTCTGCCCCCCAGTTATTTTGTTTTTTCAGCAGGTGGTTGCTGGGTTGGTTGGATTTCAAGATGAACCACAGCCTGATGGGCTCATTCCAGTGAGGTCACTGGCTAGCTGAAAACCCTTCAGCCTTTGCTGACAGGGATTCCTCGGCAAGGCTATCCAAGATCAGCGTTGGAACAGCAAACCCCTTCCTCTTGAGAGCCTACCTGTTAATAGGTGGGTTATTCATCCTGCAAGGTGCTGGTACAGGTGCTTATATGCATGCCAGAGACAGCATTTTTGCTTTTGTGTGTTCTTCCTGAGGAGAGGCAACCCTTGGCCTGTCACAGCAAACACACAATGGCACTGTGTGCAAATTGATTTTCCACACTGGCTTACCTGTGTTAGACCAAAGGGAGAAGGGCAGACCAAAGCATCCTGCTCTACAACTTATTAAGCCATAATGCCAGAAGTTGCCAGACCAAAACAATGCACATTTTTGTGAGTCTATCTGTCACACACTTTAGACAAATGCTAGTGTTAGTATTCATTGTATGGCTTAATTGGTTTGATACAGAACAGCAACACAAGTGTAGAGAGATGCTTGTTATGTAGGTCTTCATGTTGTTTCAAAGTCTTTATTATTATGACAGCAAAGTCTTGTTCATTAAAGTTTCACAATCCATTTTCATTAGGATGAAACTGATTCTGTAAATGAACAGTTGCTCTGAAAAATCAAACCCTTGCAGCTATCACAGGGGAGGTACAAAGTCTGTATTAATTATCAGGAATATGGTGTCGATCGAAGATGTTAATTGCCCTGATGGTTAGTTATTTGGGGAATTGCCATGCATTTCATGCAGGGATAATAAAAATGAATTTTTAAACAAAGAGATCTTAAAATAATATATAATCTGTAGAGAATACCAACATCAAAGGCTTATCTCAAAGCTTTGAATTTTATCTTTGTGGTCCAAAATGTTAAAGATGAACTGAGCAATATTTCAGCTGGTTCAAGTTTGTGAGAGGAAAACAAAACAAGAGTTAATTAACTGTTATTACAAACCTTTTCAACTTTAATTTGACTTTCAAATATTAGCATTTATCTATGAACTATGCTTCTGGGTTTGACAAATTAGCTTTCACAGAACAAGTTTAATTAGGCTTCATTGTGCTTTTATGTCACTTTGCACAGTTCCAGACAATGAACGGATTAACTTACTAAAAGTCATATGTTTAAAAGAATTTGTTGAATGCTAAAAAGGTTGACAAAGTTGCAAAGCTTTACCAGCCTAATGCAGAAAAGATGCATCCTGTTTAGCATGATAACACGCATTCTTTGCAGAGAACAGCTGGTGCTGACACACACAGCCCTGCCTGGCTGCTCTCAGCACCCACAGGCTGTGTCACCACCCCCTTCCCATCCCTTACCACCCTGGGAAAGTCTGGAGTGTGTGCTTGTAACCAGAGCCTGATACCTGTGAAAGACAGGAGAGGGGAGTGGTACAGGTGCATGTGACATGGCTGAGCATGCTGGTTCTATAGCTGGAATAAAATAAATATCAGTGACAATTTGTATTTCTGTTTTAATTTTTGATCTATTTCTTATTCATTTATTTATTTTACCAGTAGTATTATGACCCTTCCATATTTATGCCATATTTATGAGAGATAAAGAAAAAAACTAAACAGGGAAAAAAGTAACTGTGACACTGAAGCAGTACAGCAAACTGATTTGTCTCAACATAGTTGCAGGTGAGAGTGGAGAGCATTGTGGAAAAGTATAAATAGATGTGAAATTGAGAAATTTTGTTGCTCTCCTTCACAAAGGGATGTGTCACTTTAAAAGTCACTAAATGCAGATTTGGTATTACAGTAGGTGCTATCTATAGGAGAGCTTGTTTTTTAGCTGGGTATTAGACTCTTTCTGGTTTTTTCTGACTTCTCATCCTCCTCTCTGACCACACATGTGCTTCTCTGCCCTGTGGTGTTAAACTGCTTTTGTCTAGACAAGCTAGAACAGGCAGGAGACCCTGAAGAGATCTAAGAGGTGATCTAGTGAAAACTGTGCTTGAGAACAGAAAGCCACGGCAATCTGTTTTGTGGAGAGAAAGAACAGGATTCTTCTGGGGATGGAGCACTGTATCAGACTAAAGAACATATTTGTGGTGGCTGCATGCAAGGAGGCAGAAGGAAATGCTTTTAGAAACAGGCAGTGCTGAAGCAGCAGCAGGTTTGTGTGTTTGCCCATCCCAAATCACACAGCCCTTTCCTGGCGGCCACTATAATTTAGGCAAACATCAGATTATGCTAACTCATGGCTGGCTGACTGCCTGCAGTTCTTCCAGGGGTGACACGGCGCCAGGATTGTCCAGTCAGGATATTTGCACTGAACACGTCCCTATTCCATGTCCAAGAAAGGCCCATGCTTATGTATTGATTTAGTAGCTTAATGCCAATTAAGGATTTTTTTCCATGCAGGAACACTGCCTGTGAGGCCCTGCTGGTTTCCTCAAAGCTGAGGGTGTGTCCTGTTAGATTTTGAGTAAGAGTGCTGCTGGACACTGTGGGATACTTCAGGATGCGCTCCAAGTTTGATAAACAAGAAGAAAGGTCATACAGGAGAAAGCAACAAAGGAGTAGTTTAGGAAATAAGGAAGACAAAATAGAGAAGCAGTGTGATGGACGGCCAGAGGCAATAAGGAAGCCATGTTAAGCAGAAGTAAAAACCAAACAAAACTAGAGACATTGCAGAGGGGAGAAGAAATGAGTCAAAAAATACCTTGCAGTGCAGGGATAGCAAGCTGAAATTAAACCAAAAAAACAGGAAACAAGCATCAGGCTTCCACTTAAATCCCACTAGGCAGCAAGGTGAAACATTCTGTAGTGACCATTTGTAAAGGGTCCTTTACATTTAGGAAAGAGGCAGTTCTAGAACTAGCAGCACACTATAAATTGCACCTTTTCCTCCCTTCCATCTGGCAAGTGCCAGTTACTCTGTTTTTCTGTATGCACATTATTGGAATTTTCCAGTAACTTTGCACAATTCATATAAATATATAAATCAGAACTCTGGGTGAAACCAAGGCAGAAAGAAAGTAGAGGGAATATACAATATGCTCTTGTACTTAAAATTCCCATTCCCCTTATCAGGATTTATGAGTGTTCAAGAAGGATAGGTCCACACTAAGCACCTTTAACATTATCTTATGTTTTCCTAAAGTTCTACTAAAAGTAAAGATAAAATCTATAAGGTTATATGTATAAGATCTGGTTGGAAAGTGGAAGAAGAGTTTATGGAATACTGTAAAATATTTGACATAATTTCTGCTTTATAAGGTTGAAAAATGTATGTTGTTTTCAAAGCACAGTCACTGTTTTAAAAATAATTTTTTCCCCCTGTTGCTCATATTTTTCCCTTTTGGTACTGAGTCTATTAAAATCCATACATGCTTACTTCCAACTTTTCTCCTGCTTTCAGTCTCTCTTCTCTGCTTCAGCTACATTGGGAAAGTTATAATAAATAATAATTTAAAAATCCCCTTCCTTTGTAAGCCTGAGAAATAAGGAAAACTTTAGTTCCAGAGTACAAATTTACATGAGACTTAGCTCCTTATTGTGCTAAGGAGCTGTGACATGTAGGAATCTCATATGTAGTATCTTGGTCTGAAAATACCTTTTGGTGCTCTGTTTGTTACTTATCCCGATTGATTCCAATGAGAGTTTTCTGAATAAAAGTAGTTTAAAATATTAAGTAAGGATTTCAGGATTTGGTGTGCTTACATTGAAGTCCCCAGTGTTGGGAAGGTTTATACATTTCCTTTAAATGTGTGCACTGTAAGGATGTCCTTTGAAGTCAGTGGGAGAAATCCTCAGCTGATATTGATTGCTACTCTTCCACTGATTTCAGTGAAGTGATAACATTTATTGTAGCTGAAGACATATCCCATAGAGACTGAATGCTATTGTAAAGTTGCATGCTTAGAAGCTTTTCCCTCATTTACCCCAAGACTATTTCCTCTCTGTTCCCAGACCCTTCAAGCAGTCTTTTATAGCATTTCATTTCACTGCAGAGCTGACACGAGTTCCATTTCAGTGATGGAAGAGAATCCTGTACTTCTGTGGAGCATAAAATGTTATAAACAAAAGGCCTGTGATAGATCAGACCCACACACTGTGCTTTACTCTCATATTTTCTGTGTCTACAGTGTGCTGCCTGTTCTGGTAAGGCATTCTTTCTGGTGTGGTTTTTCATACTTGAAGAGACTGCACTTGTGTCGTTTTTCACTCTCCTGAATTGTACATGGGTTCTGCAAAAATGTGCCCATTGAATTCTTTTATTTTTTTGTTTCCTGTGGAAAAGTGAAATCAAGCAGGACTTTTTGTCCATGTTGCCACGCTTACAAGGACAATTTATGATCCCAATTTATGGCTGTGCAGCCTCTTCATTCAAATGTTAGGCTGATTTTAGAGTGTGTTCATCTGAAATTGCCCTCTGACACTTGCCCATATTTCCTCTTGTAACTTCTTGTATGTTCATATAGGGCTCAGTGGAGCTTGGTTGTGTGTATGGCCACAGCCTACACATTTTTATGGTTTATTCTTTAAGTTTCTCTAGCATCTGTCCTCTGGATTCTGTGCCTGTGGTGGTGTTAAAATGACCCTTTAGGTTGATATTTGTGGGTTTGTTAATAGACCCTAGAAAGACCTTGGGAGGGAAAAAAAAAGGAAAGACATGAAGCTGTTCCTCCAGATAAGCTCTCTCAGAAGATAGGATGAAGCACAAGGGTTGGTACTGGGGACAGTTGTTTAGTTTCTTAAAAGACAGCCATCTCCATAATAAAAATAGAAAAAAGTGAATTTAAACTCTTCTGTACTGAAAATCTTGACAGATGAGCTTTGGAGCAACAAACTTCAGCTGTGTGTGAGACAATTGGGAAAAGACAAGATCATCAGATTTAGCCAAATCATTTTGACATGGCAGTCCTTGCCTAAGCAGAACAAAACCTAAGGCTCAGAATAAGTTTTATACTGCTGAATCAGGGAGTATAAGTATTTTCACACTTCTTTTCTGGAAAACACCAGAACCGTCCTCTGTAATTAGAAACAGCAGCCTTACTTGTAGACTCAGCAGTATATGAACTCTACAGCCACCTTTTTGTCCAAAGCACAGCTCCCAGAACCCAGAACTCGTGGCCCAGGGCCAAAACCCCTAACCCACCCTTACTCAAGGAAGGAATTTGGGTCTCTTGCTGAGGGAAGAATGTGTGTCTCTTGCTTCTGAGGTAGCAACAAATGTGACTATGCTTAATCCAGGGGAGGAAATCTTCCTTTTATTTTTTTTAATTTTTATTTTATTTTATTTTTCCCTAGAAAGTTCTCCTGTCAGCTTCAAATGCCAAGTCAAGTGGGGTCCAGCTACCTTCATCGAGAAACCGATCTGTTGGATAAAAATGGACTTGATAAGAGGGGGTAAATACAGATCTCAATTTTTAGGGGAGGAGGGTGAATTATTCCCCCAATTTGTGTAAAAATATAAAGAATGGGAAGATGTATCTTTTGGAGATACTCATCCCTAAGGGATGTGCCACTGGGAGAACTCTGTGAGGTGTTCATTGCACAGGGACAATGTGTTGTTAGCACGTTGTGCACTTTGCTCACCTAACCCATTGTCACTGCAGATTTCGCAGGTGGATTGTGGCCCATTTGCTGAGCCGTTTTGTGCAACCTCTAAATCATTGCAGGCCATCTATTTGAAAAGTGTTAGTGGAGGAAGCATAATGTGCTTTCATGGTAATGTAAAACGCATTAGAAATGAATTGCATGATGCTTACCTCTCAAATTACAGAAAAGACAATGACACCCATATATGCGAATGCAAATTATATATAAAAATATCACAGATGAATCCCTGAGCTGCAACACTTGTTCATTTCTATAAATATTAACACATCAGGATTTATTTTGACATACCACTAAGATAAGTGCTAGAACTGACAATAATAATGTATAATTTATGTCCTCCATATTACCTTAACATCACTGTGCTTACATTATTGCATAAATTAATTTAATGTTTCTGACATGCAGCAGATTATTCAAGCATTTGTTCTTTTGTCTTCTACTGGTTTCTGTTGCTGTTTTCCAAATTACAGAATATTATTATACTCTAATGTTTATTTTATGGTACATACAATTCATAAAGTCACTTTAAAGTTCTGAAAGCTTTTATTTAGCACTCAGATAAACATGTGTTGTTATATGATGTGGAAAGAGCATTAAGGCTTTTGTGTATTAAATAACTTTATGCTTGTAATGCAAATTGACAATAGCTGAGAAGTGCAAAGCTCAGGAGAAATTGAACCTGCAGCCTGTACTTTTAAGGTGCTTGGGGAATATATTCTTGCTACTGTGGGTGTCTCGTGTGAGAATCTCTCACAAATGCATGTAAAAAGTCCTAGATTTATAAAAAAATCTGTTAGTATTTGTTGGTCTGAGCTACAGATGTGTCCTTACCTGTCCCATGTGATAAGCTAGATGCAATCAAGTGTGCATTTTCACACGGCCAAAAACCACAAAATGATGTGCTTGGTGACCTTGGGGCTAGAATTTGACTTTTCATTTTGCCCCCTGAAAAGGCAGAATATCCTCTCTGGACGCGCAGCTTCTTTTGTTTAAATTAGAAATAAATATCTAAGAATTGATAAATCAGTACCTTAATTCCTTAGCACTTAACAGAAATGAAAACTTCCCTAAAAAAACCCCCAAAACAGCAAAACAAACCAGATCACACAACAGTAGCATATGTTTAGTTTCCTCACACGGTTTTGACAATGCGTAATTGAAAGCACTTAAAACACTGAATAACTGTTGGTAGCAATTGTGCATCCTCAGTAAATCTGGGGAGAAGAAAGTGTGATAAAGCCAAGCTGTTCATAGCCCAGCCCAGGCCAGTAGCCTGGAGAGCTCTGAGGAGAGGATTCCCAAGCTGAACCTCTGTGATCTTTTCCTGGGGCTAAAGGAAACACAGCATCACATTTTGCTCAAAAAGCTCCAGGGTGTGCAGGGCAGGATACACAGAGCCCACAATGTTTTTCCTGGTAGATTTTTTTGGATGGCTTCCCTTGGTTTTTAAGTCCTCATAGCTACATAATTACTGCTTGTTAGCAACATTAAAAAAAAAAAAAAATTGAAAAAAATTGAAAAAATCAGATAAGGGAACTGGCTTTATTCTAACTCCATTTCACACACACTCAAAAAAACAAAAAAGAAAGAAAATAGATTTATATTTTAAAGGCCAAATTTACCTGTGCAGAGTGGTAGTCTAATGTGCTTGCTGCAATATCTACAGGTGCTATAAGCCTCCTTGATAACCAACTGGCTATTGGTATGTTTAGAAAATTAGTTAATAACTTCCAAAATGAATAAAATTTTTTCAATGCCAATCCTAACTAGCAAATAATTGGAAGCACTGCAGGCTTGTTTCCTGTGATTGTTTACTGCTTTTGTTTGGATATCAAATAACTGTTGGGCTTCTCTGAAAAAAAGCTGCAGAAAGGCAGAGCTAAGGTCAAGATTATGTGTCAGCAATTTGAAAGAGGCAGATGAATATATATGAATATATATTTTACAATACATGAATATTGTAAAAAGCAAAAAGCAAACAATACAGTCACTGCTAAAGAGTTGGAAAAATGAAATTCCAATGCAGCAACAAATTTGTAGGCACCTGATCTTCAAGGTAAAATCCGTAACTCTAAATGATGCCTCTGGGTAATGACTAAGGAAAGTCAATTTTCTCAAAAAGACAATAATAAAAATAACTCATCTGTGCAGGGAGCTGCTAGAGGCATGGAGGGGTGTCTGCTCACACCCTGCAGCTGTTCCAGTGTAACATCCTAGAGATGCAGAAGCCTCCATCCATAGGGATGCCCACTGCAGAGTGTGCCTCCAGCTGCCCTTCTGCATCAGTATACCTTACTGAGGCTCTCCTTGCCAGTTCACATCCAGAATATGTGTAAACACACTGCTCATCTCCTGGGAGATTATCCTAGTCATGGTGATACAAACTCCATCCTCTCTGTACCTCTGTGCCAAAAAGGATACAAGGTGCTTGGCATCAGAGCTGAATTCTTTATTTTCTGGCAGGAGATTTATGAGGTTTAATTTGATCTCTTAAGGAACAATTTTGTAAATTACCTACAATGAACATATCTGGGGTAGGAATAAAAAAACCCATATTTTTTTCTGAATTGCCAGTTATTAACCACTTGATATATTTTCAAATCTCACTCAAGACTTTTACTCTTTAGCAATTGTTTGTTTAGGGACATCACTACCAAGACATTAGTTTGCTGTGCTGAGAGACTTTAACAAAGCAACCTTTTGAGTAAGTTTTCAGAGCAGCTCTGAAGCTGCTGGGTGTGGGAGCCTCTTTGGAGATGCTGGCTATGCCACTCTCAATGGTGGCTGACACAGAACCAAGTGCCCTGCTGGAATTTTATTGCTGCTTATGGATTTGTGGATGAAATCTAGCCCAAAAGCAGGTGTCCTCAAAGGATGCTTGGAATAACAATTTCACACTGTTCTGATTATCAAAAGTTCAAATTAAATGACAGATTTAAACAGGTCAGTTTCAATCACCAGAAAGAACACAATGGTCTTTTAAAAGGTTAGTGTACTTTGTGGTTGTTTAAATCAGCTAAATATAGAAGCATCAAAAATAATATTTCAAGGAAAAACATTCAGTATCTTAACAGTGTCCTTGTTTTCCTGCTGCCAAGTGCTTGAGAGGCTGAAATATTTTTGAGACATCTTCCCATTTTCACTAGAGACTGCTCTTAGTAGTGGTAGAAAACAGAATATTCACACTTATTTTGGTGTAAAATAATCCCTTACTTTAAAATTGGTCTTTCTCCCTTACCAGCAGGAATAGTACCATGATGAGTTTTTTTTTTAATTGAAGGTTGAGGACAGAAGTATTATTGAAAAATCAAAATACTGTTCTGCACACACTGATGTGGAGCAACTTCTTCAGATTTTTAACAAAGAAGAGGAACAGGGGAAATTATATTCTGTGTCATCCAAATACAAAAGTATCACTGTGACTGAATTAAGAGAGAATACTCTCTTAAATGTGCAGGGGGAGCAGTCCTGCCTGATATCTGATGCAGGAGCCAAAATAGTTTCCCACAGAACAAGGAGAGATCCCAGTTTGAAAGAGGGCTACAAGCTGGAAGCAATAATGCTTGAGAAAGACAGAAATGCTGAATAAGGGCGTGTAGGTGGTAGCAGATCAGCACTTTCAGCAGCATATCAGAAATGCCATGCTGCACAAGTCCTGTAGGATGAGACAGGCAGCTGTGCAAGGACCATGACTAGGTGATGGAACTGCAACTGATAGCAATTATTATCACAGGCATCAGCTGAAATCAGCACTGAGCACAGAAACACAAAGGCTTTGTGGAGAGTTGGGGCTATGGGGAGAAGATGATGTGCTTGAGGTTGCAGAGAGGGAGGAGGTAATAGGATAACTTCTAAATTAATGTTCTATGTTACCCCTACAGCAAGGAGTCAGGACAAGAAAGAAACGAGAATAAAAAGGAGTGAGCTTCATGACCCTGGAAGCAGCCCTGGAGGAGCCAGGTAACTTTAATTTTTTTTTTTTTGGTTGTTTCCTTGTCAGACAGCCATGGTTGCAATTTCAGCCCCAGCGTTGACAAAGCAGTGTTCTGCTGGGACCCAGAGTGTGCCCACACTTGGAAGTCAGTGATGGCAGCTCTGTGAATGTCTCTGACACCAGTGATCCTGAGCCTGGACGCAGCTGTACTGGCAAAACCAGCTCCCAAGAGAGAAATTAGCTGTGCTGGCAAAAGCTCAATTTTGCCAGTAAAACCACATCTATGTTAGGGCCCTTTGCCAGCACAGCTGTGCTGGTTGCAAATCCCATGTCCTCACACCCCTGACTTTCTGCTGGCAAAAGTTTTGTGTAAGATTTGCCTCAGAAAAAAAAGAATAGGGAGAGTCGCTTGTATTGATTCAAAGCTACTTGTTTAAACATAGAAAGTAAGGCAAAATCTCCATAATGGTATAGTTTATTCAGTCTCTCTTTACAGCTTTTCTCACTTGCATTTCTTAAATGTTGATTTGTTGTTGTTGGGTTTTTTTGTTTTTGTTTTTGTTTTTTTTTTTTTTGTGTGTGTGTGTGTGTGTGTGTGTGTGTGTTTTGAGCACTTTAATACCAAATCATCAAAAATGCAATCTGGTAACCTGAACCACATCATAGCTTCAATACAGCACTGCCTCATTCTATGCTAAGCCACAGTTCTTTGATAAAAAACATGATAAAGAGCTACATTGTACAAAACACAGTACAGCCAGCTGCAAATATTCCAGGGCTATCCAGTAGTAAATAGCATAATGTACAGAATGTACATGGAGGCTAATGCTCTCATTCATTCCTGGAGATATATATATATATATATATATATATATATTTAAAGTAAGAATCAGATGAAGAAAACCATGTAAAATCTGCCTACCATCAGCTGAAAGCATGATGAAAACTGAGTTTTTACCACTTATCTGCAAAATGAGAACACAGTGCAAATATAGATGTATTTTCAGAGCTCTAAACTAGATTTAAGAGTGAATTAAAGCTCTGGGTTCTTTCTTCTCCATGCTGCAAGAAAGTGGTGTTGGGCCTTGCTTTTGTGAGTTAAATCATACTGATTTTATCACATTGAGAAAGAAGAAGGGTCAAAGAGTTATAGAATATGCTGAGCTGGAAGACACATCAGGGAGTTTGAGCACAACCTGTGGCACAGGAATCCCAAAAAATCCCACCTGATGCCTGAGAGCATTGTCCACTTGTTGTGTCACTGAAATATGTTTTATAAAAATAAATATTCAGAAAATGGATGGGGATAAAAGAGCTAGAAGATGTCGGCTGTCTCCTAGAGGCCTGTGTAATAAATGAGGTTGATAAACTTGGTGTAATCTGGTGCTAATTCTCTTTCCAAATTGGAAAAAAACCCAAAACACTGCAGTATCTTTGAAAGTGCACAGACATGCACAAGTGCACCAAAAAAGGCTGTTTGTGAGCTCTAATATTGCTGAGCTTTGCTGATACAAAGACCAACAGGAAAGCTAAAAGAAAATAATTTCAGGAGTACAAAACAATTGTGAACTGGTTTGCAGTAGCATTGAATAAAATGCTTGATAGTGAAATCTGACATTTCCTTATTATTTGGAAGGATCTCCTGCTTTTACCCTAGGGTTATCATCCATTTTCTTTTTTCAACAGGAGAAAATTATTTTGGTCTCCGGAGTGTAAACTTTTCTAGGGACAAGCAAGTGCACAAGCCCAGCCTGGAACTTTTCCTTCTATTGACAGCTTGTTTTCCCTCAACATGTCTTTGATACTAGTTCTATTTGCAAATGTGCTGATGTAGGCAGCTTTGGTGAAAAAACACATAAACAAATGTGATCGCACCAGCCTTGTTTTCTGGGGAAACCAGGATTAAAAATCTATTTGCATATCTCTATATACAGAGAAGAGTGCTTTGGGTGACCCCTCCTTAAAAAAAATAAACAAAAAAGATTGCTCAGTAGATAGAATATCCTTTTCCAAAATGTTACCTGAGTCTAATATGATAGTTGCAGGAAAACTCTCTCTTGCCAGGAATATCCTGAAGAAGTGCCAGAGGCTTGCTGGCTTTGAGACATGTTGGGAGTTATTCATAACTCAGTGTGGGTACCTACTAGCACTGGAATGTGCAAAGTGATTTTTTTGAAACCCACACAGAATCTTCAGAAGATGGTCATATTTGATGTAGGCTTTTTCATGCTATAGAGACTGTGCATAAGAAATCACAGCATGCATAAATAGTGCCAAGACTTGAAATTCCAGCCTTTTCCCAAGGAGACAGATCCCACAACGGGGGTTTTTTCTTGTTATTTTTTTTCTTTTCCCTCTCCTTTTTTTCATTTGTGGTCATGCTGTAGCCAGAAGATGAGTAGGAAGTACAATATTGTATTTTTGACATGATGAAAATGACACTTGTGTTGCTGTAGATCTGAGTGAACATCTGTGATGTTTAATTATGGTGGTAGCACCAAAGCATTAAAAAGACCTTTCTGCAGTCACAACTTGTCAGGAATAAAGCATAAACTCAGGTTTGTTTAGCTGGGCTTCTGGTTTGTTTCCCTAGAGCTGATAACAAAGATTAGGCCTAAGACCAGCTCTCCTGAGAAACAGCACATATTCTGAAATTCCATCACAATTGTTAACAACTGAGGTTGTTCTGAGGAATTTTAATGATGACTTCTTTTTTCTGTAAAAAATAGGAAGCTATGTGAGTAGATGCAAAAGCAGAAGTTCACCTGTTTGAAGTATTTTTTATTTGTTTGTCATATTAATGTTTCTGAGGCCAACAGAGGGAACCAACTTAAAGAAAAAGACCAAGTAATAGTGGGACTGGGGCACCAAAAGATCTATGAAACATCTTCAGAAACACTTGGGTCTGTGTGACAAATTGTGGTGCAGAATAGATGGGTGTCACAGTCTATATGATATGGGTATAAAAACTGCAAAGATGAGAAGAGTGTGCTGTCAAATATTCCTGCTGTGCAGTCTTGGACTACCAGTTAGGGAAACATCTATTTTATAGACAATTAAAATCTGCATGCTTTTTTTCCCTTTTTCTCTAAAAGTATTCAAGTGAGACGGACGCTGAGCTGCTGTACTTTGGAGTCCCTTTTGATTCTAATTTCCTGAAGATTGTTGTAACCTGACACTTCTCCTAATTCTCAGGGCAACAGATCTCTGAATGCATTTCTTTCCATGGTGATAAAATAATCTCTTAACATAAGCCTGAGTTTTTAGGGGACCTTTGAGTCCCAGAATTCTTCTAGCCTCTGATAACATTAAATAAATTAAGAATTTGTCTGCTCTTCTTGCCACAGAGATACATCCCATATGTTTGTTGTGCTTATTGTCAGTAGAGAGAGGTCAGACAGCTATTCCTTCCTGTGCTGTTCTGTCTCAATGTGCAGGAGATATGTCAAGGAAGTTTTGGGTCTTGCATTCCAAAAGCAAGGAAGTTGTGTGCTCTGTGACCAGGGAAAGTGTGCTTGGCTTTTTCTTCTGCTTGGGGAAAGTCCATTGAAGCAGCCTCTGTGTTAGGAAATAAATAAACAAAGAGTGTTTTGGCAATCTTCAGATTACACAGAAAATGTGAAGTTTACAGGAGATCATTGAGATAAAGAACTTATTTTCTGCAGTAACTTCTTTTCTATGGTTCATTGCATGTCTGTAGATGTAAAGCAATTTGAACAGGCCTTGATTAGAGGTTAAACATTAAAGGTCATTCCTTTACTTGGGGGAGACACATGTTTCCATGCTGTAATTTTTTGTTCATATATTATTTATTTTATTATTTGTTCATACCAGATATAAACCAATAGGTGATTCAGATTAAGATTGGTCTCTCTTTTCTCCTACCTGGGAGGCTATGGTCCTGATTTACAGAAATTCCCTATCGCGAGATCTTTTGGATGTTTTCCCCCTTTACCCAGGGTGTGTTTCTCCTCTCTGTGCCATAGCACCAACTCTGCCAGGTTGTCCCACGAGCTGAGGTGTGCCACAATCTGCAGCCTGCCAGCCCTTGGCAGGGTATGAGTGCAAAGAGAGCTTTCTTGCTCTAATGGCTGTGAAATGCCAGCACAAGTGGAACACACTCTGCAGATCGATTCTGAATTGCTGAGGCAATGCTTTCAAAAACGTTTTCTTTGTTGCCAGTTTCCTATGCCCTGGCTTCTAACCCTTCTGGCTTGAGAGGCAAAGGCATCATTTCAAAACTTTTAGGGTTCTGGAAATCAATAAATGGGGAAGATTCTTTGCGTTGTTTTTGAGCAGCACAAAGGGACAAAAGCCACCCCATCTGGATGTGGATGCAGAGAGAGAGCAGAGATGGGTTTTATTCAGTGTAAGCTCCAGCACCGAGCATCTCCTGATGAGAAGAGAGGATGATAAAACAGTTGTAGTCTGCATTTGGGCAATGATCTTTGAGGGCATCAAACAAGGCAGGCTGAGACTTCACTTCAGTGGAGCAGAATTTGGGGTACGATGGAAAGGTGTTGGGTTTTCCATCTCTTTCTTGGGCTGTCCTCCATGGAAAAATTCCTAGTTTTATTGAATACACTCCAAAACTCCTACAGGGTGATTTGGGAGCCCCTTGTGCAAGCTAAGACCTCTGGTGGGAGAACACAATTGGAGTTGTTTTTGTGGCTCTATATCTGGGGAATCTGCTCTCCATCCCAGCAGGGAAGGTTCTGAAGGATGTGGGAGGAAAAGTCTTGCTGATACCTTCACAATGCATGGAACACCCCAGTGCAGGGAAAATCCAGAGAGCAGGTGTGGAGAAGGTCAGATTTAAATTCCGGGGGGTTCTTTGTGCTCTGTGTGTGATGAAAGGGGATTGTCAGGCTGGAAGCCCTTCCCTACGTGGTGGGAATGAGATGCTCCTGGAGGACTCACTTGTGTGGGAGTCACTTTAAAGAGAGAGAAGTATAGGAAAATGAGTGTTTCCAGTGAGGCAGAATGTGCCAAGGAGGAAGGGGGACAATACAGAGTCAGGAAGAGAATATTGCATGAGAAGAGAGGAAGGTGAACAGAAAAAAGAATAAAAAAAAAAAAAAAAAAAAAAGAAAAGCAACTGTAATGGGAGAAATGAACTCTCAAAATGTAAAATATATCTATTTTTTAAATCAGATGGAGCTGCCAGATTAACTCTTTTCTCCCAAAGTGCCAGGATAATCTCTATTCTATTGCATATTATCTGCTAGTCTAACTGGCATGAGTTATATCCCTTACAAAATGGGCATGTGTGGTAGCAGAGCTGACCTGCAAAATAAGAGCTTTCTTAAATGGGATATGAAGAAATTATTTGGCTCCACAGGCAAACTTTCAGTCTCCTTTAATGAAAGTTTTGTTTTAGAATTTCCTAAAGAGATAGAGGGAGGCCTTGAAGCAATTGCATAATTTTAAATATTAAGGGTGTAAATTTCATAAAGCCTCAAACCATGCACAAGGCTTAATTTTTCCATATTTTCAAGATGGCTTGTACATTGGCTAATGAAGTTCAACTTTGCTTCTGATGTTTTAAAGTTGAGTTTGCTTTCTAGTACATCTTTCATGTCCTGTTAATTTCCTGGGTTACAAGCAGGGAACACAACAGAAATATGGTTACATCCTGTTAGAGATGCTTCTTTGAACCTTTGCCACTTCATGGGTGTCCTTGTTTCCTTGTAATGACTTTTCAGTATTGAGAGGGAGAACAATGTACAGTCAGTCTCTGCTAATTTTATTAAAGGTAGTTCTCAAAATGAAGGATGGTGTGGGACTGACATTTAAGTCAGAAACTTATTTCACAAATCTGAGCACTGGCCCAGGACTGCAACTGCAGTAAGAGCTGTTTGCCTGACTCTTGTTGGGACAAATGAATGGTGTGTTATTGCAGTGAATTTTCTTTGACAATTGCCAGAAGCAAAGATAATTCAGAGAAAAGTCTTTGTTTCTGTGACTCCACTGTGGTAGGAAACCACTCTGGAAACAGACTTTGCCATAAACAGAACTGAGACCCCCCCAGAAAATATTTCCTGCCTTACTAACTGTTCTTACTGACACAAAAATAAAGTCTTTATTTTGTCTTGTGTCATGTTGAGCTGTTTGATAATTCAGTAACTAGTAACAATTGTGTGTGTTATATATACGCACGTTCAACAGGATCCTTAAATAAATTACTTGCATAATTGTGCAAAATAGAAATGAATAATTTGTTGTCAAGTAGGTCCTTGCAAACAGTAATTTACCCAAGAAACTCTCAAGGGCAGCAGGAAAATGGGGAGAAAAGAAGAGAGAGGGAGAAAAATTTAACAGTTAAAATTTAACACATAGAGGAAGTGAAGCTTCAAGAACACTGAGCACTTGGGAACAAATGGGATGAGCTGGCCATGAATACATTCAGGTTGAAAATCTGGGACTAAACAAACTATCAGAGCAGTGAGAGGTCAGAACTGACTGCCATGAGCCCTATGGACCAAAGGTGCAGTTTCCAAAATGGAGATTTAACCTTTCTGGAAGATTTTATGTGAAGTGTACACCTGTGAGGCCAAGAACTGATAGTCCAGGTTGCACTCTCATATCTATGTTCCTGCAGTAGGTTTGTGCATATGGCTATCCTGTGTCTGGTTTGGAACTGAACAGAAAATGACCATATTACACTTATTTTCCCATGCTGAACTCTTAACCTGAGTATGACTGGTAGACAGGTGAGGGTTAGACTGAATGTTGCACAAAAGCCCACTTAAAAAAGCCATTTATTTCCAAAAATATACAATTAATAAATGTCATAGCAATCATTATGAGGCTACAGCTCATCTTGCATTCAGAAAGTGGAAACCTCCTTTACTAAGTATTTCTGGGTTTTTGTCATTAGCAGTTGCTATTTCATATGCAGTCACATAGTAACTCTAGACTGTAAGTGGTAGTAGTCAACCAGATTTAATTAGGTTTTTAAAAAAACTTTTCATGCAAGACCCAGCCCTCACCTCTAGTGGGAACTGACAGAGATACATGGGCAGGATCTTTTTAAGGTTGTCATAGTTCAGCCTGCAAAGCTGGTGACATTCCATTTCCAGTCTTTGCGTAGATCTACACATTAAAATTATACCGATTTTTTTTTTTTTCTTTTTTAATAATGGACACGTTTGTGCACAAGCGAATTGATTCCTAAATCCATCTGTTCAAACCAGTATGCTGTGCACTACAAATCAGGAAACTCATGAAAAATGAAAAGTGGTGTTATCATATTAGAGAATTCTGCTCTCTTTGGCAATACATACATAATGCTAGCTCCCATAATCAACCAGATTTTCCCTGTACTTTCAGAAGCCTGCAGGCTAAATGGAAGTGAATGCTGTGGGCATTATGGTCTTGATTATATGGTGTATCCATTTTCATATCCTGGATGTCTGACCATAGCCTCTGGGCATCTCTAACAGAGGAGCAGGTCCTACTAACTCATGCAATTGTTACTTTATCTGCACCTGCACTTCATATTGGTTTGGAGCACTTCTGCTGCTAAACCTGCTCTAAGAACTATTTTGAGTAAGTCACCCTGAATGGCTAATTCTGTTCTGGCTATTAGGTTTCACAGGTACAGCTTCTCATTAGATCCCAACCATTATTCCCTGAGAATGCCATGCTTTCCAAGTTCTATTTTCATTCCTGTTTTTCACTCCTGTTTCTCTAATAATCCGTGTCCCCTTGGGCACCTAAACGCTTATACGAGCTTAAATCACTCAGAACAATGTCTCAGTATTAGACTCCTATCATGAGAATCGGAGGTGTAATGGAGAAAAATAATAAAAAGTGGTTTTGTAGAGGCAGAATTGGAGGGTAAGGGCCAAGGGAAAGGTATAGAGATTTTGTATTTTGTCCGTCTTCTGCAAAATGGTATCTTGCTTTTCATCTTAAACTCAATGTTTCTATTGTTGGGAGGAAAAAAATTAAAGGAAAAGTTTAGTTTTTCTACTAAATGTACTAGTTTCAGTTTCTGGAATTTTGACTTTTAGTCAGATGAATGTATGTCATTCAGATTTCAGGAGGAAATATCTTTCTCTACTTTTTGGGGGCAAATCTTGCTGGTGCTAATAGGAGCTAGCCAAAGAAGCTGAGAGGCATTTTTTGGTGGTTTTTGGATTTTTTTTGGTGACGTAGTTTTCTTTCCCATCTTGAAAGTCCTGTTTACTTACCTTCTTCTGCTTGTCACTGAAATAATTCTTTTTTCTCTCAGTAAAATGTTTTCTTCTGAAGCCCAGTTATTGGTAGTGTCCCTAGTGTACACATAGCAAATGCTCTCTTGGATCATGGCTGGTTGAAATTTTCATAAAGAGTTTTGTCCCCAGAATTCTGTTTCTTGGGAATAAAATAATATTTAAATAACAATGGGATGATACTGGTGTGAAGTTTTATGTTATTTTTAAATTGAGGGATATTTTTAAAGTACAGTAATTTCACAACTATAAGATGCACCGGATTATAAGGTGCGCTTCCGGGTTGTCTGCAATTTCCTGAAATTTGTCCATATATAATGTGCACCGGACTATAAGGCACACTTTTTTCTTAATGCAGTGAGGATCCATGAGCAACAAAGTAATGAGTTAGTAACAGAATCCCGCGATCGTGGGGTTTACTGGCAGGTGCTCAATTTGCAAACATTTTTCACGATCGGCGCAGCCTTTAAACGCAGCCCCAGGCACCCTCCCCATGCTGCGGGCCCCGGCACTCCCGCCCGCCCCTGGCGCCGGCTGGCGCAGCTCACACTTCCGGGTTGGCAAACTTACAAACTTCGTCCATACATAAGGTGCACCGGATAATAAGGCGCACTTCCGGGTTTTGATCAAAATTTCAGTCAAAAGAATGCGCCTTATGGTCGTGAAATTATTGTAATTACTCCTCATAAATAGTGTTTTTAAACAAATGCATTTCTTTGTGGAGACCTGAGGCTATTTGCCCTGGCTGGCTGCTGTACCTAGTTGAGTGTGCTGCTCTCCTGCATGGAAGCAGGCTTTGGTATCTCCATTTGCAAAGGCTGAAGTTCCAGACCTCTTGGCTAGCTGTGCAGAGGAGTGACTGTCTGCTCCTGGACTCCATCAGCAGTGGTGCTGCTTGGTGTGTGCTGCCCCAGACAATCTGATTGCTCTTGGAAAGGCTTTCTGACAGTCCCTGCTTAGTGTCCTGCAACATCCTTGACCAGACGGCTGCAAATGAGGCTCAAGATTTGTTTTCTCTATCCTTGCAGCAAAAAGTTCTCTCTGTGTGATGATCCTACCTACCTGGTTTTCCTGCAAGGCTGTGGGGGCTTGGGAAACTTGGACAATCCCAAGTGTATAGGCTGGTTGGGTAAGGATAGGTTGTGCTGGAAGTATCCCATGGCAATAGCAGAAATTTTGTGTGAGTTGGAGCAGCTGCCCTTGACACGATCTATTCAAGGAAGAGGCAGGTTTTGCATTGGAGCACTCTTTGTTTCCAATGGCAGGAAAAACCAAAGGAAATATTCTGCTATTACAGAAAGGAGTGGGCTGTGAGGAAGCACATGATAAAGTAGGAGATGGAGCTCGAAGCCTCTGTGTCCCATCAGTGCTCCAAGGAGGGACCAGCTTTAAGAGGCACATGTCCTGAATACTCTCTTATTAATAGTGATTTACATAGCTTGTAGCCCCATTTCAGTATTACAGAATAGGACTCACTCTTCTTTTGTGAAAATGACCTGGATTTATATCAGCAGTAATAAAACACTGTTGCAGAGAAGGGCTGTGAAGCGGGGGGGAGGGAGTATGAAACTAAAAATAAGAAATATATACAGTACATAATTCTAACAATGTTATCTGAAAGACAGTAAAAATAGACTCAATTAGATATTGTCAGAGCTTTTTTTCTCCATGCAGCTGCCTAGCCAAATATGACAATTTTTCAACAATATAAAAGTTCTAACACAATGCATGATACATTGTACTGAATTCATTAACACTTTTCTACCTTAAACATCGTTGTAAAGAAGGAAAATAATGTAAGAGAAGCTTGTCATTTTTTGTTGTTATTCCTTTTGTTTCTGTGACATGTTTGGAATTGCATGCCTGCGAGAGTTTTGTGATCTAAATTTAATGATCCTAAAAGGGATTTAGTAAGATATTGTTCTTTTCTCCTGCAGATATCCCTAGGCTGAGTGCTACATGAAAAGTGTGATTCAATTATACAAAAAAAAAAATTAATTTTCTTTAAAAATAAAAAGCCGTTTCATGCAGTATTTCCACAGGGATGTAGCCTTAGAGTAGAGCTTCCTTAGCTCTGCTTTGCAGCAATATAATTCCTGTAGAAAGAAAGTTTGCAGTGCATAGAATATCTGTGTGCACAAATGTGCCCCCCTTTCTGTGAATAAAGACATTATGATGGCAATTGATATATCTAGCTTTGGTCTGGCAATGGAATCTGCAGATCTCTGCTCTCACTCAAAGCTGTAAATCTATAAAATTAATGGAGTGGACAGCTGGTCACAGTGCAGATATCAAAACCTTAAAACCCACATCTTCAGCATTAGACTTTGGAAACTTTTGGCTCAGTTCTAAATCAGAATAGCTGGGTTAAAATTAGCTACCATTGTCTTACAAGTATTACATTTGAGATAGAAAGAAATTTGCAAAATTATTTGCGTTAATTTAGAGTCAAAAGCAGGAATAACATGTTGAACATATAAAGTAAAATAATAATTGGTTTGGGCCTGGTGTTGAGCTTAAAGATTATTTTTTGTGGATATAATGTACTCTGTCATTTCCTCTGGCTTGACCATCACACTTGAACTACAGAGAAAGAAAACCTCCAGGAATGAAAAAGAATCTGATTCTTTTTTGAGAGGAAATAAGGCTGATGACAGAGAAGACATCACTTACTGGGCAATATAATACATTTATAGATGTATAAATGTCCTCTTTTGTCCCAGTTTGTAGCAAAGTGTAGTTCTGGAAAGTTATATGGAATAATGCACCTCAAGTTGGACAAAACCAGGGCTCTTTTGCCTTGCTCGTTAACCCTCAGCCCAGCCAGGAAAGATATTTATTCTCATGCTCAGAGCATGAGCAAAGAGGATTGCTGTGATTATTTAATCAGGATATGGGAGGTGGTAGCAGTAGCTTCTGGGAAGTTAGACAAGATCTCTCTTCACTCCCAACAAGGAATTCATAGCTGTGGAGCTCCAATTTTCCTGTTGCTGGACTGTTGAGTGTCAGGTTGATGTGAAGTTCACATTGCTATAGATATGTGTGTGTGCAAGTATGGGATTCTCTCTGCTTCTTTCTAAGTGAACTTGTGGAAACTTCTGCTTCTTTCTGACACTGCTCACCATCTCTCAAGGTATTCAAAAGTCATGCAGATGTGGCACCTGGGGACTTGGTTTAGTGATGGCCTTGGCAGAGCTGAGATGGACTCAATGGTCTTAAAGATCTTTTCCAACCTAAACAATTCTATGAAAACTGGGAGGGAGACATTGGAACATAAAAACTTTGAATTTTTTTAAAAAAATATATATATCTGGAATGTACTTCACAGCAATTATGTAAAGGTTTCATCTTCAGCTGTAGCATCTTGCCCTGAATTAAACCGTTTCAATGTGGAAAGATACTGCACCAATCAAAAACTGAAGAGATTAAACCAGCCAAAGAGAGAGTGGTGTACACTGCCCACTATGATTAACATGAAAGAGCAGGACAATATTTATTAGGGAAGCATTAGACAGTGCAGGCAGTGAAAATGATGCTGGCAGTTGGGAAACATCTTGTGCCAAGGCAGTGTTTTCATACTTCACCTCTCTATTTCCTACATGAATAAAATACCAGTCTGCACAAAGGAAAAATAGTGGAATAGGAGAAGGGACAAAAAACCCAAATAAAATTCAAAACCAAACAACAACATCAAACCATCCCTAAACCAACTCAACCCAACTTCCCCACCCCCTTCCCCAAATTTCCCTGGGCATCTACCTGAAAAATTAGAAACAGGCTGGTCTCAATATCATGGGTCCAAAATGAGACACTGGCTATTCTCAGAGCACATTAGATAGAAAACCAGATATTATGGAAACGTGTATTTTTGCATTGTAGATAATGCATGCCACATATAACATTTGTGCCTGTAGATGTGAGAAAATTAACTCTGTTCCAGCCAAACACAGTGAAGTATGTCTCTCACTTTGAAAGAAGTTAGTTTATGCTATGTCATGGTGGAAAAACACAGTCAAAGAGCAAAATTATTTTCTTTTCAAGGTGTAAAGAACCCCCTTAAATTCAGTCATTTTCTGCATAAGCTTATTGAGTTCATTCTTTGTACTCCACTGTGTAATGATTGCTTCAGTTCCAACTGAGCTGAAATTAAGCCTCTGTCCTCCCCCGAAGCTTTGTTTTCACAAAGTCTGTAATTGCAATTAAATTTAAACCACGTACATTTGTATGTGTATCCTTGTGAGCCTCCTCTCCAGCATGGCATACACCTAGAACATCCTGACATCTGATGAGGATCTTGGCTGATGTAGCAGCCACATTTTGGCTATAGTTTCGGTTATTATTTGCTAATGAGAGTAAAACAGCGTATTTAAGGTATGTGCTACTAAACTGTGTAAAGTATGTGCAACCATTTCTGATTTGGGAGTATGCAGTTTACTAATCCTTTATTTAGGGATCTGATACCCTAATAACACTTTGCCACTCAGTCTTTATAGCTGGTTTATTTACCTTGTGAGTTTTATGGTAAGGTTCAATAGGAGCCGGAGGGAATGGGTCTATGTTGTACTGAATTCTGCTGATGCTCACTAAGGTGTTCTTTGATGCTTTTCACAGCATTGCTGAGGACTTTTAAACAGTTGAAGGATTTCTGTTCCAGGGAGGTTTGGGTTAGAATAGTGAACGAGTCCCTCATCATAGTTATAAAACTGTCTGTTTGTTAGAGCTCTCCAAGTTCCTTCCAGATAAAAGATGCTAATAGATGTAAGATAATGTGTACATGCAAGAATGTCGTCATTAATAAATATTGAAGGAAAAAAAAAAGCTCTCTGTGAACGATGTAAAATAACACCAATGAGTATTTAGTCTGCTTTTTAAATTGAATTTTCAGCTTAAAGAGGGAAACTTTTCTTCTTGTTTGAAAAATTAAAATAGAAAAATGAATATTGAAATGTATTGGCTTGGGATTTTCAACGCAGTTTAAATAACTAATTAAGAAAAAGTTGCAGGGAGGAAAAACATTAAAATATGCAATAATTTATTTTTAATAAGTGTAAAACAGATTATTTTAATTACCACATCTTTAAAAATATGGGGTAAATAAAATGCCTTAAATTGTCATTCATAGAGATTTGGAATTGAAGTGTAGAGATTAAAGCCTTTTATCAGTAGATGTAGACAAAAGACTTAATGAATAACGAACACAGAAATTAACTGAAATGACAGCTTGGTTTCCCATGTCCTCTGACATTTTTTCCCTTCTTTGGTTGTGCTTTTCAGAATAAACTGTTAGCCAGGTGAGGTTTCATGGTGTCTTCTGTACCACTATTTTCTTTATTCAAAGCTTTCAAGCTGCTTTTAAATTTACCTCTTTGCCTTCAGAAAAGCAGTGGCCTGGTTGGCCTCTTCTACTGCACCAGGACTTGAAGGCAGATTCTAGTCTATATAATTTTTTTTACACTAAATTTTCAGTCGCCCAGGTTTCCACTGAAATCTTTGTAAGCGACGGCGCCAAAATCACCTAAAGCCAATCAAACTTTGGCAGAGTCTGCACGCCCTGGCTGAAGCTAACATTTTATATTACTACATAAATGTTGAGTCCAAGTGCTCCCTATTTATTGTGCAGCTTTTTCAGAGGGGTTTGGAGGAGCCCTCGGGCTGGCTGTCAGTGCATGGGCTCTGTTGTCTGAACCTGGGTGTCGCTGGTTTGGTGCAACAAATTCCCTGCAAAAATAGAGCAGGACAGAGCCACATTTGCTGTGTGGTGTCAAGTGGGGGTAAGGCTCCCTTCTCTGTGCAAGCACGTGCTTTTTTTGTGGCCTTGCTCAAAACCATCCAAATGACAAGCACTCTGTGTTACTCGCCTCGTGTTTACCCAAAGCAGAACCTGACCCCGAAGTGCTGTATTTGTCCTGGTTGTTATAAGGTTGTAGGTTCAATGTGCATAAATGAGTAATTGTCCTTTAGAGACCTGGGCTTTAGTTCACCCTCTTAGGGCTGCTGAGCCAACAAGCACAGAAAGAGCTGTACTTTGGCATCATCCCAGAGAGTTAGAGGTCGTGAGCCAAAAACCCCAGGAAAGCCTTTCAGCTTTCCCGTCAGCCTGGTGTGCCGGGGTTCAGAGCGGCTGATCTCACCTGGAGCAGGACAGCAGCAGGAAGAGGGGGAAGGGACAGCTCTTTCCAGGGAAGGAGTGTGCTGCTCTTCCAGCCGCCAGGGAAGCAGGGAAACAAGTCATCTTTTGCCTTGTGTTTTATGAGAAATGTTTGTTCTCCTGTTGGCTTGTTCTATTATGCGTCTGACTTTCCTGCTTCTTTAAAGGAGGTGAAGATGTGCCAAGAAACCTCTGTCAGTAAGCCAGAATAGTTCTGTCATATCTTCCTCTCATTTTAGCACTCCAGCTATTCTTCTAAGTGGGGAAAAATAATTTGGGAGTCCCTGGCAGTTTTGCTGTTTTTTAAGGAAACATGAAAGACGGGAGGATTTGGCCTGCTGGTAGCTGAAAGCACTCGGGCTCTGCCAGGATTTAATTCCTTGTGAACTCTGACCTGGAATGAATACAGCATATGTGCTACTGTTCCTCTATAATTTAGCATCCCTTTTTCCTCTGTGGGTTTTTCACCCCCCTTCCCCTGTTTGTTGCTGCTAAACGTGGCTGAGCGGTTTATCCTTTATAGCTGGTATCCCTGCATGGGAGAGACTCTCGCTGTTTTTACAGCCCTCTCAAGACTCCTGCTAAAAGGTACTGGAGGTTTGCCTTCACTGGCAATGTTAGTAATGCTGCTGTTTTTGGACCCCAAGCATCCAGTTCAACCTCCTGCCCCCAGTAGATTTAGATTCTTCACAAAGTAAAAGGCACTCCTTGGATTAAAGGCACTGACTGAATGCTGCTGTGCAGACCACTCCTGTGTTACAGGGTGCTTGGTTCCTGGGCAGGAGCTGTGCTGTGCTCAGGCACTGCTACTTAGAAATTACGTGGTGCTACACCAGCTCTGGGACTTGTACATTTGCATTCACTCTGCAGCTTCATTAAAAATTTTAACTGGGACATATTTAGACTACTCAAGCTGCTTCTATAGAGTTGATTATTTTGTCTTGTCCTTAGAAAACAGCTTATCCTTGTGAAAATAACATATAAATTGTACTATTATATTTAGTGCTGCAAGCTTTGCTGTTGCTCTTTAGTCTTCTTTTCCTTTTGAAGCTGTGGAATTTCTGACAAATAATGTCTTCTGAGTTTCTCCATAGGAAAAACATGTTCTATGTGTTTTCCATTTTTCTCAGTGAATTATATGACCCCCTGTCATTAGCGTGGTTAATGCCTAGAGAATAAAGAAAAGAGAGAAGGGATGTTTCTGTGAGTAAGCCACAAGATAGTTCAGAGCACAGAAAGTGTTGAAATCCCTGTGCACTTTCATTCTCTCTATAAAGGGCAGGTTGTAAGATCTGCTCCTTCTGGGGCATTGTTTGTATCTTACTTTGTTGGAGAAAACTGATTTTCTCCGAAGAAAGCTTTACTAGATATACAAATGCTACTCTCATGAGTGCAGGTGTTTTGTGGTTTTCTGAATTCTGTTGCAAAACACTGTCCTTATGAGGAGTTGTAGTCAAGCATCTATGGTTTAATTGTCAGCGTTGAACCACAGGAAAAAAGTTTTGTGTAAATATTTCATTTTCTAGAACTCAAATGTCCAGAAAAATCTCTATAAACACAGGAGCAAGTAAACTTTGCACATTATTCAGTTCATTTTACATTTGAAAAATCCAGTTTATCTGAAATTCGGTAAAGCTGCTACAGCATTTTTAGTCTATGATGGCATTTGAGACTTAATTTCTCCTGTGAAAGCACTGTTAGTTTCTGTGGAATTCTGCAGGTGCTCTGTGCCTGTGAAATCCAGGAGGTCTTAAATTTAGAGATGCTTGTCACAGTCGGTTTCATGCAAAGACTATAGTAAAGCAATCTGTCAATTAAAGAATATGCCTCACCAGTTCATCCTTTCCAAGCTTCCTATGTATGTGTTTAAGCAACAACAAAAAGAGTATAAGCCTAAATGCTGTTTGCTCTCTTTCATAATTTTCTGGGAGCAGCAGGAAATTATTTTCACACTTGATAAAGCTCAACCTTCATAATGAAGGCAATGAAGAGCAAACTATGCAGCAGAGCATAAGACAGCTTAAATTTGAAATACCAAGTAGGTTTTTAGATGAACCTTCCCTGATAAAAAGAACCTGAGTTGTTTCAAGGGATTTTTGATCAAGCTTTTTGTGCTTCTTATAATGTTTTTCCATTTTGTAGTAATTCTGTGTGCTGGAAATTTAAGTTGGAGTTGCACAGAGGCTGTGGCTGAGTAAGATGTCTGGAGGTGAAGCTGTGACTTTGCCTCTTATTTGGGAATGGCCAGCTGTGCTGATGCTGCAGTAATGTTTGTTATCTTGTCTGGGGAATGGAGGAGCCATGGGAATTGTTTACCCTCTTACATTTGATTGAGGAGGGGGTGTAAAGGGCTTTTTGCAGGGGGAGGGAGTTTGGCATTTTGCTGTGGTTTTTTTTTTTTTTTTAATTATCCATAATAGATATCATGGACCAAATAAGAATTGAATACATTTGCTGTGGCTAAGAAATCACTAAAGACTTCTTTTCCTTGTCTGCTTTGGAGCCACCTATTTCTTACTCCCTAGTTGCTAGAATTGATTAACTTTTGCCCTTTACTCTGTAGTTACACACTGTAGATCAGCCTTCCTGTCACAGAAAGCCTGAAAATAATTCCCATCTGGTTATGAGTATTGATATAATGAGAACTGTGATTATTTAATGATATTTTAAAAAAACCCAAAAACAATTACAGCATTCACTAACAAATTTGCTTCGCTATGGATTTTAGGCAGCACTAAACTCTTTGCAAGAATCACACTTGTTGAAACACTTTAAAAAATGTTCAAGAGAAGCTGGGTGGTTTTGGATAAATACTTGTTGATTGTTTTTGAGAAAACACCCACCGCTCCTTTTCTCTAATGTATTTCGGTGTTGCTAATTTCTCTCCTTGCATCTGGAAGAACTTCCATCTGCATTCCTGGTGGCTGCCATAGGGTGGTGCCAGGCCATCAGTATATACAGTGCGAGACAATGGTTTGGGCTTCGAGCAGATCAGAAACCAAACGAGCTTTAAAATCTGATCTCAAATAATTCACAGTGCAAATAAACGAGGCAGCCAGTGCAAATAGTTACTTCGATGTAATTTTTTTTTTAAATCCTTAGTGTAAAGGAAGGGTCTGTCTGGTATATACTTCTTTATGTGTGCCTGTTTGTGGGGGTGAATATATATGTGTGTGTGTGTGTGTGTGTGTGTGTGTCTATATATGCATACATGTAGATAGGCGTGCATGTGTGCAAAGTTTGACCTGAAATATGTCTTTGATATGAAGGATACTGATGCCTTGTTTTTGATCACATTGTACTAATGTGGCTTAATTAACAGCCCTCTTAGCATCCCTGTTAATCTTCAGGCTTTTGTTGCTTGTGTGTGTGTTTATTACAGACTTGCTAAGTGTTAAAGCTGACTGGAGACGAGTGATAGATTTCCAACTTTAAAGAAACAATATCTATCTAATGCATGTTTAAGGAAGACTAATTTATTGCTTTAACTCACAATTGAGTGCCCAATGAAAGTAATGAAATATTAATATTTCAGAGTCATGTTTGAAATATCTCCTGTCTATGTGCTTCCAAAATCTATATTACATTAATTATACAGACGTACCAATTTATTCTTTCAGCTATCTAAATCAGTTTCTAAAGTATTTGGTTTATAATAACTGAGAAGAAGAAATTAGGCCTGTGGTTAGTGAGAGGGATGTACAAATATTTCTTGAATATTGCATTTGAAAAGGCTACTGTCATGTAAGATAAAACAATAATAGTTGGAAATGAAAAAAAGAATATTATTGGCAATAGATTGCATAGATCAAGTCTAAAATGCAGTATTTCACATTTCTGTTTATATTCAGATTTAATAAACATGTTGAAGGTTTATATTTATAGAAGCATATCTTTAATGGGGAAAATATTGATATTCACAACTCATTTGCTCTTGAACACCTTTTGTTAATGTTTGAAATGAAATGGAGTATGTGGTCTGGCAAGTGAACAAGCTAACATGAAAGATGATTTAACTTACATGCATTTGTAGAGTTTTGGAGTTATGTGGAGACAAGCGCAGCAATTCTTCTGACAAATCCCAGATGATGTTGTATTATTTTCCAGGTAGTTGTAACTTAAAAACCACAAAAAAATTAGCAAATCCGCCCCCGTCCCCCACAAAACTTGAAACCCAACACAAATAAAAAAATATCCCCACAATTCTTCTTTCTTTCTAATTTAAAAATTGTACTAATTTAAACAGAGCCTACTGAGTTAAAAGGTTTCAAATTCATGTGAATAACTTTGGAGAATTGATGTAAAAAACCAACAACAGCCAAACATGAATCCTTTGTGAATCAGATTTTTACCACACTAATTTTTCCCTCAGTGAATGGGAATAAGACCCACTTGTATCTGAGATGATGCTGTGAGTGACATTTTGAGGCTAAAAGCCTCTAAAATATTTGTAATAATTTAGATAGTGATTATCCTGTCTAGACCTTCTACTCTTTACTTTCATTTAAATGTTGGACTTTTTTTATTTTCTCTTTTTTTTTTTTCTGACTGTAAATCAGTGCAAATGTGCAGATTTGAACTTTCTGAAATTTTCCTTTGAGACTGTTTTCTTAAAGCATTCCAAAACACTGAAATCCTGGAATAGCAAGAGATAAAATAATTCAAGCCAAAGGTAAAATCAAAAATTATTTATGGAGCATTTAGTCTCTAATCCTAAAACTGAAAGTACTAGTGGCAGCAGTGATGAGATTAGCTGCTTCTTTTGCCTAATGCTCGCAGTGAAGTCAAATTTGATTGGCATCTCATCATAAATTTTTATTCCACGTAACAAATATTTCTTTTCCTCTGTTTGTAAGAGCCTTTTTAAGATGCTTCCTTAAAACAATGTAACAGTCATTTGCAGCTTTTATGGCACCTAAATCTACGCTTTTCTGCTGGCTTGGTTCTACTGACATTTTAACACTGTTAATAATCACTGGCCATTTGTGTGCGCTGGGTAAAGGCGTAATGTGCTTTTATATAAAACACTGTTATGAGGGCTCATTATCTTGTGAGGCGGCAGCTGTAATGAAAATTAAACAATTGCAAACTTGCTCTGCCAAGTGTTTCTTAAGCAAATTTAGCTGGGCAGCTCCACAGCTCCTACCTGGTTCTGCAGGGCTCTACAGCAGAGCTGCCGGAGAGTTGCGCGCATAAATTCTGAATTCCTGTGTGCGGTGCAGAGAGCTGAGAGCAGGCTGGCTCTGCTGAAGCTGAGCAGGAAATGCTCCTTTCACAGGCAGCATCCTAGCAGGGCATGAAACAAGTGTGAGCCTTTGAAAGGAGTCTCCGTGGTCTGGAGAGTTAAGGGGATGCTACTGACGACCTTTTGCTCGCAGGAAGCCACGCGAGTATTAGATCTGCAGCTCCTGCTGCTTTGGAGACCACGGGCTGTCTGCAGCCCTGTGGCTAAAAATTACCAAATTAGCTGCACTTCTCAGGCTGAGAAAGGGTTGAGAATGTAAATATGTAAAAATGTAAATATGTAAAAATGTAAATACGCCCATTCGGTGCTTTGTTTATGGGCTGCAAAGTCTTACTAAACGCTGTACATAATGGACATAATTTTTTACAACTTCACCGTTTCTACATAAAATTATTTGAATGGGAAGTACTTTAATAATAAGGGAAATGTGTGATGAGAAATCCAGGTAGGCTTCTCTATGGGTGTCTGCATTTTAGCAGAGTCGGTCTAGCTGAGGATCTGGACATCTGAAATTCACATTTGAACTGACTGTTGCTTAGCTAGCCAGGGCAGTTTGTGTAATTTCTGACACGCTTCCCCTCTGTTATGTATGCAACCAGATTTGTCCTTATAGGACTTGTATCCAGCAGCTCCTCTTTTATTTTAATGCAGCACTTAGAGGCAGATTGTCCCAGTGCTACAGTAATAAGGGCAACCGAATTTCCATTTTCTTTTTTTCCTCTTTTTGCACATGTTTAATTTTGAAAGCTACCGTGGCACGAAACAATAATTCAGAGAGGCTCCGTTTCAAATTACCTTTCTTCATTAAAAAATAAAATAAAACAACCAGGAGGTCTAGCACGTTGTGCCACTAAGTCACACAGTAAGAGGGACCATCAAAGAATGGTGGGAATTATCACAGCAGCTTGCTCCTTGTTAGAAGCATTTACCTCATGACCCTTTCATTTGCCTACTGCCACTTTAGTTTAAGAGTGACAACACTGTATAACACTCTGCACTTTCCACCTCCCCCCCTCGCCCTTCCCCTTAGCACCAGATGCCTTTGTAAAGCAGCCTGGTGAAGGAGTGAACAAAACCTTGTGGGATAAGTCTGACACTGGAAGTTAATGATTATCAGTCGAAACAAAACACTTGTTTACATGTTGTAGTCATTAGAGGTTCCAGTCAGTCATACCTCGGCTGGGATTCCTGCCAAATGTTTTGAGGGTTCTTTCACAAGCTGTGCAGTTTTGTAAATACAAAAGCACTCTTATTAAGCCTTTTTAGTATTAGACTGTGCAATTAAGACTATGGGTAATTAGATTCCTTTATTGGGAGTAGCATGGTCCAAGATACACACACACACACACACACACACACACAACTTTCTTAGCCACGGGATACCATGGTATCTCTGTTTGGATGTTCCATTACAACTCAATGACTAAGAGAAACTCTTTTGTATTGCACGCATTTTTTCTTTATTAAAAATTTGGCTCAAAACTTGGGGCGATACAGATTTTTCCTCACCTTATTGTCATCACCTCTGTTGGAGCCATAAAACTTTCTTTTTTGATTAGCTTGTCTCAATTTGCTGGAAACCCTTTGCTTGCATCTCGTTTGGTATTGCTAGCTTTTCATTTCAGCTTTATTACAGCTAGGATTAAGGAGGTGATTTGACTATGAAGGAATTTAGGAAAATTTCCAGTAAGCTAAGGATGACTTTAAGTTGACTGCAGGATAACAGAGTTGTAGAAATGAATGTTTCTTTTAACACCTGTGAATTAGTCCATACCTGAATAAATAAATGATCCCTTTGGTATTTGAAGTTGATACAAACTAGCTCAAATTTCAACATTTTCTTGTAAACACTCTAATCATGCAAAAACTCGTCTAATACAAATAATCATGTGAGTGATGAACCTGTTTCACGTACCCTTATGCTCAGGGAGCATTCTCTGCATTGAGCACTATGGTAAATTATTCAAGATTTGGGAGGCCATTTTTTGTAACTGTGAATTGTAAGACAACTGAATCATCCATACATATTTTATCTGTATTTTTTTCTTTGCCAGAGAAGATATCTGTTTTAGTTGCTCCAGTGCAGGACTGCTCGCTTTGACATTTCCCGGTTGTCTGTAGTGCTAGGCAATAATTAAATATCAGGTGCATAAGCTGCTCTTTAATTTGACATGTGTGCTCCAGGCAATAAACACATGCAGTGCAACGTGGGAGTGTAATTGCTAAGGAATAAAATCTTGTACCAAGTGAGATCATTGTATCAGGTACTGTGTGACAGCTCATTTGATCATTATGCCCAGGCTAAAGAGGTTGCCTAATTAGTTTCCATTAAAACTCACCCTTTAATCAGGAATTATTCTTGCATAAAGAATGTCACTTGGTCCAGATGAATGAACAATGGTTCCCCCTTGAGATTCAGCTATCTGTTACACTTGGGATGCCATATGTCTTTTCAAACAATTCAGCTAGCACAGTGCTCTGTGAATCTGGATCTCGCAGCACTACGTGGTATTTGCATTTCCTCGATGCACCAGCTCTGTAGAAAAATCACAATGGTGTTCTGTATATGCTTAATCAAGTCAGAAGAACTATGTTCAAGCAGCAGGAACTGTGTTGTAAACACACAAATGACTAATGGGCCTCTCTTAACTAATGTGTCTTAGTTGTATATATTTCATTAGTGACATACTCAGCATACACACTATTACCTGGAGCTAGACTTTGGTTTTTCACCTAGAAACGTCAAGGTTCATCTAAATTTAATATTTTGAAGAGGAACAACTCCCTAGCTTTTTTTTCTTCTCGTGACAATAGCTTTCTCATCTGAGGCTGATCACAGAAGTAGCTGGGCTCTCTTTTTTTTCTCTCCTCCCAAAAAATGTCTTTCAAGTGCCTTCCCCTTGCTCCCTCAAGACGTATGAGGTTTGGCACATTGCTGGGTTCATGCACAGAAGTGGAGCTGAAGTGTTGGGTATATTTAGATCTGAGCCATTTCTGCAAGTTCCAGTTGTCCAAAGGAGTTGACTCTGCTGCCACGTGGAGCCTGCAGTGAGCGCTCATTTGAGCTGTCCAGAAGCTGCTGCTCAGGAGAGGCTTCCCCCTGTGGCTGTACAGACTGTGGTAGGCCAGGTGGACAGAAAGAGACTTGCAGTCAGTGGCCTCATCCAGCTCCTTTGATGACCTGCTGTGCAGATGAGAATTGGATTAGTAATGTTTGAAACACTCCATGGGCTGGCCTGGCTGCTTGAAGTCCAGCAACAGCAAGAGCTGCTTGGTGCTGCTCCTTTCCCTAGAGGTGTCCTGGGATAGTGAGCTGAGCTTCCCTTCTGCTGTGGAACGTGATCCTACAACACATGGACATCTTCACTGACATCTGCCAGTGTGGTGTCCAACCTTCCTCTAATCAAATGGTTTATGAAGCACTCAGATATGCAGGTCTCTAAAATACTTCCCTACATTTTTTTGCATCTCAGATTGTTGCCGAACCCCTGTTGTGTTGGGAAGAAGGTAAAAGTACAGTAATTTCACG
>VRYO01001269.1:35444531-35553476 GCA_009812075.1 Sialia sialis | reverse complement strand
CTATAACTGTTTGCTAGATGCTATGGTCACTACAATATTCATCCCAGGCTCCTCCCAGTGACTCAATTTTTACAGTGGCTTTCAGAAGCTGCTGTACTTCAGTGCAGGCCATTATCTTTTAGAAGGGGTCAGGGTCCTGTGTCTTTCCCTTTTGTCTAACAGGATGGAAGTAACCATGTCTTTCTCTTCCTTGCATTGTTTGGACTCAGGGGTGAGGAACATTCATTTTCCAAAGCCTTCTAGAAACACATTATTCTGATTTTTTCCCCTTGTTCTGCCTTTATCTTGTGTTTCTTCATCCCAGGCTCTGAGATTTTCCTTCTTCCCATGTTTAGAGAAATGGGAGCAAACAGGAGTGATAAAGGGAAGGATGGATATAGATGGTCTAGTTTGTATCCTGAGCTCTGCTGTAAGAGCAGCTCTCCCTTGTACACTGTTACCAACATCTGACTCGTAGCCTGGCCTGTTGAAGCCAACAAATTAATCATGTGCACCTTCTCTGTGGTCCATTTGGGAGTAAGGCAGGGAATAAAGGGACAGAAAAGGAACCCCATCTCAGTGGGAGAACTTTGTTAAAATAAGTAAAACTTATGCAGGGAACCTGTCATTCCCCAAAGCTGCAAGAGGCAGAAATCAGAATAGCTGGAAAGCAAGGTCATCAGGACTGATTGCAGGAAAACAGGCCCCAGGAGCTGTAACTTTCTTTGTGGTTTTCTTTGCTGAGAAATTTTGTGAGAAAGCTTATTAGGAACCTTCAAATATTGTCAATGGCAATAGCTGGCAGCTACAGAGAAACTTAAATTTTCTCATTTCAGGATTCATGCAAATAGCTGTTTCAATGAAAGAAGAAGAATTAGCTCAGGTTTTTACAAAGCACCTCCTGAAGTGAAGATCACTAATGAGTCATTTGGAATTGTTGTCAGATCACTGGCCAGACAGGAGTTTGCAGTCAGGCATTGATATTGCTGCCTGCTAACAGCAATCTCATTAGTAGCAGTAGTTCTAGGCTTTCTGTCATCGCCCTATATAAAGAAGATTTCTGGAATTATCAGGTGCATAGTCATTATTGTCAAACAGTTAATATATTTTTGAAACTAAGATATTTTCTGAGCTCTTTCAAAAACTGATAAAACAGACCTTTTTTTTTAATGATTCTATCTGTACTACTGCTAAAAATTGTAGTACTCCTTTATTTTGAGCTGTGAAGCCACAGGTCAGGTTCTAGCTCATAAGACATGAAAGGGACTAAAGTGCAAGTGAATGAACAAGCTGATATTATAATAGAGACTTATGGAATTAAAGTTTTCAACTATTCTTTTTTCAAAAAAGAAAATGAACCTTGCTACCTACCCCTCAAAATATCTTTTTCTGGTTGCTGATCTTCTGTAATAGTTTTTTGTGAACAGTCCGAAATGCTTTTCATTCGACTTCCAGAGTGAGTCAAATGCACAATTTTCAGTCTTTTAGAGCAAGCCTAGAGAATGGTTGAACAGCTTTCAGAATATTTAGTGAAGACATGTGGCTTTAATCTTCAGGAAGTTGATTTTTCTGGAGTGAATAACAATAGACCTCTCAGCCAGAACTGAGTGCTGACTTTCATGAGTGCTATGCATGTGTCTGTGCATCAAACCTGGCCCAGAAACCCAGGGTGGTTAACTTGCTGTTTAAAAAGATAAAGAGTCTATTCAATTTAGAAGACAATAATAGTAATTTAACATACTTGAGCTGAAGTAATTACCTTGCAGTGTTTCCGCAGCATGAAATTACAGTCTACAATAATTTTGAAATATTGATCCTTTCAGGCATCTGATGTTAGAAGTGTTTCTTGAATGCATTGGGCTCGCTGGAAGAAAGTGAAGTTTTTTGCATGCTGATCTGGATTAATCTGACTTCCTAAATACATTATCTGCTGTGGTGAGACTGTCTAGCAGCTGCAGAGAAGTTGCCACTGAAATTCCTCCAACGTGCACCTCAGGTGCCATCCGTTTTTGGTTATATTTTACCAATTCCGAATGTGTAAAGTGTGCATGTCTCCAAGAAAAGCTTTATGTTCTGCTTTTTCTTTGAGTTTTCTTCTGTTTCTGTGTCTTATTGAAAGGAATCAGTTTTGCATGGAGAGCGCCATTAATAATGAAATGCGGACTGTGAGCTTTTTAAAAGTCTATTTCTTCCTTATAAATAAATGGTAATTTGTTTTAAAGCATCATTGCACACAGTGTTCAGCTGGCTCCCATGCATTCGATTATTTTAAATAAATGTACCATAAATGGAACAAGTTCTTTCTAATTTGCAAACGATATGCAACATTTTTCAAAAAAAAAAGAGAAAAAAAACTGTAAAATTTGTTCTTAACTACATCTCATTAATGTGAAGCTGTTCAATGACCTGTAAAGATTAAAGAATTAGTGAATTGGTAAAATTATCAGAATGAAAAATCTGTATAATTTTGATTTCAATTTAAAAATCTGCTAAACAGTCTGGGAGCTTTAGAAAAGTATATTACTTTTTAATATCAGCTCCACAAATGTCCTAGTATCAGTGTTACAAATGGACTGAAATAAAGGCAACAAATAGTATGTTTAAATGTACAGTGTTACACATTCTGTTAAATCCTTTTTTTTTACCTTTCATTAAAACAACTGAAGACATTTAATTAAGTGACCACTCTGCTAAGTGGAGCAAAAATTAATATACATAAATGAATTTATGTGTGGGCAATGATGCATAATTAAAAATATTCTTCAAATAAGGAGTTGAGAATAAAGAAAGCAGTTTAACAAGAATCTTCAAGACTATTTCCTCCCGAATTTTTGAAGTCAGACATGCACAGGATTTACTTATTTACAGCATTCCAGTTAAAACATATGACAAATGCTTAAAATACTGGTGCCCTAGTATTATGGGACAATGATTTGCTGAAAGCTAGTCTTGATCAGAAAAATCATCTCAGTATGTTGTGACTATGGCATGTTACCCAGCTTGCTGAAAATGCTACCTTTAGGCAAATCTCATCTTTGACAGATTTTTATTCCAAAATTGCTGGAGTTCTCATTGTGTCAAAGCTGGAGTGATAGAAAATATTTATATGTAAACTGAAAGATGATGTGGAATATATATGTAAGTTTAAGGAATGTTCTTTTTGACATGGGATAATTGTGTTGATCATGTTATCTGAGTTATACCTGGGGCAGAAGGTCAGCTTTATAATGCTTGGTAGTTGGAAGAAGTTGGGAAAAAGAAAAGTGAACTTCTTTTCTTAAGTGAAAAATTGAGCCATTTGATTCACAGATCCTTGAATGTTTCACAGTAATTTATACAGTTCTCCTTTGTAGGGCCAAAGTTGTGGTTCCATTTTTTGATGATGTGCTTGTCTTAAGAGATACTTTGAACAGCCATCATTCCATTCAGCTGGGGTTTCAGGCAGATTCTCCATATTTTCTCTGTCTAGTGAGCAAATATCAGAATGGTGAATGCAGAGCTTTTTTGTGTTGCCAACCTCAAATTTCTGTTAAGAAAATGTGTAAGGTGTGTGATAGTGGAAAATCAGGCTTGTTTTGCCTAAAAGTGGGTTTGGATTTTGGTTTTGTGACCTTTGTGAAAGTTTGTGAGTGTGTGCCTTAGGAAAGGCCCTTGCTTTTTGTGTTACAGACTTCTGACCCTTCATTTGATAAGTCACAGCTGGCTCCAGCTCTGTTCACTGTTCTTGAAGTGAAGCAAAGCAGGAGGCAAACTGCAGCATCCAGGAACACCCCTCTTGTGTCCCTGTGATGCTGCAAGGAGAGAGGAGAGTGGCACAGAAAGCCCTCCCTGGAAGGATTGCTTCTCCCATTCCAAGAAATCAGCAGCTGCTGTTCCAGTGATGTTCAGGTTCAGCTCAACTCCCACCCCACTGACAAAAAAAAATTTTCCTTTATCCCCAATTTTATTGGCAAGTTTGGTCCAGTAATGAGAGGGGACTTTGGGGACTACAAAAAGTGGAGTCCCTAAGGCCACATATAAAGAACAGAAAAGCAACAGTCCTTTACTATTTTTCACTAATAAACACATGGAACAGTAACTGCCATGACTTAATTACTGCAAAGCAGTTTTAAACAACTGGCTTAACACTGTATTAACACAACATAAAAACAACCTCACCAGGAGTAGCACTCATCATTATTGGACATGGCCCTATGGAAGCCAGTGGCATGAAATTAACAGGTGCAGAGTTTGGGGTTTGGCCCCTTAGGCACCCACTGGCCCAGGAATTCATTGCCTCATGCTCAGGTTTTCCATTGCCTTACAGCTCCAGCAGCCTTATTTTCATGAACTTTCATGGTGTTTCTAATTCTAAATAAGTGTGTGCAGTTTCTTTTCGGGATACCTATGGAGTAGAAGCTGAATTTCTTTAACTAGTGTGTTTGTCTGCTTCAGACACCAGTTAACCCTGAGAGTGGGTAACCACAGAACAACCTCTGCCTTCTATGTGTGAAGCTCCTCCCAGAGGGCAGATTGGATCTCACTGCTTGGATTTTCAGATACATTTCATCAGAGCCCTCTTAAAGGCTCTGTACCTCTTCTATGCAGCTCTGTGCACTTCCAGGTTTCAATTTCTCTATACCTGTGATATTTTTCTGATTTCCTCTCCTACTAGCTCAGGTGCAGAAGCATGCTGTGCTTCCCCTGAATATCTGCACCAAGATACTTGGCTCTTGTGAGAGCAGTGGAGATGAACTCAGCAGCCACCTCTCACTGCCTGTGCTCTTCAGAACAATGAAATGGGGATTGCACATAAAAAAGGGCAAATACTTAGAAGGTAAAGTATTCTTTTCCATGGTAGATGTTGCTTTCAGGGTTGTGTGTGATATGAGGGTGAAGAAGAAGAAGAAAGAAGGGCTAGTAATAAGTGGCAGAAGGAGAGAGGTGCTTTAAGGCCGTACAAAACTTGAGTAGGAAGACATTTGTTCAGTGTGTGGCATTTCCATTGTTAAGAGATTGAAATAATTACAATTTCCCCCCCACTGGCTGTCAAAAGCTCATGCAGCTTCCCCTGTTGAAAATTGCTCTATAATCTTTCATCCTGTAATATTAGGATGTTATTCTTTCTGTTTTCCTTTCTGTGTTTTGATACAGTGCTGCACAAAGGGCTTTTCTAATTGCATGCAAGTTTTGTAAATATTGTGAAGGGATCTACTACATGAACAGATGACTTTTTTTTTCTTTAAGTGCATTGATACCAAAGGCAAAAATGTAATTGTGAAATAAATCACTTCAGGATACAAGGAGGTAGGAAGGAAAAAAAGAAGTGCCACAAGGAACATTTTAGGACTAATCCAATTTACTTTATACCTTAATGATCCAGGAAAAAAAGCATTTTGCGAAGGATTTAAGATGCCAGAGATACAATAAAGTAAAAAAAAGAAATAAGGCAGTTTAATTATGAATTATTTGAATAAAATAAATTAATTCCTATTTCTGTAGCTATATTTATGGATATTGAGCTGTATAAAGCTAGAGAAATATACAAACAAATATAATTATGAGAAGTTATGCCTTTGTTTTTGTGTTTTAAGGATAGAAAATACTGTAAATTTGGGAACATGCTAAATATTTCTAACAGCATAATGCCTTGAAACAGGAAACTTGCTCCCTGGTGCTTTTTGTGCTGCTTGATTTACAGATGAAAATTGGCTCTATCCAGGTGCGAGCACTTCCTATTTATGTGTTTTATGATAGCAGCTTGAACCTGCATGCTGCCATTCTCCCTAAGCCTGTGCAAAAGAGAGAGAGAGCCCAAGGATTACAAGAGCTAAATTATTTGCTTTTGACTTTTTTTCATAATTCTAGAAATTTTTTTTCTATTTCTAATGCATTTAGAAGGTTCCAGTCTCGTGCCTGCCTTCCCTGACCACACTTGCAAGTTTCCCCATGCTCTTCACAGAAGTAGAGAGAACCAACATAGTGTTTCTGTCAATCTGTTTTGGAGAGTAGATTTCTCACACGGAATCCTGAAATCCAGCTAATCTCCCTCTTTCCTCATGAACAAGATTAGGAAATGGTCTCCTTTGAGCACCTCTCACAGCCAGTACTCCTGTATCTAGAGGGTCAGGCTCTTTTCTGATATAACACAGCAGATTTTACCCACTGACTAAATGGTGTGTTTTCCCTTTGCTTCTTTTTAAAATGGCCCAGTTAGAAGGGCAGGTGAGAATTAACAGAGTTGTAAATACCAGCTATGGGAGTAGCAGATAATGACACACTCTGATGAGATACCAGGGATTCTGTGCTCCCCTTGAACTGAAGGTTTGATGGTAATGGGGAGAAGAGAAAGCCCTGGGCTCTCCAGGCTGATGAAGGGGTCACTGCAATCACCAGATCAGCTGGTGTCCAGCTGTGGGAGTGAGCTGGCACTGTGAGCACAGCCTCTTTTAACTTCATTTTTCTGGTGCAGCGGAGTCTGGTCACAGGGGAACCTTGGCTGCATCCAAAGTGCTTGTGGGAGGTGCACTCTGCTCACCATCTGGCTGGTGCAACAAATTACTGTGGGAAGAAGGTTCTTAGGAGAGAGGGAAGCAGAAAGTTCAGGAAACATTTCCTGATCTGGGCATTCAGATGCATATCTCAGTTCAGACATCAGCTGTGCTTCAGCTTCAACCACATCACGTCACTTTAGTTACTCTGGAAATGATTACTCAAGCCCTTCTTTGAAAAAGGCACTCTGATCTTTTTTACAGAGTTATGTATGTAGATCTCAAGGGAAAGGTCCTAGGAAAATATTTACATTGGTTTTTAATGGGGCAATCTTACTTTTCTAGTCAGAATCACTTACTTGGTGACTTGCCTCCTTTGGGGATTTGGCCACTTTACCTGGTTCAGGGTATTAACCAGTTTTAGGTGTTTTTTGTTTGGATTATGAGATGAACAGATAGAATTTGAATAGCTGCCACTCTATGCTGGCTTAGCACATGGTCCTTTTGGACTTAAGTTTCTCTCTTGCTTTCTGCATGTCAAGTATTATAAAAGACTTTTAAAAATAGAGTGGAGTTTTTTTCCTCTTAGAATTTCACTGACATTCCCCAGAAGTTTTTTCTGGCCTGACATCTGGCAGCTGGAGGAAAGGGTATTTGTATTTCCTCAGAAAGGTGAAAATCTATGAAGAGAATTAGCTGGAATCTCTATCGGAAATAATTTGGAAAATCATTTCCTCCTTGCCTAATGTAATTCCACCTAAGCTGCCTTTCAAGATGAAGGTTCCTGCAGGAAGGTGAACTTTTCATCTGTCATAAAGATTTGCTGCTGTATTACTCTGTTGAAATGTTCACATCAGATTCCAGCAATGAATATTTAGAGATCCAAACTTTATAAGTCAGTTTGTGTTGTAAATTCAGTACCAGTCTTCTAAAGCTGGTGAATGGAAACTCTCTTAATTATGAGAAATATTTGAGAATTTTAGATTTAGAAGCTAAATTTGCATTTTTGTCATAACTCTATATTGAAACAAAGCATCCAGAGGAGACCAATTTTTGATTGCTGGTATTTTGAATGCTTTCTCTTCCCAGCCCTCCCTTTCCTACACATATTTCGACAGCCCCTTTGGGAATGTGACTGCTCCCAAAGGTAAAAACTGAGCAAAAAGAGAGAAGATAGCTGTTCAGCAGTGGCATTCCAAATTGTATAAAACAAAATGAGAATTGTATGCAAAATTGGAGCTTCCTCTTCCCTCTCTCCCTCACAGATAGAAAATTTTCCTTTCAACTCTTCAGTCTTTCACTCCCAGGAAAGACAAGGTTGCTCTACTATTACTGAAGTTAAAATGGTTTATTTGATCCAGAAATAACCAACATTTTAGCTAATGGATCAATAGAACACATTTGATGTAAAACCACTAGGAGCGAGGGAATGATTTGTTTTAGCTCTGTACCAGAGTAGGAGGAAATTGTTTTGAGTAATTCACAACAACAGGAAAAAATTCAACTTTTTTTTAATTTTTATTTTTATTTTATTTTTTAATTATTTTTTATTTTTTCAGCTTCTGGTTTGCTTCAACTCTATCTGCTTCCCTTCTAGTCACTTCCTCTGCAAGCGTGGAAATATGAGTGAGATCACAACCAATGCCAGACACAAAATTTTAATTTGCTAATATTTTCCTGCAACACCTCACCATTTCTATTTCTTCGTAACACCCCTACTGTGGGAAATAAGATCACACAACACACTGGTACTTATTTCACAATACCTCCTGATGAGGAACATTTTACTATTCTCACATCTATACCCCTTTTTCTCCGCCTCTCCCTGCCCTCCTCCCTCCCACTCAGCCCCTGCTAATAGCTGGTCTAAATTTCCCAGATTAATCTGATGTGCAAGAAACAGGGATGCAAACTTGCAAATTTAATTTACACAAAAGCAGAAAGGCTGCAGAATGGAAGATGCTCCTTCTGCTCTGCCTGCTCTGGGACAGACAGACTTATAAACAGATACACAGCTTTGCCCACAGCCACTGTATTCCACAAAGCCTTTGAAATGTTTCAGTTTCATGTCTGTGATAATTAAAGAGCAATGACCTTCTCATTAGCGCCAAGAGGGCTGATGATGATTGTTCCCCATTTTTCTTAATGGATGCAAGCTACACGCATGATCTTAGAATATCAAAGCAATTCTCCAAGATATTTATTAGAGTCAAAATTATGAAAACACATAGCAAACCTTTAGTTTGAATTACAAGTGTTAATATATGCAGAACCAAATGAATAGCTCATCTTTCTTCCTCTCTTGTATCTTAAATTTTTCATTACAAATTTCCAGGGCTTCAAAGTAGTATCTCACAGTCGGTCCCCTTTTTTCTCTCTTGCATGACAAAGAGCTGTCAAAAATTGTTCCTGTGTTTGTTAGTATTTTTCTCTTTTTTCTCTCATCTAAATGTCAAACAACTTAGCTTAAATAAAGCACAGCATTCTTCATCTGGTGCTTCTCAAAAGAAAAACAACACCACAGAAGGCGTCTAAAAAGGCCCTAATTAATGTTTCTCATTGATTTTGTTTTAGTGTGATGTATTTTATGAAAAAAATATGAATCCAGAAGGCACTCTCATTAAAATCATTAGTGGCTCAATGTTAGCTGAAAACAGCTCATTCTTTGGTGCACTGTAGTGCTTAAAAGCACGTTCACACACAGAGTTTCTTATTTAACATCACAAGCTGGTGCTGGATGAAAACTGGCATTAGTTTTGGCAGGTACCATTGAACTGTGATGAGCACAATGTGCAAAAGCTGTAGCAAGGTGAATAATAAGGATGTACTGAGCTTGCGTATCTCTCTCAACCCTCTTTCATGCCCAAGAATGCAACTTTCTGTAATTGATTTTTTCTATTACCCATCTGAGAAAAAGCAACAGCCAAAAGAAGAGGAAATAATAACCTGGGGCCTGTTACAGCAGCGAGACCTAGAGTTGCTCTGTTTTTTAGGCAAATTCCTGCAAGCTGATTGCCAAGTTAAACAGAGATGTGTTGCTGTCTGCAGAACAGCGTTCACAGCTCTGCTGTGGTGCAACCACACAGGGACTGCAGCCATGTACCTTCCCCAGCAGTTATTACAGCTACAACTAGAAGAGGAAATTCTATGTGTATCTTCCAGAGGACTAAAAAAAAAAAAATAAACAATTAGAAGAAAGAATTAAATGGGTAAGAAGATGTTTGAAGAGTTTTAAAAGAAAAGCTCCCAGCCAGCTTTTTTTTTTTTTTTCTCCAATTTGCTGCTATCATTATGATCTAAACAGGGCAAAAGGAGCTTTCCACAGAAAATATGAGAGAATTCTTTCTAAGGCACTCTATGATGGGAAACCATATTCAGAGCAACAGTGCTTTATTATGAAAAGCAACTTCTGCAGACAGAATTTTTCCAACCTAAGAAAGCAAGTTCGGTGATTTAAATCTGCTGTATTCAAGTAAAACTGACCATCTTCATAAATCATGTGGTATTTATCTGAGAATATTGCAGTAAGTTGGACAAATTCGGTGAAGTTCCAGTAGAATAATGCAGTAGAATATGCTCAGAAATGAGAACTGTTGCTCTTGCCATACTCTGACACAAGGAATTAGAAATTGCTTTGGGGTTTTGCAGATTTAGGATGTACAGAGCTATGAGTTAAGCAGAAACACATTTTGGTATCAAACATATGCATGTCATTTTAAAAAATAATGAAACAACAATTAATGTTGGTTTTTCTACTGTCTCCTTTGGATTTTTATAAGAATCGTTATGAGCTGTGATAGGACAGCTTGTAATAATATTTTTGTGTTATGGAACTGTACTGACAAGTAGGGCTGGTGAGAAGTAGTGTAAAAGGGAAATAGAAATGTCTGGATTGACCAGGATAGCTGTTTCAGCTGTTTAGGCTTTGTAACACACAGTGCAATGACTGAATTTTCATTGATTTGTGTCCTGGTTTTTAATGTGGCATTCATCATAAAACTTCACTGAGAACTGAGTCGCTGATGGATGTGTACTAATATATGGGATACTCTGCCAGGGAAGTCACATTTTTAGTAGAAGAAGTAACATTTATTCTGGTCTGATCACTGTTAATGAGGCTGTCAACAAAATTTTCTTAGAAAAATAATTACTCTGCAAGTAAGGCCATTTAGATCTAGATATGAGTAGTAAACTTGTATTAATTTAGGATTCAGACTATTTTAATGGTTTAATATTTTTTCTTTATGGAGAGCACAATAGTGAGGTCATCTGTAATAAAGATGATAATATTGAACCTTGGTAGTTTTCCTTCCTGTATCTATAGGATATTTATGGCTGAAATATGGTTGAGAGAGCCTTAAAACGTTGTTTTATGGCAACCTCTATGCAGTGCTATAAAGCACTTTTGGTTAATGATAAATAAACTGTGGAAGATCTATGTCTTAGCGTGGGCATGTGTTCTTCCCCTTGTGAGCAGCCTGACTTTTTAGCAATGTTTGGCTTATCATGATTACAGGAGCTCCAATGCAACCCTGTGGCAAGGAGATGTTACTCCATAGTGTTGGTGGATGCACAGGCAGGCACAGTACTCCAAGAAACAAAGTACACATTAAAGTTTGCCATGAGAGTTCTCTGGCTCATAAATGGCTTACCATCTCAGGAATTGCCTTATTAAAAACATACAGATATATAAAATTGTCCAGTTTGTCTGGAAATAATTACTTTAGAGACCTCTTCCTAAATCTGTGAGGCTGTCACCACTACAGTACCGAGTTCCTTCAGAAGCCATGAATAAGAAACATGATTGACTTTAATTATTTACCAAAGTATTGATTGAATTTATTAATGCTAATGAAGCTGTGGAATATAATAGGCATGACTCTGTGTTGAAAAGATCAGATCAGGTTTTAAGCTAAAGCCTCTCCATGTTGTGCTGACGGATGGGGATGTCAGGCTGAGCAAGCTCAGAACCAGCCTGAACTACAGTTCATAACTTTCTTTTGATCACACAACTGCAAAGCTGAAGTAATTCCATCAAATTCAGAGTGAATTTAGGTCTTCTCTAAATGAGAATTTTTCTAAGTTTACAAAGTATTCCAATTTTTTCCCCTTTTTTCCTCTTTAAGGATGATTGGTAATGAAGCCTAGGTCACTGCAATCCTCATATCCATTCAGTGGTAATAGTGAGCTCCCTGATGTCGACTTTTGAGTGGAGAAATATTCTTTTGATCTTAATGTCACAAGCTGGAGAATACTGTTCTCATTTCACAGCTTGATTACTCTCACTAAATGCTGTTTACCACTATTTTATTTTGCTGCTGAGCCTATGCACTTGGACCATCTTGCAATACAAACCTGTAACTGACTTTGGGAGTTTGCAATTACAAATAGCTAACACAGCACAGAAAAGAAAATAAAGAAAGAGTGTTTAAAGACATTGGTTAGAGATTATAAAGGCAATCTAAGGAGAGCCCAGGCCCCTGCCAATAGCCCTGTTCTAACCATTATCCCATGTTTTTCCTAAGGTGTGAAGTATTGCTTCTATTCCTATTATTTGCTACAGCAGTAGAATGGAATGAAGTAGAATGCAGCTTGTTGCACAAGCTGCTTCTTGCTGAAGAAAAACCTTCAGGGACATGCATTGTGGCTGATAATTGTCTCAGGTATTTTGGGTGAGCCAAGAATCCATTGCCCCTGGGAAGGTGAAAAATTCTAACATTAAGAAGTTCCTGGCTCAGGTGAGTATAACCCAGTGTATTTTTTTCCTTTCTGCATTATGTCTGCATGCAATATGTGGTTCCTGTCCAAGTGCTGTCTATTCTGGCAGAACCAGAATAGGGTTTTTTCATCTCTTTTGACTAAAAAAGCCTTACTCTGATGAGCAATCATTAGGCATTCTTCAGTAACTGATAGATAATATTTTGGCAGCTGTGATTTGCTCCTGCTGCATCAGAAAGTTTACTGATGGATGGAGAGGAATCAGAGTTTGCTTCCAGATCTAAACCTAATCAATGCTTGGAAAGTTCTTCTGCATGAGCTGTACCTGCAGGATCCCCTCTATGGATCTTGCACCAGTTGCTCTAGAAGTTATTAGATCCCTTTGAAAACATTTAGGAAAACATTTTCCCAACATAGAAAACCAGTTCTCGCTGCAATCAGTGAGTAACTAAAACAATCAAGTGATTACGTGCCCACCAAAGACTGAAGGGAACACACACTAGTCTTTCTGGATTATCTCAAACCCTAATTAAAAGAAAAGATCTGACACATTAGGTAGGTATGTTATCCTTACTTAATAAATTACTTGAATTCCTCTTAGAATAGAGTTTGCAATATTTTTTTAAAAATTGTAATTACTTTATTTTGTCTTCTGATGCTAAAAACAACTTTTTATCTAACATCTGTCTCAGATGATAACCTGGATTTATCTGACTTGTATATGAATGCTGTCCATTAAAAAACAGATTTCTTTACAAATCAAGACATTTTTTCCGTTTTTATGGAGCCACTCCTTTCTGTAATCAGTACATTTACATTTAACAGCAGAACATTTGATTTTTTTTGTACTCTGAGAATTCCCTCAAATTCACATTCTCATTTCTTTTTTTTTGTTGTATTTGAAGCCCTGAATATGTGTCCTGTATTGTGCAATTCTTTAGTAAGTGTATAAACAATGAACAGTGAGTAAAGGGAATGTATTGAGCAACATACTTCAAACCCATGGTTTTAATTAGCTAGGGACAGGATTTAGCAAGTCACAGCATTTATTTAAACAGTCTTGACACAGCTCAAGACAGCAACAGCAAATTTAACACTTAAGGCCATATTAACAAACACAGATGGTTTCAGAGTCTCTCTTTAGAGTGATACTCTTGATTAGATGAAGCAGAGCACTTGGAAACTTTTTTGAAATAACTTCTAGCTGAAAGTATCAGGATTTAGCTGCGAGTTATGTCCACTATATTTTCTATCCATGCTTGATTAATTTTATATATCATTGTGACACAGCACTGATTACTTGGTGTTCAGATTTTTTGCTGCAGGCCTGATTTGTCTTTATGTAGCAGTTTATGCTGTCTGTAACAACTGTATTATAATCTTATTTTTAATTTTTTTTTCACTCAGTGAAAATATCTAAAATGTGAACAGAAGTGATATCATAAGCATCTTTCATTAAGTAAAAGTTGGAAGTGAGATATTTGAGTAAGAGTGTGTATAAAAGTATCCTTAAGCAGAGTGATTTTTAAGAATCACTCTAATTTGGTCTTTTGTGTACCTGTGAGGTGCTTTTCAAATTTGTGTGGTTGCTTTTTGGCAAGGAGATAGAAGAATTTGAGGCTTCTCAGGTACCTGAGCAGTGAGTTTTTAATTTCTTAAATTTGATAGGATTTAAAATATTGTTTTTACTTTGAATTTTCTAGCCTTGGTAATATATGTCTATGTATAAATATGCACATACATACACATATATGGATAAAACTCCCCAAATACAAATCTCCTTTATCTTCCTTTGAAAGTACTTACGTCTAAAAATGTGTTTAGATCTGTAGTTGGTTTTATTCATGCTGAGAAGTTAATTCCTGTCTTTTTTTTCAGTTTCTCTTCTCTTTTTTTCCATTGCTTTTTTCTTATTTCATCACTAAACCCAACATGTTGAAAATGCAAATATCTATAAGCGCAGAACCAATTTGCTCAAGGATCCATTATGATCAGCAAAGGCAAACAGAGCAGTTTGTGGGGAATGAGATGTACCTGGGGACAGTGTGGTTGTGTCTAGGGAGAGGAGGGGACAGGGAAGAAATGAACTACCAGCTGGAGCATATGAAAGAGAAGATTGCCTAAAAAATCCTGAAATCTCCTTACATGACAAATAGAAGGAAAAGATTCTCCTGTTGGCATTTTGGTGTTCTGTCAAGTGAGCAGTGCATGAGTTGCTTTGGCTTAGATCTTGGACTCCAACTGATGTTTACTCTGCAGATAGCAATGCAGTTATCTTCTAAAAATAGCTCTTTCAGATTGCAAATATGCAGATTGCACCAGAACAGAAGAACATATGAGATCAAGATGTTGAAGAAATGATGAAAAGCCTATGTAACACTTTTTTTTTTTTTCTCCCCCTCCATAATTTGCTCTCTGCTAAAGTTTCAATTACTGCTTGGTGGCATTTTGAGAGCTGACACACAATTTCAGTCTCATTTTCCCTTTCCTTTGCCTATTTCTCACCTATATAAGCCACTTTCAGAGTCCTGCATGAGGGAGCCCATTTATTTTGTCTTTTCCCCATGGTGTTTCTTGTTTCCTATTTCCTGTTTGTAGTTTTTGAAATATCTACCAGTTTGCTTTCTGGTAGTGTTTGTGGCTTTGGATATCTGTGCTGTGGGCCTGTGTACCTACATGGCAGTAAACAAACAAAAAGCAAGCTTTGCCTTGAAAACAAACTGTGCGGGGGTGGATTTATCATCTACTGAATGGTTATGTAAAATGGAAAAGGGAGATCTGCCAGTTTTGGTTGCAGGTTGAAAACCAGGCATGTGAAATGAGTTAATTTTTTTCTGCCACAGTTAGGGACCTATGCTATTACTGTGCATCATATGCACTGTGGAAGTGCCAGCACTCTCAAGTTTGATGGGTTCTTTAGTGCACGTTACCTCCTTTTCCTTTGGCTTCTTGCTGACTCTTTTTTTTCTTTTTTTGAAGGAAACAAACATAACTATTGGCATTTTGTTTTAGGCTTCACTTGAAATATCCCTTTTGATATGCAACATTTGTATTCCTATGTCCACTTGCTCTAATGGTTAAATACATAATCATGGTGTGCAAACTAGACTGAGGGTTAGGCAATGCAAAGCTGGTTAGGCTGAGATACTGCTCAACCAAAGGCTGTGAAATAGGTGCTCAGCTAAGGCCAGCAGTGGGGAGTTTGTAATTACAGTAATTTCACAACTATAAGGCACACTGGATTATAATGCTGTCACTCTTACAAATGCGCACTTCCGGGCTGCCAGCAATTTCCCAAACTTTGTCCATATATAAGGCGCACTGGATTATAAGGCACACTTTTTTTTTTTTTTGCAGCGAGCATCCACGTGCAACAAAGTAATGAATTAGTAACGGAATCGCGCAATCGCGGGGTTTACTGGCAGGTGCTCAATTTGCGAACATTTTTCATGGATCGGCGTAGCCTTTAAACGCAGCCCCAGGCACCTTCCCCGTGCCATGGGCCTGGCACTCCCACCTGCCCCCAGCGCCGGCTGCCACGGCTGCCACGGCTCGCACTTCCATGTTGGCAAATTTCTGAACTTTGTCCATACATAAGGCGCACCAGATTACAAGGCGCACTTCTGAGTTTCCATCAAAATTTTAGTCAGAAAGGAGCGCTGTATAGTCGTGAAATTCCTGTACCTGTTTTTGTCATATACAACTCTGCTGTGAGGTAAAGAGTGCTTTGATTCTGCTGAATAGAAAGTAGAAATTCAGAAATCATGGTTGTAAGAGACATACTAGAGGAAAAAGAAAATAATCACAAAGTAGTTGTGAAGACCAGCTTGCAGTGGTTATTTAAAGAAATAATTTTTGTCACTCTGATGTATTAAATTACTTTGTTCTAAAACTAATAAATGCAGTGTGACTGTATTTTCCTCCATAGATCTTACATTTTTCTGGATTTCTTTGTTGTTCTCTTCCACTAAACTGTTCTGGAGAGAGCTGTTCAAGGCAGGTCAGGCACTTGCTTGCCCTCATATGAGTATCTGAAATGCCTTTTTCTCTTCCCATGCTTATGCTGCTGTGCCCCTGTGATCACAGCTGCCTTTTCTTATCCCAGTTAACCTGCCCTTTGCTGAAAGGGAAGTGAATCATAAGAGCTGCTCCTCAGGTTGATAAAAATATCCTGTTTCCAAGGACTTGAGTAATTGTTCTGCACAGGCATTAGCTGTTGGATGGCAGCTTTCTGCCTGGTCTGGTGAGAGACAGTTGTGAAGGAACTAGTAGGTGATACTTTAGCTCTGGCATTGAAAGGAGATCATTGCCAATATGGCAATAGAAATACCTAAATCATACATGATGGTTTAATGGTTTGCTTCCTTTCCAAGTCCAGCCTACACCTGCCCAGCTTAGTTTTGAAATTACAGTATGAAAGTGACTCTCTTAATGGTTCTTAAAGTTTCTCCCAAGTTGTGACAAAGTCAGCAGCAGAGGCATTACTCTCCACTTGGCATTCCTTTCATGTCAGCAGTAAATATTTGTAAAAGCTGGATGTACTCTGCCTTTTATTTTGCGTTATGGTCTCTTTCTGTTTCTGACTGAGACTGGCAAGACTTCTTGGCAGGACTGCTATAATGTAATAGAACCAAAAAAAAAGGTGAGAAATAAGAATGATGCTATTCAGTTACAAAATAATCTCTCTTATGTTTATTCCAGGCTAAGAAAGTCTGCCTGTTAGCAAGGTTTTCTGAGTCAGACTGTACCTTTGTTCTTCATTGTGCCAGAGCTCAGTAATGGTAATTGCTAGTGAAAAAATACACAGTTTGTGGTATAACAATTTGGGCTGGAGGAACTAAGAACTGAGTGCACAGAGTTATTATCTCACTGAGGCCCCACTTCTTATAACTAGCTATTAAATCTTCTCAAAATCTGGGGACTTGGGCCCAGCAAGACCATTATTCTATTTCACATAAGCAGCATAAGACCATTCAATAACCTTTCATTGCAGCTCATCCCTGAAAGTTTCCAAGTTTCTAATTTGTTGGGACTGAATATGAACCAGTTCCTATGCTGCAGGACAAACACATGGCACACACAAATCCACTGATTAAGGACTGCAGGTTTTGGTCACATAGGATCACTTGACACTGCAGAAAAAGGGCAAAAAAGTAGAGATTGACTTGGGGAAACATAGCCTAGTGCTGCTGCATAACTTGTTGGATGCACAAACTGTTGCTCATATTTATACTCTGTAGTAAAACCAAAATGGAACAAAATGTCTATGGTTGTAGTAGGAAGAATTGGGAAGTCATCAAATCATAATTAAAGTGGCAGGAAAGAGTTTATACTCATTATTTGCTAAAACAAAACAGATAAGTAGTTATTGATTAAAGGGTTGTGCGCTTAATAGCAGTTTATAAATCCAGGACTCTAAAGATGTTTGTTTTACTGCTTTTAATTATTTAACATGCAGTGACATTTCTGTTTTGCCAACAGCAGCACAATAGGTCCCTAATGAACTGAACTGAGTTCCTAATTATTAAACCATCATGTAAGGGGTGCAGCATGTTATTAGATTAACATTCTTAAATAGTCATTCTTTTGTTTTTTAAAGAAAACTCTGTGAGAGTCTTCTACCCTGCCCCAAACCAACTAGACATCAACTTGCTCGAAAAAGCAAAGTTTATTTATTGCTGATGCTTGCAGGCTCCTTGAAACACTGATAAAAAAGCACCCTGAAGTTATTCATAGGACTGCGATGAAAGTTTGGTTTCAGTCCTTCCAACTCTAGCCTATAAACAAATAGAAACTGACTGACTGATGAGAATGTTGGTCAAGCTTTTTCCTTTTTCTAGTTGACTTCTCACTCTGTGATTATGGTAATTTTAAATGAAAAAGGCTTGGAGTGCAATAAAAAATTGTTTTATATGGTTTCTTGAAGGGCAGTATTGGAAGGCAGTGGACTTGTAGAAGAATTTTGTTCCCCAGGGAACAGAGTATATTAGCTTGTGTAAAGAGCAGGATGGTGATAAAAGAAAACCTTAGTCTAATACCTACAAGCAAAATCTGGGTGTTTGGCTTTTTTTTCCTGGTAGAACTGAATATTCATTCTTGCATTGTAGCTTCAAAAAGATATGGAAGAAATAAACAGGTTATTTAAAGGGAAAACTAGAATAATTGGGGTTATGGAACAAGAGTAATATGAAAAGAGATGGAAAATACTAAAGCTTTTTATTTCAGAGTGGAATGAATGAGAACAGATAGGATAAAGGGATCAGAAGAGATCAGATCTGTGTTATAGAGAAGGTAGATCAGGAAAATTACTCCTTCTTTTTCTTAATACTAAAAAGAGAAAGCACTCAACAGAATAGAAAGAATGCAAACTCAAAAGGGAAAAAAAAAAAAATATATATATATGCTTTCAACTCTGATCCGTGGCAGAATTCCTTGATAAAAGGTGCCACTGAATTGCAGAAGTTAGTAAGATTCTTTTTTTTTAAAAATGGACTGTTAACCTTAAGAAGTATTCAGAACTTGTTGATAATATCAAAGTTCTGATCTTCTTTTGAATTTTCATTCAAAGTTCATCTAGCTATTGGCAAAAGCTTGATTTTTAGTCAAATTACTTAATAGCAAGGTTTCACTGGGAAGGCTGTGTCAGAGGCTGGGAAGGACAGAGAGGGCACACTGCTTTTCTTGGTTTTGATGTCTCCTGCCCTCTCCATCAAGTTGGGAAATTCAGATGAGCCTGAAGAGAGCACTCAGATCAGTGCTACTCATCCCCACAAGCTGCGATGTGCCAATGTCTGAGGAAGGGACTGTTCTGCTAGTGTGGATAAGGACTTGTTGGAAATGAATGGAACATGGCATAAAACTCTGGTGATGAAGTTGAGGAGTAGGTTTTCTAGATGATCTCTGACATTTTCACAGCTAAGCAATTGAGGGCTTTGTTTGTGTTTAAAATTAATCTAGATTCAGTAAATGAGTTTGGGAAGTTAATGTAGCAGGCAAAATGTGACTAAGAGGCAAGAATCTACATAGAGCTGTAAGGAGAAATCAAATATACCTTGGACCAGGACTGGTATTTTTTGCTTCACTAAATTTTGCCTGGTTTGTAAGAAAAAAACATTTGTCTTCTTTTTTTTTTTTTTTTGTCAAATGCTAGGCTAGACAAATGTTTCTGTCTGCCTCCTGAAACTTCTCTAGTCATTATTCTTAGAGTAAATGTTACCTGATCTACTGCAGGCTGTCCTCCACTGGTTAGCACTAGATATGACTTTGGGTCATTATTTTTGAGTGTTCACATCCTTTGGGGGGGAAAGAATCTTTAATGTGCCACTCATGCTAAAATATGCGCCATGGCTATTTTGAAGAATTGAGTTCTCCAATTTGGTACTTCATTTGTAGGGCTGTTGGCTAATCATCAAACATGGAAACTTTTTGTTTTCCATTATTCCTGTAAACCATGTATTTTAACCTGCTGAGGTCTGTATGTGAAACATCTCATCAGTTTGAGGCTCTTAGAACTATATATTGATCCTTACTATGTTTTCTCTCTGGTTTTTGGCAGCAGACAGGTCATGTTCTGAAGAGGCTTCAGGTAGTGGTGCTTCCCATCTGTGTCAATATGAAATTAATGAAAGTATCTTGTGATGTTTTGCACGTGAAAATTTTTGTTGTACTCTATATGCATGTCTGGATAAACTTTGACTTCTCCCCAAATACATTGAATATTTGTTTTAAGCAGCTTGAAGTCATTCACAGGTGCTCAGTTTAATGCTGCTTTACTTTGGATCCATGATTTACCTTGATTCTACCATTACTGGGAACTCTCAGCAGTGGAAGTGCTTTCCCAGTGTGTGTTCCCTGGCAAACAGGCTGAGGGGCTGCCTGCAGAGCAATGTCCTTGCTGTAAATATGCACAGACTGTATTTGCATCAAAGACAAACCAGCCACAGGCATCATACACTGTATTTCACTCTTTAAAACCTATATTGCGTTAGAAGAAACATGAAAATCAGACTAGTGTGTTGCAACATTAGTAGTTGATAACAATGCTTGTTTTTGAATTTTCATTGCAAAGTGTTTTCAAAAAGGATCAATAGAAGCTTAATTTTGTTCCCAATAAAGCAGACATTGCCAGCTTGCAGTTTTCCTGGTCTAGGAGATTGGGAAAACTCACCCTAAAAATTATCTTTAAATGGTCCTTCAGGCTTGGTCCAAATCAGAGAGTAGCAATTATCCCGTCCTTGAGCAGCCTGCACCAGATGTTTCACAAAAACTGGGACATAATTTTACAACAGAGTAGACTGAGGATAAACTTTTTCCAGGTTTCTGTCAGTTTTTTTCAAGCAGTCAGTCAAATTCCTTCTAAAATGTTTTCTTTTACTCATTAATGTCCTGGATATGCTTGAAAATGGTATTGATGGCTCCACTGTTCTGGTGTGGATGCTGCTGAGAGCGAGTCAGTGCAGCCCATGCTGTTGTGAATCAGACCAGTGTAGGTGCAGAGGGAAGCTGTATCAGAAAAGCATCGTGCAAAAAGCACATTCTTCTGTAGACTTTTTACTTTGTGAAATGCAGAGTGATGAGGGCTATTATTTCCTACTAATGCTGGACACAAAATGCAGAGTATTTCGATGGCTGCTGCCAGTTTCCTACGGCACTGTGGGGATGGGACAGCCAAGGGAGTTCCTAGATCATAGAGCCATGGAATGGCCTGGTTTGGAAGGAACCATAAATTCCTCTCATTCCAACCCCTGCCTCGAGCAGGGACACCTTCCACCACACCAGGCTGCTCAAAGTCCCATCCAGCCTGCTCCTGAACTCTTCCAGGGATGGAAAACCCACAACCTTTCTGAGTAGCCCATGATGGCGTCTTATATCCTCAAAGGAAGGGATTTCTTCCTAATATCTCAGAATCTCCATAAAGTAACTTAGACTGGATTGTTGAGGAGGTATTTTTACAAATGTTCATGTGATTCACTTCTCTCTATTTATATATTATGCTGCTTCTGGAAATCTGGGGAACCTGAAGAAGAGCAGTGCATGGGAGAGCTTCAACCCACTTCTGCAAATTCGTGAAGCTCAGCTAGGACTGTGAATCTCAACATAGAATCTTTTGAAATTTTCTCATCTCTCAAGAGTATGCTATTTGATTTAAACTATGAAAAGGCTAAATAGATTCCATAATTTAGTAAATATTTTGTCTTCTGACAGCTCCTCTTTTTCTTCTACTCTTTACATTTTTAAGAATTTTTTCCCCCTCCTTGATGTGGCATTTGTATGAGGCTCACAGGTGGCAAAAGAAGTAATTTGGGAAAAGAGTTAGAATTTCTTACAGTAACGATTTCCCAAATAAATTTTTTTTTTTTTTTAATGTTCTTCCTTTCCATTTGTCACATAGGTATTTCTATCCATTTTAGGAAATGAATCTGAATATTTGGTAGTGACTGATTGGTCTGGGGCTCTTGGATTTGGACCCCTTCTGAATATGAATGCAAAGCTAAAAAAAGTAATGTTGAATCTTTTAGTTATGTGATGAATCAGAAGGTTCAGAAAAAGTTCATTTTATTTTTTACCTTGTAGAAATGTGATTAGCCAGAAACTGTGCTTTCAGAACCTGCAAACATTTATTTGCCAGCATTAGGATGAGGCTCAGAGTTCCAATGAAAACAACTTTTTGTCTGCTAATGTAATGGGTGCTTATTTTCTGCATCTTCAAGTTCCTTGGGAAAGCATCAGGGTTTCATTGTAAATCCATTATGTTTCCCTTGGTCAGAAATTATAAATGACAACTAGTCCCAAGGTAAAGAAAAGAAAGTATTATTTTGTAGAGTAAAAAGGGGTTAAATCACTTTTTATCATGACTGTCCTCCTGGTTATGACATATTCAATGTATTATTTAGTTTAAGTGCATGATTAAGATAGAACTGGGATACTTCTGGGGAGCATTTTCACAGATGTTATACTTACAGTACCTCCTTCTGTGCTGCAGAAGAAAGAAAAATGACATGTCCCTTTGTGAACCTATCCTTGTAAAATTAGGTTATAGATTATATAGTGGTGTGAGATCCTCTAAGAATTTCTGGGTCAGAGGTACTTTGTTTTCTTTCTTTTATACAGCAAAACCCTTGTATCTTTATTAAAAATTTATTTGCTGTCAATAATTAAATGCTTATTATTTGATCTTTAATGGGGTCATGATTCCCATATTCCCATATTAATGAAATAATGCAAAAGTAAAAAATGCCTTTCAGTTAGAAAAAAAATACTTATTATTCTTTCTTTGTTCTGAGTAAAATAGTTTATCTTAAATTAAAAATTAAAAAAAAAAAAAGAATTTCCTTTAATCTTAGAATTAAATTAGTGCTAATTAGTTCTATTTTTCTCCACAACATTCAAATGCTAAAGTCTTAGTCATTTATTCAGTGTATTAATAGTGCCCTTTGGCTGTAATCAAGTTAATCTTCAATTAAAAGCAATACAGTTAACCTAGTTGAATTAACAGTTATTGTTCTCAAATCACAGGGCTAAGAACACAAATCCTGTGTGTTTTCAGCACGGGTGCATTGCAGGAGTGTGTGAGGATGCAGGGACCTGTTATCCACATGGTAAAACTAAAAAGCACCATCCCAGAATGTTCACTAAAGAAGTCCTTCAAACAAAGCCTTTCTTAGAGGTGATGATGTAAACAGAATCCAAGGATGCTGCAGCAAGCTAAAAACACTTTTTGGGTTTGGTCAATGTTCATGGAGTCTCCCCCTAACTCCTGCACATCCCTCCCCCAGCACTTTTTATTGAAAACTCTGTAAACTTCTGCTTGATATTCACAGCTGTTGTTCCCCTTTGTGAAAAGTTAGAGCACTTGTCAGTCTGCAATAGTTCATCTTCTTTTATTGATGCTTTTTTTTTCCTTTAGTTCAGTAAATTTATTATATGCAATAATAGCGGACTTCAGCTGAAAATAGAAGTACTTCTTTCAAATTTCTTAGAGTAGCCAATGTGAAGAAATTGTGGTCCCATAGAAACAGGGAAAAGTGTTCTCATCCATGCTCATAGAACAGCTCTTTCTGGTTTCAAAAGCTAGGCACAGAATATGGGAAAATTCCCTTTACATTGCTGTGTTTGCAAACAAAAAAACATAAACATCTTGAGCAAAAAAAACCAATGAGGGGAACTGTGCTGCTCTAGCAGATTACCACTCCAATAGTAAAAATAATCTGTGGCCCTGTCTGAGTGAAAGTTAATAACAGTTGGTCAGACAAAAAAAAAGTTGAGTTGCAAAAATATTCTCTGTATTCTGTATTTCTGTATGCACCTGTCAAAAGCGTTCCTGTAAATTCCAGCCAGAACACAGATCTCTGGGCACTTCATGTGGGCTCCAGTACCTGGGACATTGCATCAGTATTTAATACTTAAAATGACCTACCAAATTAAAATCTCTGCTTATTATGTTGCTGGTTTTGGTTTTTTGGGTTCTTTTTTTTTTTTTATTTTTTTATTTAAGATTCACATGTTATTGATTAGCAGAGCATGATGGTGATTTTTTGGCATTGCTGCTCTTCAGGAACTAAAGAGGTAAATGTTATAACTGGGCAGATACTGCCAGTGAACCAAATTTAAACAGCTCCCAGGATTTTAAAATCTGTTTTCTCAAAGTGTAAATGCAAGCACAGATTTTCTTTGAACTAGCATTTGTATTCTGTGGAGCAAGTACCCTTTTTTGAGTTTCAAAATGCTGGCATAGACATCGTGCATTGACACTGAGGCAATAAATCAAAAGGGATGGACAAAGATATGAAACTGTACCTTTCAGAAAGAACATTGTGTCTGTACATGCAAAAATAATTGCTTTCTTGGAATGTGACAAAAGAAAATTGAATATAAAATAGGGTGTTAACAGACAACAAATCTCATTTTTAGAGCATTCTTTTTCTGCCTCAGTCAGGAGGATTTCCTGAGGAGTCATATATCTTTGGTGCAACAGGTAGATAGGTAGGTTGGTAGAGATGAATGCTTTCCTCCTCATAGGATAATTACAATCTCCTAAACTTTTCCAGTATGTTGCAATGATTGTCCCAGAATGTGGCTGGGAAAAACCAGCCCAAAACACAAAGTCCCACTATCAGATTTTTCTGTGATTTAGATGATAATTATCTGGAAAATTTCTGTAAGGTTTTATGTCTACAGAAGTCTTTTACAGAATTTGGGATACAGAAGTAAAGTACCCTAATTTTACTCTATGGCCAGTATGTTGCTTTCCTCTTTCTTCTATCTGTATAGTAGGTAGAAATTTCAGCAGCCAGATTTCCTGACCCTCCTCTGTACTTAGAGGAAATGACATGGAGAGATTTTATGCAAGTTCTGAGGGTTTATATACATTTTTAGATGTTTCTGGAGGACAGGGTATCTGTGTATTTGTAGGGTGGGGGGCCAGGGTTAATTTGTAGGTGTGGTTTTTTTGAGAGAGGGAAGCTGAATCCCTCTCCTGAATTATGGAACCTCTTAATTTTAGGGGAAAAAATAGATTGAGCTTGAAGACAGAAGTATGGTTGGATAAATTGTGATCCCAGCCACTGAGATCCCTCACAGTGCAATCAAGACTGGTCTGTGTATCTCAGTGAACCTTACATTATTCTTCTTTATGATATATGTGATTTATGTGATATATATGGTGCTTCTTAGTCCCAGCTCTTTTTATGAATTATTGTGGTGCACAGAACAAAGAATTACCACTTATCTCTCTTCATTTACCAAAATGCAAAACTAGGTATGGAAAATGATGTTTAGTATCATTGGATCTATCTAAAAAAGATTGCCAGGATTTCTCCAAATCCTGTTGGGAAACTGTTTAAAATGTGATTCAGTTTTTTTTCTCTTTCCTCCAGCATTTTGGTTTTTCATATCTCCCTGCACAAGGAACTGCTCAGATACGCTTTTTATATGAGTACCTTATTTGCCACTTTTCTTTATTAGACAGAAGGAAATATTAAAATGAACATAAATGTCAGCCCGAAAGCTGTGACATTGTAAGGCTAGTCAGACTGACTAGCTGATCTGAGTCATTATATGTATAAAAAAGAGAAAGCCAGCCAAAAAAAGCCTCTTTTTTTTCCCTAATCACGTTGTGACAAGAATGAGGAAAAAGTGTTTTGTGTCACAAATCTACAGGACCTGAAAATATAAAATTCTAAGTTCATTCTCTACAAAGAAATGAGGAAAATAACCAAAGAGCTCCACCAACCCCTGAAGCTCTACTTTCAATTAATAGAGCTGTACATTAACTCCTCTGATGTTATTACATTATGAAATTCACAGATTCACAGTAAATTAAAGCAAAACCTGCTCTTCATTGGATTTTTAGTCTAATTTGAAATCAGAAATGAATTAGAAATGTTTATGTGTATGCAGAAAAGGTCATTTAGCTTTGGTAGCTCACAAAGGACAGTGCAGAAAACCTGCTCCTGTCCCTAGGTGTGGGCTGCTGTGGCTGTTCCCAGCTGATGATCCTCAGAAGCTTCACCTGGAATTTCTGGGAAAAGCAGCTTAAAAATCTCCTTGCAGAGCGGCATCATTCTCCACTTTACTTTAAGGGAAGGATCTCTCCCTAGCAAGTTGCTAATCTTTTTTTGATGTTTCAGGGTGTGGTTTAAGTGAGAGGGAAACAATCATTTCCCAGGTACAGTTAGTGATGTGCAAGAGTTTGTCTCCAGACATTTCAGGAATTTGATTGACGAAATGAAATATGGTCCTGACGTCAATTTACTGAGATTACTTTTTAATGAATACGACTTTAAAAGCATATGCAAAATTAAGATCAGTCACTAAAAATGCATTTGGATGTGACATTTAAAGAATGATATACATAATGTATTGGAAATTAACTTTTATAATCTACAGAAAACGATTCTTGTTGCTGGCTCTCTCAATTTGTGAGAACTTTGGCAATGAAATTACTAGTTACAAGCAAAGGAAAACTGAATTATGTATTTTTGTATTGATATTGCCTGTGTGCCAGATGATGACCTCTTAAAATATTAGTGCACATGGTTAGTGACTTATTTTGCAGTCAAATCCTACTTATCTCCTACTTCTCTCTGAAGTTAAGAAAGGGGTGTGTCTTGCAAAAATAGATTTGTCCAGAATTTTCCCAGAATAATGTGCTGTTATTCATAAAGATCATCCTGGATTTGTACTCTATTTTCTTTCTTTATTTTAATGCTATTCCTAGTGAAGGAAACAAAAAAGTTCACAGTGGCTATAATGACAAATTAAAAAGTCCTTTGAATATAATTATAAATATATATATAAAACTTATTTCAGGATATATTAATTTATACTATATTTATTTGCTTTGAGTCTTTTGATGATGTTTTGATAAAAGACCAAATATAAAACTTGAATCAACAATTTAAAAAACTGTTTTAGTTTTCTGCTTTTGAAAAACAGAGGAATCTTGCCAGTAGCATTTCAGCGTCTAAACAGTTATCAGGAGTATCCTGAATTCTCCCTGTAGCTGTCAGATGAAGGACAAGAGGAAATTGGCTTAGTTTGTGGAAAGAGAATATCTCCATTTAGGAAAAAAATAGAAATCTCACTCTACTGATACCTAAGCAGGCAAATAACAGTTTTCCAAAAGGAAAATATGAACTGAAGATTTTAAAGAGCTGTTAGCTTTCCCTGCTAAATGTTTATTTAAACAGATGGCTCTATCTCAGATCATGGTCTTAGACAAAGTGATCTACTGAGCTCCTTTTCATCCCTGTTTGACTTAATTACTACAGGAATTTATCAACAAAAAGGTTTTATGTTCTTGTTCTGTTAACCAGGTTTGTGATTCTATGGGAGAAATCTTTCTTCTCTCTTGCTCTTTTCTCTCCTATTTATATGTTGGAGGTGATGGCAATAGTTTTACAGCTTTCTTTTGGTGATGATTTGTCATTTAAAGAAATACCAGAGTGTGTGTTTGACTTTCTGATACTCCGTGAGTCACTGTGCTCAAGAAGTCATTGTAATACACACAGTTGTACTCTGCTAGCAGTAATTGCCTTAATCTCATCTACTACCTCTAATTTCCCTTAAAATGCCAAAAATGGCTTGTGTTTCATGAGGCAAGACAGATGGACGGCATAATCTCCTCATTGGCAAGAAGAGTAGGTGGAGGCATGGTGGCTTCAAGGACAGTCTGCGTTACTGCCACCTGTTTCTCGTCAGAATGAAAACAGGGTGAAGGTTTTCCTGCCCAAATCTTAGCTGAAAAATCGATCCCAATAGGAGCTTGGCCCTCTTTCCAAGAAAGAATGGGACAATGATGCAAATATTCTCTACTAGTAGTTGTGCTACTCTTTAGGTTGTCTACTTTTTGCAATAAGAAAAAGAATACCTAGATGAATAGAAGAGCTCTGCGTAGCTCAATAAAAGTGACTTTATCTGAGTGCTTTTGAGAGCTCTGTGTCTGCTCTAGCCACATTGAATAAAATGGGAAAAAAAATCTAATTTTGTATGTAAAAGTAGAATGCTTTCCAAAGGAAAACAAACGAGGGGGCGGGGGAGCCAGTAACCTTAGCATAAAGCAATTCATGCATTATTAATCTAATTTCCTATAAAGTTTGAACAAAAAGCATGTTGAGACATTACTCTGTGTTCCTTGTTAGGCTGTGTTCATAATGCCCTCTCCCATTTTATGTAATATATTCTTCAGCCTAAATAAGATATTCTTGAAGCCTCAGGATTTTCATGCCTTCAAAGATCTCTGTTTTTCTTCTAAATATTATAGATTTTGATGCACAAGAGGCTTTAAGTTTGGTACCTCAAAGGCTGTTCACCCTTTTAGGTAACCCCCAAGTTGGCTTTCATATTTGCTTATTACCCGAAATTCTTCACAAGAAGCTTCAGCCTGTTTTACAATTAAAGGCTTTGATCATATTTACTGTAGCTACGTAAAATATTTCTGCATGAATGTTACATGAGTTCAATTTCCGTATTAGACGAAGAGCTTACCTGATATTGAGTGTCTATGTGAATCTTTTTCTAACATATTTATTAAACCTAAACATTGCCCTTCTCCTCAGCAACCACAGGCAAGAGGGAGCTGCTCCTGTGAGCTATCCCAGGTTGCTCACTTTGAACAAGTTGCAGAGCTGGACCCCAGGACTCTGGGGTCAGATGTTGTAGTATTTCCATTTCTAAATAATCAAGAATTTTTATGTTTGTACGTTTTTTTTATTTTGGGTACACTGTGTGTCTGGAACTCTTTGGAAGTTTTTTCAAATGTACATGATGTTTAAGCTCTGGTGAGCAGCAGATCACACTGACCAACACACTCATGAACAACTTTGGTTATGCTGTGCTCAATCATAGCACATATATTTGTTAAAAACATGCCATGTTGCATGCCAGCTTCCAATTCCTCCTTTGACCATGTTCTCAAATTTTTTCTTAAACTTAGGTTTATTTGGTTGTTCAGAAGAAATTTTGGAAGAAGTACCTTGAGAAATACTGAGGTACGGTGAATTTAGCTCCATGGTTTTGCTTTGTTTGCATAAGAAAATTACTGGATGCACAATGTGCCACATAAAGCACAGTTCTGGCATAAATAACTTCTGAGAGCATTGTGCCCTGTTTTGTAAGAGATATACTTGATCAAAACTTTTATTGATTCCTGCTTTAGAATTCAATAAGCGGTACTTCAATGACAGCTCCTAAGAGCCCACCTTTTTTATTCTCAATATAGTTGTTTTGTTATCTTTTGTTCACCCTATCTTCCTGAATGATAAGATGTAAATCAGTTTTTGAAACTGCATTGACCAATGGGCTACATCATGAACTTTATGCAGCTAAAAAATTCACAGCTACTTAGTCTCATTTGGAAGTGTACTGAATTTGGTCAGAATATCAAACCCAAGTGATGCACTGTGCAATTTCTCACCACTCACCTGCCACTCCCTGAGCAATCCCTGCCCATCTTTCCTCCTAGGACATACACTGACCATAACATGATATGGAATATTCCTCTGGCCAGCTTGGCTGTCCCAGCTGTGGCCCCTGCCAGCTCCTTGTGCCCCTCATCCTCCTCACTGACATGAGCTGAAAAGTCTTAGTGCAAGCAGCAACTCAAACCTCAGTGTGTTATCAACATTGCTGTTATCCTAAATCCAGAACTCAGCTGTACCAACTACTGGGAAGAAGAGTAACAGTGTCCTAGATGAAACAAGGACACAGAGCTGGGATTTTAATGTTTACCTGTGAATCTCAAAAATGCCATAGATTTTCAACACTAATAAATTAATTATCAGAAGGCAGAATCTTTCAAATTTCCTCATTTTCATGTGATTTTCTAATATCAGTCCTTTCACTGACTTTACCAGCTCCTTTTTTATGTTATACTTTAGGAGTGAACAAGTCTAGCCTTAAATTTGATCTCATCTTCCTTCCCAGGACTGATATTCTCATTTATTTTTTTCTCAATTAATTTTTTTTTGGGTTTTTTTTAATGCAGCTTTTTTAATGCAGAGCATTCCTCCTCATCTCCTACACTGTATCTTGTAACCAGATTCAATCTTTCAATTTGGAATCCTCCCAGAAGCAGATGACATTGGTCTTCTGTATCACACGATTCTTGCTCATATTACTGGTCATATTTCTCCTATGAAAAGTCTTCTGATTAATTCTTCTCATTAGTCAACTTGGTAAACAAATTACTGCAGGAAGCTTAAAAGCTTGGGTTGAAAGTCAGAAGAGAAGAAAAAGATATCTTGTTTGCAAGTCACTATTTTCCCTTGGAAATATCTGCTCTTCTATCAGGTTGTCATTTGAGACTGCTAGAAGTTTTTATTACTCAGGGTTAATTGCCTCTGGCACAATAATCTCAGATTTCTCTGGAGAATTACTGATAGCACACATTTTCCTTCTGAAATAAAATTACTTTCCTGTCATGAGAAATGTGTCAACTTTTTTAGCACTTCTTTAAAAAAGTAGGATAAATGGCATTAGGACCAGTATTCCTCTGCCTCCTAGTTCTGTTTTTTCAGCTCTCCTAAGGATATTTTTTCTGTTTCTAGGTAAAACATCTCCACTTAGACGTGCCAGTGGAAACTGTCATACATTAGTCCAATAAATAGAATTGTTGCTTTCCTGGGTGACTGGTCTTCAGCTTGTATGTGTGTGTGAACACTGCACTGCAAAAAGGCCTCGGATTGCTTTTAATTCATCTGCACATTTCAGACATAGATCATCTTTCTGGATATCACGTAATCAGGAGTGCTTTTCAGCAAATGTCTGTATCCTGTAGTGCGTGTCTTGCTGTGCATTAGGTCACTGAAAGCCTTCTGGAAGTACAAATCTATAACCCAACTGCTTGCAAATCTTCCCAAATTATGTATCTTAAATATATTACTGTGATGTGGCAGGTAAGGATAACACATCAGCGTAAGCAATTTTTGTTTTGGAAATACTCTTCTGGAAAGGTGATATTTTTGTCAGTCAGTGACTCTTTCACCAGTTGGGATGTAATTCTGCAATTTCTATTTCTGTGCAAAGAAAGGAAATGTGAGTTCATCAGGATCCCAGGGCTGGCACCAGGGAGGAGGATCCATCTTTTGATTGACTGTGGCGTCTGCCAGAGCCCTGTGCTCACAATTCCAGAGCATGCGGAGGGCAGGATAGAGTTGTCACTGACATCCCCATCATATTTGCAATTAGTAAACATGCTTCTTGCGCGTTCCAATGATTTAGGAATGGGAAAATATATTTTGCCTTTGAACAAAAGCCACTGAAGATTTTCTGAAAAATGCTTGATTGGAAGTGTGACAAATTGAAGACATTTGGAATTGTTCCAAAGAGATTTTCAGATGTTGGGCAGATGTTATTGTTTGCTGACCTAGGACTTTGCAGAATGACAGAAAATAATTTGATGCTTTAACAAAGCATTGATTACACACACTAAATAGCCCTGGTAGAGTATTTCCCTTATGGCTTGCACTTCCAGGGTTATGGTTAAACGAGCACCCCATGTCATCAAACACACAGAAGGTGCCTTTGCCACTCTGAGGGTATGATCCCAGCATTTAAATAATGATTTACTGATGCTTTTATTAGAACAATTATTGGTTATTTCAGACTTGAAATGGGCAGATTAAGCTCTGTGAACCTCACAGCTGAAACCTCACAACACTGGCAATTTTCAGTGATTAAAGTAATTTACTTTATCTATAAAATGTAAAGATATTTCATAATAGCCATACAGCAAGTACAGGGAGGTGTAGCTTTCCTGGAGATAATCAGACCTCTGGGGATAAAGGGTCCTGGCTGCACCTCATGCATTGCAAGACCCAGAGGGCTTTATTATCTGATGATTACCACACCCCCATTTCCATGTCTTTTTGCTTAATTAATCACAGTAACATTATTGCCCAACTTCAGACAACAAAAATAATGAGAGGGGTTTTAAAAGATTCAAGACTAGAGGAAAAACAAGAGATCCCATAGGAAAGTACCCATAGTGAAATTGAGGTTTACAAATCACTGAAATCTATTAAAAACGATGCTTATATTTTGTAAAGTGCCTTCTTTAATATAAATATAATTATGTTTTAAATATTGTAAATGTGTATATACAATATAAAACATATACTTGTTTTGATCAGAAGAGATGAGGTTTTATTTTTAATAAAAAAAAACCCCTTTAAAATATTGTAGCCATACCATGGGAGGTTATAGCCATTTTCTATTTTCTTGGGAAAGCTTGCCATACTCACTGTATTGTTCCTTATTTGTTCTAAGTACAGTCTAATATACATTTTAATGTCTTCTTTGCCTTTCTAAATGAACAAATAATCATGCGGTTTATAGACACAAATACAGAGTAAAATCTTCAGATATTACATGTCAGAACTGACTTCTGAAGAAGCTCATATGGTTAAACTTTTAATTTATTCTAATCATATCTCCTTTTAATATATCCTTCTCTGCCACACTTGACACTTGTTCTTTCTGTACCTCAGTATATGTATGACTGGTGCCTGACTTTTTAAAAGTTTAGTGAAACATAATAAGTTTTTGTGTTATGCCCTTCCTTATACTTAGTAACAGTAGAGTGTGGGCAGGAATCTTTGATTGTAGCTCCAGTCCTTTCAGAGAAGATTTTATCTAAAGCTGCACAGCACTGATTTTCTTTTGAGTCTGCATTTGAAAAACTCATTGCTTTTCATAGGACTCACAAAATATTTCCGAAATTTTGGGTGAAATTTGAACAGCCTTTTAGTAGACACAAAGTAGTCATTTTTAAGTCATAAAAAATCCTCATCAAGGAAACAAGGTTTTCTTGAGCTTTGAGATTTCCAGAATTTCTTGTCTGTAAGTCAAAATCTAGCAGATCTGCACAGCACAGCCACTATAGCTGTATGTTTTCTGAAATGCAGGCTAACAAGGTAGGTTATGTTTCAGTCACCAATGTCTGAGGCACGGATAGTCTAAACTGGAAGACAAAATGAATTTTCAAATGGTGTTTTCACCTTTTTAGGTGCATATGTGTGGGTGGCCAGCTCCTGGAGATTGGAACGTGTTGACTGACCTGCCTCATTTGGACAGGCAGCTGACCAAGATTTGTGGGTCAGGAGGAAGGCTAGATTATTTCTGATAACCATTCTTGTGCTCCACTAATTTTAAGAGGAGGAAGAGCAGTCTGGTTTGTGACACACAGTGATAGTATTGACTGCTTTCATCTCATGGTGGTGTTAAAACTGGTCTGTAATTGCATCAATGGAAGAATGCATAAGGAGATCAGAACATCTCTGTGCGTGCACTGCAGCAACACCTCTTTCTTTAAAAGCCTCTCATAGAGCATACTTAAAACTTCTGACCAATGTGTTTCAGTTGTACTTGTTAATTTATCTAACAAAAGCCAAACTTATTTAGGGCAGCTCTCAATATGTGCACCTGTAGGGTCTAAGATTCCTCTGGTGATAGTTTCCTAATTTAAGAAGATTTCCTCTTTTTGGTCTCAAGGATCTCAGCTGCAGAAACATCAGATAAATAACAGAGCAGGTATTTGATATCTAATTCAAGTTGAGATGCCTCTTACTCTTCCCTATTCATTATCTAATAGACAGCAAGGAGAATATCCATCTGGGGAAGATTTTGGCTCTGAAACTTGGTCTGTTGCATGATAACACTTTCACAGGACAATGCATTTGTGATTGTCTTAAGCTTTGTAATCAAAAAGGTGATTTTTTTGCCTTTAAGTCATGAAAAGCAGCATGAAACCAGGTAAGAAAAAATAAATGCCCAGCCATGAAGAACTGTAAGTGCTCCATCAAATACTCTAACATTTAAATAGACTGAATTCCGTCTTGTAACTTTATCTCAAATCTAGATTTTGATGGGCAAAAGATAAATGGAGAAAAAAATAAACTCAAACACAACTGTTTGAACCAATAGCTCTTAGTCTCACAGATAAAAGAAAAAATTCCACATTGCATGCTAATAATGTTCCCAGAAGCTCTAAGGTGTGCTGCAGAAAGCATGAAATGCTTTGGAAGACATTCACATTAGGTATCAAATGGATTCCAGTGAAAAATACTGGTTCAGTCATCGAAAAAAAACCCCACAAATAAAGGAAAAATCCAAAACATAACAGCAGGAATAACCAAATAAAAACAAAAATAAAAGGAAGGAGGAAATTACAGTTTTGAGAAGCACACATCTGGTGTTTTCAATGTTAAATTCTTATACAATCCCCCCTTCAGTATCTTTCAATTGGTTTTAATTTTTATTTATAGTTTTTTTATATTTTATACTTTGCAGTTACATTAATGTTTATTTTGAAATTTACTGCCTCCCAACTCCAGAGCAAAACCACTTTTTTCCCCCTTTTCCATTATTTCTGTATCAAAAGTATTAATTTTGAAATGTGATTTTAAAAGTTTAATATATATAAGCAGATTTTTTTAGTGCAATTTTCAGGCAGGAAAATTGTTGTTCTTGCCCTGTCAGCCAGTGGTCTGTTAATGATATAATGCATTTTTGAGTCTTTATATGGATTTTTTTCTCAAGTGATTGCTGAGATGTTGAGAATATTTGGCATTTTCTAAAACTCCACATTTATGGTCTCAAATGTTTAATTTACTTTCTTATTCCCAAAGTGTCACCTGTAGGATTCTCATTCAAAACCATAGAAGTGTACCACAGCTACAGGTCCTGTAGTCACTCCCAACACCTAGACACTGCCTTTGGAATTCTTTCAAGGAAAATGATTTATGCTGACATTTGGCCACATGTAGAGGAAGATACAGATTGTTTTCCTTAATAATCTGTGTCTACAGCAAACAGAACAGACTGAGCCACAAGTCAGTATTTTGGGAAGGCCACTGAGCTCCCTACATCCCCCTGCCAGTTTATGGTTTAATCAAGATGTGATAATAGACTAAATTCATTTAGGGGGCAGGAAATGTGCTCAGAAGTGGAAAATTGGTGGAATTTGTGGGATGAGGGAAACAGGAAGAAAGTATTTCTCCATGTAAATTTTCAGTCATGGAAACTTTGTGAATGAAGCTCTTTCAGAAGTGTTAGTTGGATTTAATCTATACAGAAAACCAAACTGCCCTGATCCTCTTTTTTGTCTCTGAATATAATTGATAGACCCAAATGTCTACTTTCAATTTGATGATTTAAAGCCTAGTATCAGAAAGCAGAGCAATGGATAGAAATTCATGGAATCACTGTTGCTGCACCCTTTTACAAAAGATGGAACCATGAAAGATATGCAAATTGTCCATAATTATACTTTTAGATGGTTACTTAAATACCTGTCTCTTTCACACTACAGGCACGAAGTTAGTATACCTCAGATATGCTAATAAAAACAAATGTCTGTGGTTTCTGGCAAAATAAAAGCTCCAGCAGTTCTCTGTGTGGGCTCTATACACCTGCTAGGCAATGTCATGATGCTTACTGAGACAAGCTTGGATAAAGCTGCTACAGCATGAAGACTAAGGCTATTTTAAATTCTTTGATTTTTAGTTAAATGCTGCCTTCATTTAAATTACTGTATTGCTAATTTTAGCTGTATTAATACATGTGTCTCAGCTATTTATGCTTACAATGTGAAACCCAAGTGAGGCAGCAAACAGGGTGTATGATTCTGCAAGTCTGGAACTGTTTCGTTTCTGTAGTGGGTTTGTTCACAGGACTCAATAGGATTTGCAAAGCGTTTACATTATCAGCTCAGTTTAGACATATCTTTACAGAATTAATTAATGGTGATGGTTAATGAGAGCCTGAAATTCCATTTAATTTCACATGTTGTCACTTAAATCCAGGGTGACTTCTGCTCCTTGCATACCTCCCTACTACTTTTATTAGCACTACTGAGAAAACAGTTTCAACTCTCTGTTAATGGTGATAGAACCTGACCCTCTGTAAATGAGAAATTAATTTGCATAAAGACTAACAGATGCCATGGATGTGAGGATTACTGCCTTTTTGCTAGCTGCTCCTGTAAAAGTGCCTAGGAAAATCATGCCTGAGTTCAGGGTATTCCATCACCAAGGTGTAACAAGTAGGGATTACTGAATTCAGGACCATAGGCTGAGGCTGAGGCTGTGCTCCTCTCACTCTTCAGAGACCTGAAAAGATCAGAACTAAGCTTTCAGTTTTGATCTAACAGGTAATTGATCCTCCAGCAAAGAGAACTTACTTTTAGAACATTATGTCTATATTGTGTCTTTGATTCTATTCTTCTGAAAGTTCTTTATTACACATTTCTCTTCCTAATCAGACACTCATTTCATGTATTTCATGTGTGTCACTCAAATCTCCACCTTCCACAAACCAATCACAGATCAGATTAATTGTCCTTGGTAATTCAACACTCTTTGTCTTAATTATCTTACCATTAAACTTAGTGATCTGAAAGTTTGCCACCATGTTTTAAACCTTTCTTGTATATTGCAGAATAATTCAATCATCAGGGCTATTGTTTATAATTTAAAGAATTTTAATAATTTTTTTTATCAGTCTATTCAGCTCATAGATGAATATTATATCTTTAACCTCCCAGGCCTGATTTCCTTGGATAAGGAAAAAAATGGATAGTGGGTAAAATGGGACATTTTTTACTGTCTTGATATGTGGCTGAGTTATGCTACTATTGGTATGTAAGTACTTAGTGCTGTTTGTCTATATGTCTTTTATTATTTACTTTAGTTTTCATATAGATAATTTTTATTAGTTGAAAGAGGTGTGTCAATGTGTGCCAAATAATTATCCAGGCTCGGTTACTTTGGAAGGTTTCCCACTGAGTGACAATTCCTTGATAATAATCAGAAGTGGATTCCTTATTTAGATTCTCATACAATGCACAAAGTCCTTTTCCAGTCCTCCCAATGTTAAAGAAAGAGAAATGACATTTTAGAGGGTGAATGTGTTTTGCTACTTCTGAGCAGGATATCTGATGTCTTCATTATCTTCTTATTGGTTAGAACTACTCATACAAGTTTAGGTTTATGTCACTCACAGAGATGAAGCTATGGTCTGTCACTGCAGCTCATTTCAGCAGCCCTGCTCATATCCTAAAAGATATTTAGGATTTAGCATATTTTGTAGTCAAGTACAAAAGAGATCACATGACAGATGCACTTTACAGGGACATTGGAGAGTAGGGCTTTGGAAACACAACAAAGGTACTTCCTCTCCCTGCCAGGTATGGTTTTGGGGGATGCAAAAACTTAGATAACTCTTGAGATGTCTGAACAGATAGCTAGGTTTGTAAAAGGATTTTTAAAGCAAAGTTACAAAACCTTTAGGCATGTCCTAAGCGTTAGTAATATATATAGAAAAAGGAATCCACTCTGGACAGTCTGAGTACAGTAGGGGAGACAATTTGGCAGGTGAGGCATTCTTTGGTGGAAGCATGGAATGCTGAACTGCAATACTTAGCTGTGTCTCTGTGGGCCATCAAGAACACATAAGGACTGCCAACATCTCTTATAGATCTTTTCACATATCCTATTACAATTCACAGTAAAGGGATCCTCTACCTGTCTTTCCTGAGGGGTCCAATTAAGGTAAGGATTTATTCAAGGCTCGTACAGACCTGGGGCTTGCACAGTGCAAATGTGAGAAGAACAGGATGCTTCTTCCCTTTTATCTCAGGAGCACTCCCTGTGCAAGATCTCATGCTAGCAGTTAATCTGAAAAAGGATTTTCTAGTTGGGAATTCTCCCATTCACTGCCTTATAACTTGTTATTCTTCACATAATTATACAGAGAGGGAAATGAACTTACTTCTTTCATCTCCTAATGGCTGTCCACACAAGTGTCCTCAGAACCTGCAGAGGCATTTGAACCAGGATACTTTGCATGTCAGATGAATTTTCCAGATGCTGATCCGTAAGGAGGATGTCTCTTTTGCCATCTCCTAAGAATAATTTCTCCAGTTGCTCTTTTGGGCTGTGAATTTCTTGAGATGTCAAAGGATGGAATTTATCCTAAAGTTACCCTGTGTATAAATGCCCACTCATCTCATTTTTACCTCAAAGATGTCATTTCTTTATTATGCACTTTTTGGTTGTGATTGTTCCAAAATATTCCTGGCTGAGCTACAGAAGCTGCAAGGAAACTTTGCTGTGAGCAGCTCCTCAGCCTGCAGGATAAATAAAACAGCAGTGCAGTGACTGAACCTAAGCAGAGGTGGAGCACAGGTTTGTACCAGGGCTGTGCACAAACAAGGTACAGATTCTGGTCAACCACTTGTGATAGCACAGAAGGCACAAAGTTTCTCCTCAATTAGATACTGTCAAACCTCCATGAGCATTATGCATTACAGAGGTGAGTGCTGGCTGGTAATGCAACACCATTTTGTTTTATTAATAATAGGATAGTGATGGAAGGCTGAGTAATGTCAGAATATCAAAAAAATACAGAGCATATTGGGATGGATAAACGTAACTGAATTGTTGTGATAAAAGGAATTTATTTCTCCCAGTGAATATTCTACTAAAATGTAGAGTTTGCAGTTTTGGCTTGTTTCTGTCAGTTAAACACAGATTTATATAACTCTACTTACAATGCTTTAGTATCCACATCCTTATTTTTACATAGTTAGATTTAAAGAATGAAGAGAGAACTTTGCAATTTGCAATTAATGACATTTGGTTTTATTAAAAGTAAGTATAGGGCCATATCAATAAAGAATAGACATTAGGATTATGAAGAAAATCATCTGTCAAAATCCTAGCCTGTAAGCAGGCTCTGCTTGGAGGTTTTATTGGTCATATTATCTTGGTTATTTAGGGAAAGACATATGATCTGCTCAAGGTAAATAGCTTGAAAGCATTTTCACCTGCAGCTGAATCTGTTTATGTGCTGTAGCTGGGCCTGCCTTGGGCCTTCAGGGCTGCTTGTAGAGCCTGAGGCAGTGTCTTACATAGCACAATGTTACTGCAGCAACTCATTAGTTACCCCTGCAAGAACATTAGGGTAAACATATACTAGTGAGGGGACTCTAATAAGGGAGCTGTCTGTACCATTAATTTACTGAACACCAAGTTGTTCTGCTATTTTGAAGGACTTGAGCGTTCTTATGCATTTTTCATTTCTGTAAAAGAAAATTTGGGGGAAAAGAAGGCACTGCAGAATGCAAATACATTCAGCCCCTTGGACTGGACTGATCCTGGCAGCAGAAAATCCTTGGACTGTACTTTGCACCCAGATGTGGGCAGCTGTGAACCAAGCAGGGATGCAGAGGGATGTCACCACACAGATATGGAGAGGTTGTTGGACATTTCATGGAATCAATTTTACACTGGCATTATAAATCACAATAAGCTTCCTTACCCTGCTCTGTAAATATGACTTGACACCATCACGGTTCTATGAGCTGTTAATGAAAGTCCATGCATGCTTTGCCAGCAGGTAGTACACCAAAGTAAAATTACCATGAAATCCATGTTTTGTGTAGACTTGTAATTGAAATTCAAGCAAAGATATATTAAATTAGAAATATACAGCTTTTGTCCTACATCTAGTTGGCTATATGTGTTAATGGCACTGAATTTAAAAAAACAAAAATCCCCTCTTTTATATCCAATGTTAATTTTTAAAGTTCATCCTATTGCTAACAAGTAAATACAAGTAACAAATATCCTCATGCTTCTTCTGCTCACTTATTTGCTTCTTAGAGCAGCTTTTCTGTTTTTCTACTTCAGGCATTCTGGGGAAACTTCCACACTCTGATGGTGTGACCGTAATAAATGAAATGCAGTGGAGTCCTTTCCTAAACCTACAGTTCCTGGGTGTTATGATAAAGCATATGCTAATAGAGTGTGTGAGCTTATTGGGAGTTCTTAAAAAATGCCATCTGCTACAATTTTTCGCAGCTGAAAGTTATATTCAATCAGAGGTAAATTTTGATATGCTCAGTCTAGTGCACGGAAATATATGCCTGGAATTAAAGTTTACCTAAGCTATGAGAAACCCTTTTTGCATGTAGTTACTTTTGAAGGTTTAACCTAAGATTTCAAAGATGAGACTGGTACTAGAAAGGAACCTGATCTACATATGCAAGTCCACTTTAAAGTACTCTGTGGTTCATGAAAATGCCTCCTTTTCACTTGAATGCTTGGAAACTGTTTTTAAGTATGAAAACTAAATGAACTGAAGAGCAACCCTATATTTTGCATCTGACTACTCAGTGAATCTATATTCCTCATCTGTAACAGATAGTGTTAATGCTTAAAATCAGCAGGACTGCTAAAACCCACCTCCACAAAAATTATTTAAAGATTTAAAGCAATAGTAGATGGTAAAAAGCATCCCAGTTTCACCACTATCCAAATCAAGCTTTCTGCATTAATTTTCTTATATTTAGATAAAATCTGTCAATAGATCTTTCAGATGCTTTTGGGGAAACTAAAACAATTAGCTCAATTTGTCAATAAAACCCAGAAATGAACTAGCTTTGCTGCTAATTTATTGAAAGAGAGGGACTTATCTGTTCTTCCTTTTTAACAAACTTTGACCACGCTCGGTCTGGGGGGCTCCATACAAAAGATACACAGGACTGGAAAAAAATAACTGATTAAATTTTAACCAGCTGCTGGGCAGATAGTTTGCCTGAGGCATTTTTGTCAGTTTCAAAGGGTCCTTTTATTAATTTTGCATTTTGTATTTTGTTAGTGGAAAGAGCTGGCTCTGTTGGGACTGCCAAAAGCTATAGGCAGCGAATCTTACAGCAGCAAAGAGGAAGCTGTAGAGCATGCCAAGTAGATTTAGCACACTGAGCACTCTAAATTACATTTGTTTTATCAGTTCTAAAAATATATTAACTTCAGGTGTAAGTTCTTTGAATAAAGCCTTAAAGCTAGTACATTCAGTTCCTCCTCTGTTTATATAAGGCTTTTACTTTGTCTATAAAATAAACCACTGTAGTCTTTGCCACGTAACTACCCATGTAATTTAAATCCTTCCTTCCTATGATTGTTGGTGCTTTCTTTGTTGGTTTGTTTTCTTACTCACATTGAACTTGTGTTCTTACTGGAAAAAAAAAAAAGTGCTGTGAGTTTTATCTAGATCCTCCCCACTCTCCACAATATTCACATGCAGCTTTTATAGCAAAAAGATTGATGTCTAAGTGGAGTCAATATTTAAATAAACATGCTCTGCTTTCATGTGAGTGGAGCCCAGCATCTGTATCAGCATGGAGAGTGCAGTGTGCAGCATATTGCTCAGATAATTTGTGAACAGAAGTTAGAACTCAGGGGTTAAATGGAAAACACAAACCTCTCTTGTGATGCTGGGAATTTCACAAGTTCCACTCAGGCAGCTTCAAACAGCATTAAACACAAAGGAAAAAAAGTATACCCTCAGGCTAGAATTTGCAGAAGACTTACCTGCAGTAGAATGGAGCTAAAATTAAGCAGGAAGACAAAGCATTTGGGCTTACATTTAGAAAATTGAATGGCAAAGTATATAATTTTAGAATGCATATCATACAGTTTTTCTAGTTTAATTGTATCTTTTAAGATAGTCTTTCTGTTCCCCCCAAAAATTCTTTAGCCCAAATCAATATATGGTAGTGTTACTACTGCATTATTTAATGTGTTCTACAAGTATTTTTTTGTGTGATCCTGTGATGGCAAACCTCATTGGTATCACTTATACAGAAAGGAGCATGTTCTTGCTGTTCTGAAGGTAACAGTGCACCTGACAGTAGCAAAATTAACTTCATGGGAGAAAACTGAGCTCAGAGTAATTAAAAACCCCAATAATTTACGTCCATGTCTTTTGCAACAAAACGTATTGTCAGGTTTTGAGCAGGATTTTTTAAAAATTGTGGTTTATACTCTGATTTACTGAAGTTTAACCAAAACAATAGGAAATCAGAAAGCAACCTGGAAAACTTTAAATTGTATCAGGGAATCTTTACAGTGTGCCAGTTCCTCCTTCTGTGATTAAATGAAGTTCTATTTAGGGATGTACCAAGTAAGAAAAGAAAAAAGATGATTTGGGACTGCTGAGACTGTCAGATCAGCTGTGCTGTGTGAGAACATTGGAATTACAGTAATTTCACAACTATAAAGTGCACTCACTATGAGGTGCACTTCCGTGTCACCAGCAAATTTCCGAACTGTGTCCATATGTAAGGCACACTGGACTATAAGGCGCACCTTTTTTCTGGAAGCGAGGTTCCACGTGCAACAAAGTAACGAATTAGTAACAGAATCTCATGATCGCAGGGTTTATTGGCAGGTGCTCAATTTGCAAACATTTTTCATGGATTGGTGTGGCCTTTAAACACAGCCCCAGGCACCCTCCCCATGCCGCGGGCCCCGGCACTCCCGCCCACCCCTGGCACCGGCTGCCGCGGCTCTTGCGGCTGGCCTGGCTCGCACTTCTGTGTTGGCAAATTTCCGAACTTTGTCCATATATAAGGGGCACTATAAGGGGCTATAAGACTATAAGAGGCACTTCCGGGTTTCAATCAAAATATTAGTCAAAAGGGTGTGCCTTATAGTCCTGAAATGACTGTACTTATCTTTCAGGGTTTATCTGAGGGTCCAACACTGGGCTTAAATAAATGCTTAGCTTATGAGACACAATATTTCTGTGTAGGTCTAAGCTCTGTTTCAGTATTTTATGGAACTGGGAGCAGATAAGTGAGCATTTGCATTGTGTTCATCACATGGAACAATGCTCAGGTTGGAAGTGCTGGCTGGGAACACCAAGGGGGGCTTGGATTCTGGGTGGCACAAAACAACCACAGCACAGCCTCTTCTGTGTAGGTAACAGCTAACTCTATTAAATTAGGCAGCAGACTGGCCACAAGCTATACAAACTTGCTCTGTATTCAGAATAGCTTTTTTCTTTGACTTTGTTACAATCCAGTACTTAAATAGACAATTTTATCAATGCAATAACCTAATGAAAATCAGAAATCTCTTCTTTCTTTCATTATTGCATGCTCTATGTATTGCTTACAACAGAAAGCAGCTGCTGATGAGAAGAGGTAATTCTGTAGTCCCTGTGGAACATTGGGAAAGCCAAGGAATACAGTATGCTGGCTTTTGAGTCAGCAGAGATTTATATTCTGAGATTTATATACTTTATACTTTAGCAAAGTGATGTCTACATCTTGCAGATTCAGTATCATAATTTCTGCCACAGTGGAAACCTGAAGTTCCATTTAAAATTATGAGGGACCATTTCTAACTGAGCAGGTAAATTGATAGAATTTCAGACTGTGGCAATGTTGGAAAGCAAGGTGTTTTTTCATATCTTGTGTCCTTCCTATTTCTTGAGAATTTTGCAGTAGTTGTTTGATGTAAGAATAGAATTTGCCATTTCAATTAAGCAAAATAATTTTTTAATGAGTTGATTAATTTCTGATGTAAATGTTATATTTTGAGGCAGTGTTAATACTATGAAAACATTTCTGCAGTTTTTCAGTCACATGCTCACTCATTTTCTATCTGGCATCCTTTATAATGAAAAGAACCTAAGTTACTCTGCAAAAAACAATATTTCACAAGCAGAAAGTAGCAGTAGGAAGAATTGGCATATGATTTTAAGAATGAAAATTGGGACTGATATGAAACTCTATCACTTGTATCCAATGTATGTCCTGCCTCTCTCCCAAGTTTTCCTAAACTTCAAAACATTAGCTGAGTGAAGGGTTCAATATTCCTACATTTTGTTCTCATTAAATGATGAGATGCATTGTCTTACTGCTGTGAAGTCAGATCTTGGCATGATTCTTTCAATTTACCTCTGTGCTGGGTTATTAATGAGGATTTTTTCCTCCCATAAGTTCCCTTTCATGTACAGTGACATGCAGGTACACAAGCATGCAAGACTCTTAACATTTTCCTGTGATGTCCTGTTTAAATTAGGGAAAATCACTCTAATGATTAAGGGGAGGGAACACAAAAGCAGCATGAGCTTATCTGAAATGAATTCTTCTTTAGCTTCAGTGACTACCTCCTGAAAAGTAGTTATGGTGTTTTATCTTGACTCCACATGCAGAATTACATGGCTCATTGATATTTTATCACAGAAGAAATGCCTACCTCCCATTGTGCATCAGGAATAGGCAGGCAGCTGGTTTTACCCACCTCACTACTCTTTTCACCCCACTTTTGAACCTGAACGTGCTGAAGAGTTCAGAATGTTCAGACTGCAGCAGGGTGGTGCTGAGAAAACGCAGTTCTGTGTGTCTTTGATTGCATTATCTTACAGCAGGTCAGATGATGGGAGAGAACCCCGCAGGTGAGGCAGATTTTACCAGCTTTACATTATTCCCCCATGAATGCCAGCACAGAGCATTTTGCAATAGCCAGATGCCCCATGGTATCAGTACTCTCAGTGGCAGAACACGGCAATGCTTCCCCATCATTTTTCAGTTGCTCCTGATAGAGGTCCTGAAGCCCTGTGTTCTGTTGTCACACAGCAGATCCAGGCATTTGGAAGACTGATAAAATACAGTAAGATTTTTCAGTCCTAAAGCCATAGTCTCCATATTTTGGCTGGGTGCGATATCCGCATATTTAAAGCTGATGATTTAATCTAATAATCTAATAATTTAATCAAAATAAGGTTAAACTTTTAGAAAGGAAATCGTTACCTTGTGCACACAGTAGTCAAATCATTCCCTCCCTAATCCTGAGTGCTGAGTTTACTTTGAACTAGGGACAGAGAACTCATTACAGAAAATTTCAAACCACTTAGCAAATTGTGGGTTCAAAAGTATCTCTAAAGTAAACGATGAACCAGATCATCAGAAGATAAGAGGTGTGCAAGAGGCATTGATTTCTTTATGGCTGGCAGCAGAAGGAATGTGAGGAATATTCACAGTGCTCTGCCTTAGAAAGGAGCTTCAATCCAAAAATTTTATTAAACACTTGTTGTTGCTGAACATCTTATTTTGCATCTATTTTATAATCTCTCAGTTGAAACATAAATTTGAGGTGTAGAGTGGTCAATTGAGTAGAAAGATTTTCTTTCCTGTAGCAGTTAAAACATTAAAAACTTTGGGGTTCATTTTAGTGGCACCAACCAAATCATGATTGTTATTTACAGATGTTATTTAAAGATTTTCTTTATGTATAATACAGGATCAGGCCCTGGTTTGATATTATAACTTGCATAACTTTTTTTTGTTGAGTGTGGATAGATTGGTATTTAAAAATATATTAATATTAATATTATATTAATATATTAAAAATATTTCCAATATTTACAGAATTTTTATTAATTTTGATAACTGACATATATAATATAGCTTTCAGGAAGTTGCTGAAAATTCATTTCTGCTTCACAAAGTAATTGCAATCACAGCCAAGTTCTACACTTGTTTAGTCTCTCTAGTCCTTGTGACTTAAATGGAACTTTCATATCTGCTTTATAGGTATGTTTATAACAGAAGACACAGAATCTTCCTATGAGGAAACATAGCTTTTGTTTTGGTTGGGTTTTTTTGTTTTGTTTTTTTATAAGAAATTGTGGAAAAGAGGAAAATACTGGAAATTTGATCTCAATTTGTTAATTGTGGTCACATTGCCTACTCAGGTATTACTACTGTTTCTCTAATTTCCTTCTGGGTACACTAAGGAATTTATGTTTAAAAAAAACCAAAACCTGAACCCATAAGTCTCAAAATTAAAATAAAAACATAAGAGCAGACATTACCAACTCCAGGCCAGTTGCTAGTGCAGTTCTACTTTTCCACTGCTGTTTTTTCAAAGATTTCCTCCTTTATTGATGCACTCCTGTTACTTTGGTCTTACCATTAACAACAAGACTTTAAGTTCAGACAGAAACATTCAATTAAGAACTGAACTTTAGTAGCTGCAGATTTTTCATATATAAAAATTCTTTTTGTTTGTGGACTGTCAACATCTTTTCAGTGCCAGAGGTTTGCTTTTCTGGAACAGCAAGAATAAAATCAGTGTGAAGTCTATGAAAATGGCAGTTTCAATCCAGATGAATGAAGTCTGTGAAGTACAAGAAATATTAGGAAGAGAAGACCAAACAAAAAGGCAAAGAGTAGGTAAGGAAAAGCCAAGATGTAAAAAGATAATTCAGGTAATAATGAAGCAGGAACCATTGAGATAAAATTAAATGGGTATCAATGAATAAATTAGCCTGGTGTTGTACTTAGGCATTTGGGGTCCAGTCAGTATGTAATTAATATATGATGTAATTTAATTAATATTAGGCAGTGGGATGCAATATGGTTCCTAATACAGCATTACAGCACAAAATTCTGAGAGGCATATTAATCCTTCTTGTTTGTTTGTTTAGCATTCAGGAAGTCTTAAATAGATGCAGGCTGTCTAGTAGGTCTGAAAAATCCAAGGATTGTTATTACTTAAATTTATTTCCTGGGTTGAAAAGGTGAATCCCTATTTCTTGGTTTGTCTCAAGGACTAGAAGAAAAAAAAATCTTGTGAAGTTGGTAGCTGAATGAAATGGAATATTAAATCATAGCACAGATAAATCTGCTTTACAATGTAGTCTGAGTACTGCTGCTAAGTGAGTTCATTTGGCCTGTGTGTGTTTAACACAGTGAACACGAGGTCTCATGTCTAGGAAGTCAGGTATATTAGTCACACTCAGGAAACACGAGACCTTATTATAAGGTAATAATATTGCCTGAAGTAGCAATATTGAACCTTTGGGCAGTGGTTGCCTAAGATTTAGGTTATTTTATAGCTCATTCAATATTTTAATAAATGCATATTCATTAGGAATTTAATACCCTTAGCAGCCCAATAGAAAGGGATACTGCAAATTGGATCCATAATCAGAAAACCAGAGGTCTATGGGTGGGACAAGTGGGAAACACAGATTTCAAATGTGACCTCACAAAAAATGGTTTCCACTCCACACCTTTTTCTTGCTGCCTCACTTATCCAGTGTGGGTCGCAGTTTAGTGACAAAGTTTGGTAACACTTGGATGATGTCAACACCTGAAATTTGGATCTTTGCTGTTAAATTGGCTTTGTGCAGGCATGTAAACAGAGCACATAGACTCTGAGCACACATACTGCCTTTGAAAGTTATATATATTAATTATAGCTTTAGTACACCACTCTTTGCAGTTCCTGAAGGAGGAAAACATTTGAAATCTATGTTGTTGTGCATTTCAGCTGTACTCAAGGGCACTTGTCCTTCTGCATATAATTTCCATGTGAGCAAATATGGAAAGGTGTGAATGTCATTTAAACCTCTTGGGGTTTATAAAATCAATCTGAAAGGTTGAAATTAAAGGGTTATAAACCCAAGTATCTTTGTGAACTAAATTTAGTTTATAATTTTCTAGTTGAGTAAGTAGAATAAGGTTCATCTTAAGTTGTCCATAATCAAATTTCTGATTTTTCACCTGTTGTTGCTAAAGGTGTCCTGTTCAGATGTACTAATATTCTGTAAACACAGAGCTGTTCTGGCTCCACTTCATGTTCATTTTATACATTTAAATAGAATTTTCATGTCTTGCTGCATGTGAGACAAAATCTCATGCAAGTTGGATCAAAATTGGGAAAAAGAAAGGTGAGAAGTGTTTTAGAAAGAAAGACGTACCCAGGCAGGTCACTCCAAGTGAGTAGAGTGGATGTTGAAGTGGATGATTATCAAAATGACCTTTTCTTTCAGGTATTAAAATGGTTGTCCAGAAAGCACCGGGAAAGAGAATGGAAATAAGGAATGGTCTCCAGGAACAAAAAGCACATTTTAAAAAAAATTTTTCAAAATTAACTATGAGCTAAGATGCTATGTTTGAATAGGAGTTAATCACACCTAATGTTGGTGCTTGGATACTTGGTGTTGCCTCTTTTCTGTGTTGTAAACCCCACACATTAAAGAAAATGCCCGCTGGGAAACAGAAACCAGCCAGATGTCTAAAACTAAGATAAGAACAAAACCAGAAGGAAAAAAAAAAAGTACTGGTTCTTCACAAAATTGAGCAATTGAACAACTTGAGGATTGGAGTTATGGACTTTTTAGTTTTATTTTCTGTTTCACAAAGAAACTCACCCATAATGAATAGCACTGATTTGACAAAAGTTAATGAGTGGAGTGGATAAAAGCTAGAGATGTCTATTTTGCATTACAAAACATTTTAATGTTGTTTTTTTTTCTGATTTGGAGCAAAACCAAATTAAACATTTAATGTTTTAGAACTTTTCATTATATGAGGATATCATGTAGAAGAAAGGCTGCTTTTTGAAAATGAAATTTTCCCCTCTGTGTATATTTTTCAGTTGTCTCTAACTTTTATTATGCCTACAATATTTTACACCATATAGAAAGAATCAAAATATTAAATTAATTTGCTGTATTTACATATAGCTCATTTAAAGACAGCTGCTTTTCATTGAATGCTATTTGAAACATCCCTGCTATTTAGATTTCTGCATCTTGTGGTACACTGGAAAATTTTAAGTATGATTAATCTTTATGGGTATAAAGTTTCCAAGATAACTGAAAAAAGTTCGACATGATGCTTATGCTTAGATATTTCAGACTAAACCTTTCTAAAAAAAAAAGAAAATTAAAAAAAAAAAAAAGAAATTTTAATGTAGACAAATAAAACATTTCCCCTGGGAAAGATCACTTAAGTATATGGGAAAATAAATCTAAGTCAAAACCTGTAAAAATGTTATTGGGGAAAAAAGCCTTAGTTGGCATTAGTGGAATTTCCTGCCTGAAACTTTCAGTACGTAATTAGGACAAAAGTAATGTATATTTGGATGCTTAGGGTATCAATAGTTGTTCTCTTTGGAATGTTCTCTGTAGAAAAATGTTTGAAATGTCTGCATAAACTGAGAAAATAGTGCTGTCTGGATGAGGATAAGTTACAGTCCTGGTGCAAGTCTTAGTCAGTAGAACACCATTTCTACATGACTCACTGAAATAGTATCAGCTTTAAAAGGTACCTCTGTGTAGATAGCAAAAAGCTAATCACATCAGTTAAAAGTATTGGCAAATTAATATCTGACTGAACAAATCATAAATATCTTGACATCATAGGTTTAAATGCTTTCTACAATCAATCCAATGGCTTAGATTATTCACCTTATGAGTCCCACAAGGAAAAGAGAGCTGAAATACCTGTATCATAATATTTCTCATAACTGATTAATGTTTGCCTTGGGAATTACATGATGTTCAGTGTATTTATTTTTTTGCTACTTCTAGTGCTAGGTAGAATTTCCCATGAAAGATAAATGTATTCTTGGTCCCTCAAGCAATACAGAAGGAGTAGCTAATATGTGTGTGTTACAATGGTGTACACCCATCCAGATGTATGCTGTGTTATCTGTTTTCCAAATGAATTTTCGGAGTCACTTGGGTTAACAGGAGAGCTAATATTTCAAGAAGAGTTTAAACAAACTGGTTTGTTAATTTTTCTCTGGGGATCAGAAGTGGGAAGTAGGGAAATGGCTAATAAGAGCAACCTAGAGCTAGTGATATTGTGCTGATAGAAGGGACTGAATTAACTTAAATGTGTCACGTTGATTTAAGATGCCTGTGATGTGTTACAAAATGAGTTCTTGCCCTGCAAATACCATTGGAAAACAAGCCATGCCTTTCATTACTCTATATCTTAAAACCTTAGTTAAAACTTAGCCAAAGCAAACTTATCTTTAATGTCGTGTGTATTTGCTTTAAGATGAAAAGACTTGAAAATACAAAAGAATTTGTAGGAAAAAGGCAACATACATGGATGGCTGCTCTGATTCCTCCTGATCTATGAAACTTCCAGTGTTTTTCAATACCCCCTTGCACACCTTTTTCTGAATGAGGCTGGTGTTTGCAGAAAGAACCTGGGGAAGTATAGTTTCTGCAGTGGTTTGGTCCCCTCTGGATGAAAAAGCAAAGGTGTGTAAGCAGGAAAAGATCTCCAGGTGCTTCCTAGTGCCCCTGGGACTCTGTAGATCTTCACAATCCCCCTGGGGCTGTGTAGATCTTTGCACTGCAGGCTGGATGCAGCCACAGGGAACCCACACCACACTGCTTCCAAGCACAGACTCTAATGCCCCAGGGTCCAAAATCTGGGTAGGTGTCTCTGAGCATGAGTAAGTTCAGTGGGCTGGCCCTGGCTGGGTGCCACACACCCAGCAAAGCCACTCTGTCACCCGCCAGCTGCACAGGGCAGAGAAAATATGGCCGAGATTCATGAGTTGAGGTCTCAGAGCGCTCTCTCACCAAATGCCATCACGGGCAAAACAGACTCAAATTGGAGGTATTGAATGAATTTATTAGTGACAAAATCGGAGCAGGACAGTGAGAAGTGGATTCTCAAAAACACCTTCCCCACAACCCGTGTAAACCCAGTGCAGTAAGGTTAATGGGCATAGATTCCTACCAAATGCAGGGGAAAAACAGAAGGAAAAAAAGTCCATATCATTGCTTTTCTTCTAGCTCAATTATAAAGCAACAACCTGATCTTTCATTTGCTTATAGATATTATAATACCTATATATGTGATAAAAGTATGAGTAAATACTGCCAAGCCATGATTAAACCTTTATTTCTGTTCTATTTTTTATTATACTAAGAATAGGAAGGCAAAGTTAAATAGGCATGCTGACGCTTGCTTCTCCCCAAAACTTACAATTTTATAGAACCTTGTTTTTGCAAGTCAGTTTGTCTTGTCCTTGTCTTGTTTTGCAAGCGATTTGTTTACTGTTTTTTTTCCAACTGTCTTTTTCAGCCCTTTAACAATAAAGGTTGTGTTCATATAGAGAAGAGTGAAAACATTACGATAAGTCCAGGTTAGTTTATTCCCAGATACTTCAGTCATGACATTGGCATTGCCTACCAAGGAGGAAGGCCTGGCCTGTAGCTCATCTAGACTCTCCTGATGTTTTGGGATGAACCTGGAAGGTGCTGCAGATGCTGAGCAAGAGGACCAGAAGAAAGGCCTGAGAGAGTAATTGCTGGCCACTGAAAAATGGTGTCTAATTTGGCTAGCCTGCAAAACATAAAATATTTTTAAACAATAGGATCTAAGAGTTAGCAAGACTGATAATTAAAATTACAATCAGGTAGTAATTATTCTTGTTTGTTTTTTGTCAGTGGCTATGACTTTAACTGCAGTGGTGCTGTTACCTCATTTATCCCTTTCTTGGTCTCATTGTAATTTTGGCTAAATTAACGGGAGAAAGTGAAAGAAAGAATCTTTGACTTGTTTTTTTGGACCTGTATGCTGAAAGAGGGTGACATTATAATTTTGGTAATGCAGTTTTTAATATTTTCAAAGCTCTTGGACATTGGAAAGTGTCTTTTCCATATGGGTTTAATAAATCACCTAGTTAAAATATTTATTTCACTAAATTTCTCTGATACTTTTAATCCTTATCAAAAATTCTGCAAGTGAGTCTGAAACAAAAAGCCTTTTCTGATATTAATATACCTGCCTTCAAGGCCCTTAGGGGTTATTTACATCAACCAGTGATTCTCTGTGTAGACTGGAAAAAACCCAGAAAAGCCCCCAAAAATATCCTATGCAGGATCCAGCCTCTTTTACATCTCACCACCTGGCTTACAAGGTTGTATATCTTTCAGCTGAATCCTTTATGACAAGAGAAGCTGTTGAAGTTTCCTTTGCAGATTGTTTAGATGTGGCTGCCAATGAAAAGACATTAATAAGTTAGCTATTGCAGCTGTGCTTGGATGTACCCAAGGTACTTTCAATTTGCTATTATTCAAAAAATCTGGCAGTTCATATTTTTGCATGCTTGTGCTCTTGAGCTGGGCTCTTCAGGTTTGTCTGGTTCCAGAGTTGGTTTGTTTCAGACAGCCTTTTTGGGAGGGTTTCAGCTGGGCAGCTGCTTGTGCAGAGGTGAGAGTGGCAGGCTTGGCACATGTCAGTCTGCAGCAGGGCAGGGGTTCTGAGCCAGGGCAAGGCTTCACCAGCCAGAGCTGCACTGCCCAGCTGCCCAGACAGGGCTCTGCAAACACTGGTGCTGCTTTTCTGCTCTAATTCTGACAGGCTGGGGGCTTTCTGTCCTGCCCAGCTGAGCAGACAGAATAGTCCTTTATATGTGTGTGTGTGATGAAGAACATAGGTTAAACACATTCATTAGGTCACATTTCAGTGACAGAAAGTTAAGGTAAACTCTCTGCTGAAGCCAGTGTAAAGTTTAACTACTTTTTCCCAACTTACCTAAGTGTCATTTCCATAATTTTATTTTATTTTATTTTATTTTTTTTGTTGACTAAGTACTCCTTAGAATGTCCTGCTATAGAATGCAGAAGTCCCTTGAAGTGAAAAGTTGGCACTGATCAGCATTATTTTATCATGAATGTTTGTGAGAGCTTTTGTGCTTTTTGCCAGAATGAATATTTACTAAGAGACACATTACTCACCTATATCTGGTAATACATCTGGATAAAGGTAAGTGAAAAAGATGAGAAATATGTCAGCATGATTTATCTGCGGATGGAGAAAAAGTTCAGTGAAGCTTTTCAATGCATGCACCAGGAGCTTCTCTAGAGAGGATGTACTGTTTATTCATAATCATTTGACTAGAGAAATGCAAAACACCCTTTGCTTCCTCTTCCCTGGCAGGGTTGTTTCCTAAAAGTTGTATTCCTGTAGTCTGTCCAATTTAATTCTGCCACCTTGGTGACTCCTGGAAAAGGCATTGCAGTACGAAGCAAACACAGCAGCTCTTGGTAGCACAATTTCCAGTAGTCAGTATGGGACAATATTGTCCGACCAACCTAATTTTGCCCAGTAAAACAATTTTTTAATATTTTCCCTATTGTTCTGCATCTCTCCCCTCTCCTAACTCCTTTGCTTCTAGAATCACTAGCTGAAATGAAAAGGAAATTATGGAATAGAAAGAAAAAACCAGTATTTTTGGAATCATACAGCTATCACAGAAACAGACATAGCTCCTACAAGTTTACAAAAACCTTGTAATTTTTATGCTGTAAGGAATTAAATTTACAGTGTAATAAATGCACAGAGCAATCACAAAGTTTGAGCATCAGTACATACACAGTAGAAGTTAATGATTTGCTTAAAAATGTGCTGGTAATGGCCTGATATTAGCTTTTTGAGTAATTCAGTTTCAGAAGGATGTAGGGTTTTTTATTGCAAAATTCAGACTTAATTATTAGATGTGATTTACATTCCAGTACAGGCTGTGAGAAATGTTTGCTGTAAAATTTTAATTATACACTGGGAAAAAAAAAATCAGGCTAAGTGCAAGCAAACATTTAAATAGATTCACCGGTTTCTTTGTTTCTGGTCCCAATTAAGAAGAAACACTGAAATGGATCTTGCTATCAAATGAAATCAAATTACTTCACTGATACAGTAAAATGCTGAAGTGCAGGGGACAAGTCACAGAGGTTAGATCAGGTTGGAGTGAGGTGTGCTTGGTTTGGCTCCTGACAAATTATGCCAGGGATCTGGAGATCACTCCCAGGGATTCTCCTTGGCAGGGGTCACTGTGAGCAGCTGCCAATTCTCACTGCACAGAGCTGCTGCTGCACCCACCAGCAGCCCCTCCTGGGATTTTACCTGCTCACAGGTCCAGCTTATCCCTGATGTTTCCCAAACCTGCTCTCAGAGGTTGATAAATAAGCCTGGAGAGATTTCTTTACCTGGATATGCTTTTCACTTACTGGAATTTTTGGTTTTTCAGTGTTTCCTTTACTTGGCCTAAATAGTGGAATTTTTCTTTTAAAGAGTTCTGAGCACTGTATTTGATAGTTTGATAGTTTATTTTCGAGTGGAATGTTAAAACAGGACAGGACAAAAATAAATGTTCTCCTTTACCTCAGAAATAAAAATAATAAATGTCTGTGGCCTGCTAATACTCTGATAACAAAGACTGAAGTCTTTTTAATATTGACTTCCTCAGTGGTATTACCACATTTGACACGATTTTCTTGACAAATTACTATTAAATTGAACAGTTTTCTGTACAGATGTTTCTCTGCTAGCTTGTCTGTTAGCTTGGCCATTTATTTATCTGTGCTGTGCATTTTTGTGATGGATTTCAAAAGAGCTAAATTGAATTTTTTTGCCTAACTAGACTAGGTTCTAGGAAATGTTATCTTATGGCTACTTGTCCTCAGTGTGTGTCAGATGATAAAAAATCACCACAGTATGCCCTCCATTAACTTGCAACATTTGCCCTGATGTCTCCTGGAAAGACTTGGTACATCAGAAAATTAATGTAGAGAGATTGTACCTGTTGAAAAGCTTTTGTTTCTTCACTTAGAAGTCTTTATAGGTCAAAAGAAAATAGATTTAAATGCTCCCTACTCAACTGCAGTATCTAAAGTGCTGGTCAACCCCTGGTGGGTGCCTTTTACACTCTCCTGAGTGCCTTTCTCAAATTGGTCTAATACTGACTCTTCTTGGAATTCTTTCATGTCGTGGTAGTTGGTAGAAGCAGACTGCAATCATTGGTGGTGTTTTGTGGTTAAAATTACCTGCAAAAAACCTTTTCAGAAAAGAGTATTTTACAGAAAGTATAATTGGGTTGAACACTTTTCTGCTGAAGTTCACAAGGTTTGATTTCTGAATGCAATTATTTGATAAGACACATGAGAGAATAGGCAAATATCTAAAAATAAGTTCAAAGAAGTAAAGAAGCAGAAGAAAGTATGAAATATTAACTGATATTTTTACACAAATGGAATGAAAAATATTAATCAACGTAGAGCATCCCAAATAAATACTCAAAAATGTTTGCAAGGAGATAATTTGTCACAAGAATCAGACAGATGATATGAAAAATTCCTGTTTGTTTTTATTCAAAGCCACCGTTCTCAGAATCATCTAATTACTTGAAGCAACTGCAGCACAGCACATTTGCACATTATTTTTCTCCATCTTCTTTTTTTGCCAAAATCATAAAATCCTCTAGCTATACTCGCAATTCTTTTCTGTTGCCTTGTTGTTTACATGCTCCAAACAAAGATCACAGTTCCTTTGTGTAATGAATGTAATGTCTCTCGAGAGATGTTGCAATTTTACCACGTTATTTGAACAAAAATTAAAAAGAAATTGCAGACAGATAATCTTTAGGAGTCTGGGAACCCTGGAATAAATATAGGAGCTGTATATGATAAATTAGGAGTAAAATCTAGGCACCTATTTTTGTGTGCAAGTACTTGAGATAGTAATTGTACCAATAGGAACCATCTAAACCATATCTAATTTATTTGTGTGAGTATACTGTTGTTCACCATAGAGTGGATTGAATAATAGCCTGAGAATTATACAGTATAAATAAAAATCCTGGTTCTTGTACAGCATCTGAATAATTGTTGACTGTCTTTAAGGTGAGTGTTGCAAAAAGAAGAGAAGAATTTGTAGGACTACAATTATGACTGGAAAAAAAAAAAAACAAAAACGAAAAAAAGAAGAAAAAGGAAAAAAAAAAGAATGGATTGGTTTTGGAGTCCCAGCTTGAGACTTGCTGCTGCCAGATCATAGAAGGAGACATGTTTTTCACTTGTAAACTGAGCAAATTTGAGCTTTAAGTGAGTAGGAGACATATATAACCCCATGATGATATTTGAAAGAGAATAGCTTTTCTTTAATGGGAAATGGTTAATATAGCTGAGGGAAAATATCCTCAGCAGTATTAGAAATGTAGGACTGAGAGAGAGTGCTCTTGTGGAAAGTTACTGCCCTTTCTTTTCTTCTTCTGTTTGTCCTGATATTCTGGAGTTTGGCTAAATTTATGTATATGTTCATGTCCACATACATATATACATATGTATGTATGTATATATGTATATATATATGATAATAAATGCATGTCAAATTTTATTAACCTTTAAAAGAAGAGCAGAGCGGTAATACCATTTTAAGATGGCTTTGTTAAGAGACAGGATATTTCAGTTCCAAGTCATTAATTAACCTTATGTTCCTATTTGAATTGATGACAGTCCTACTCAACACAGAGTCCAAACTTTCCTTCCTGGAGCTGCTGTGATGAGAGAATCCCGGTCACTCACTGTGACCCAGCAGGGCCAGCCCTGGGTGTGCTTTGAACCTGGCACTTCTCACTGGCCCTCACTGTCCAAGGTCAGTGCAGGACAGAGCAGAAAATTCCTTCCATCCTTTCTTTATCATCTCTTAAAACACTTTTTTTTTTCCCCAGACTGCTTCAGAGCATTTCCTCCAGCATAGGGGGAACATAACTTCTTGCCCAGATCTTGTACAGACTTCACCACAGCAGAGTTGTCACTCCTTATTGCAGTCACTTCTCCCTAGCCCAAACAAGAGGCAACAAAATTAATTCAGTTTTACCCCTGTTGCCCAGCTCAGAGGAGAAATAGAGGAGATAAATCTTTTAGGATGAATAAGAAGTGCATAGGCTAAAAAAGGAGCTGGGAGTTTATCCAGGTGCTTATTCCTGTGCACAGTTGCAGCATGTTTGTTTAAAGCACAAAGATAATTTTATAGCAGCCCTTAAAATAAGAAGTCATCCCATGTAAAGGCACTTGTCTGTGCTGTAGAGCAGTATACAGCACAGCCATGATTTGGCTCGTCAGTACTGCATCAAAAAGTCTCCATAATTGCCACAATATGCACTTTGCACAATTTCAATGTGTTGAATTTTTGTCATTTATCCTAAAACTAATCCTCCTTCAAATGTTTCCTTTCTGCTGAAGTGAATTGAGGAATTCTTTAGTTAACACCATTAGCTTTTCATGGTATCTAAATCTCTTCTGCCATGAGCATCAATACTACAGTGCTGCTGTCTCCAAGCAGTTCTGCATCGATGCTTTCAGATGGAACATGACAGATACAGTAATGTTCTCCCCACAAATTGCTCTCTACATATAGGCAACAAGCAAAATAACATGGAACATTCATTGCTCCGTGACTGCAAAAATTACAACTGTATTCATTGTCTGCTGGCTCAACTGCCTCAGCCAATCATAATATACAGCAGTCATAGTGAATTTTAAAAGCCATGGTCTAAGAAACAATGCACTATCTTGTTCCCATGGGGCTCCTGGTAAAAAAGGATTTCAGCTGTAGACAAATTTCTTTCTTTTTTTTTTTTCTTTTTTTTTTCCTTTTTTTTCCCTTCTTAAACCATAGAAGTTATAACCAGCTAAATATCTTTATGTTACAAACTGGATTTTAGCCAATGGTCTTGATTGTTACCAAAATTTGGACTTGATGGTCTTGGAGGCCTTTCCCAGCCTGAGAGATTCCATTAAATGGGTAGTTTGACTAAACTTATTAATAACAATATAATTCTCACCTTCCCTGTGTATTTTTTTTCAACAGTGCAATATCATCTACTCTTCCTCCTTACTTTTTAATTAAAATCTGCAAAGAATGCTTTATGCTGAAAGAAAGGACATATTTAAAGATACTTCAACTTTAAAAAAAGCTTTGTTATATACTGTTAATTATACTATAGCAAGTGGCATATTATTGGTGTGCTTATATTGTTTACTCCTTTATACATATTTCTTTTTGTTACAGATCAGTTTATCAGGAAAATGCAATTGAAGTTGCTGTTATGCTTAAGAAAATTAAGACAGCTTTGAAGCACAGAATGTAGAAGTATTATCATTGAGCAGAATGAAGTATTTTATAGAAACTTACTGAAACTCAGTGTAATGTAAATCATGCATGCAAAGTTTAAGTTGCTGTCCATTAAAAATCAAGCAGTTTAGCAGTAAAGTTCTTAGAATCTCAGTCTACAAACTGTAAAATAAAAAGATCTTCCTCAGTTTTCAGACAATTTGACAGTCTGACTTAGTCACATCTTTTGTCTTTATGAAGCTATTTTTTCAGGCAAGAACCCTTGTCTGTGGTGGATAAAATTTAGTTGTGGGAGCATTGGACTGTTTGGCACAGCAATCATACCTGCATGACTCCAGGATATTTATTTTCTATGTGCAGAGGAATTGTGGAAGAAAAGAATACTAATTTGTAAAATTTTAAAAGCATTCATTAATGGATGGTGCACTTCTAACCCTGTCAATCACTTTCCCAATTTTCTTCCTCTCTAACTCCTTCAAATCAGCACTCTTTGGTTCATCATGCTCTTTCAAAAGTTTTCATATGATTCTTGTGCACTGTGATTCTCAATCTGCCCGCTACTCCTGGTTTTCTAAAACATGCCATATTTTCCTGAACTTATTTCCCACTAGCTGTTTTGGTTTTTTTTTTCAGTCTGGCTTCTCCTTTCCAGTGTTTCACTCTGCTTTGGCCCATATTAGCAATGTCCTTTTGTACTTTAGCCCATTATTGGCCCTCACTGTTTCAGTTATCTCTTATTCTTTATTTCTCTCATTTCTTCATTTTTGTACTTTATCAACTGTTCTACCAACTGCTGCTTCTGAAAATGTTTATGTTGGTAACTTTTAACCATTTTCCTTTGTTTATTGATGTTTTTCGAGTTTCTGAACTGAACTAAACTACCCCCCCCCCCCCCCCCCCCCCCCCCCCCCCCCCCCCCCCGTGACATTGTTTGATCCCAGAGTTTTGGCTGTCTCTGTAATGTAGAGAGTTCCAAATCATATACCAGACATTTTTGCAGCTCAAATCTTCCAGAGCTAATCATTTTGAAAATATGTTCTTTGGGACATCTGCCTGCATTTCAGATGAGCACTCTAGAAATGACTGTCACAGTTTAAAGTGTTGCTGCTATTCTAATCCAGAAAAGGATAAAGATACTTTAAAGATTTAAGTGATGGGAGGTAACAAGAGAATAGTCAGCCTTGTACTCAATCAGTGATGGCAATGGTGTCTTTATGAATATGAGAATAAATAGCTCCTCTTTGACACAGAAGAGAAGGGCAAATTGGTAGCAAGATGGAAGATGCTGAAGATGATCTAATTTAAGCACAGATAAACCAGAATAATATTTGTAGTCACTTCTTGAGCTCCCTTGATGAAGGAAGACAAGTTTTTGGTTTAAGTTGCTAAAAAGCATAGCAGTCAAATTTGTGGAATTCATATCCTAGCAGTCAAGACCAGTGAAAGCAATGATTTTACCTGAAAGGATGGGTTAGGGGATTACTTTCTTCATGGTGCAGTAGAAAAAGAATGTGAAATATTTAGGCATTAGTTATTGAGGTGGATCTACAAAAATGTGAAAGTGGGGTTGTGTCCTGGCTGTCTGTAGTGATCACAGTGATCCATATTGAAAAGTGATATATTGAAAAGTGCTTAGGGGAAGGATTGGCTATCCCCTTGGATATGCTGACCCTTTTCCATTGTATGAAATGTTGCCTGAAACAGAATTGTGGTCAAAAGCTACCTGTCCTGCATATGTATTGTCTTCATGACACAGACTTTTGCAATTCTTTTGCTCAAATTAAATCATAGAGCTACTGGAGAATGACAAGTCAAAACAGGGGTGAATTTTGGCTGTGGTCATCAGAGACATCGATAAGAAGAGATTAAACTACATGAAAAATACTAAAATATGGGCTAGAACTGGGGAAGAGAAACACTTAGGTGCTATGAACCAGGCATTTGGTGAAAGAAAAAGTCTTGCAGGAGAAGGAGAAATGGTAGCAGTTACAGGAATACGAGTTTATTTTACAAGAGTAGAAAGGTCCCTCATCTTTACCAAGACAAACCTGGCTGTAAGGGAAGTATGGATTTCTTGTTGGGAGGCTTAATTTTCTAAATGCAAAAAATTGCTATCTAAATCTAACCTAAAATTCATTACTACAATATAACTTTTACAAATACATTTCCACTCCAGTCAAAAGTATGCTTTATACAATCAAAGAAGCATTTCCATGATGTCTTAAGCCTTATTTTAGCTTGCCAAGTCAACAGGCACGAAGAGCAGGTGGGAGATACCTGCCTAACCCAAGCTGCCTTTTGGGAATGCCAGGGAGGAGCATTGATGCTATGAGACTGAATGAAACAAAACCCAACCGTGGCTCTCCTTCTGAGCTCTGCTCCTTGGAGGTAAGCACAGCTATCAGAAATGGAAGGAAAAGGAAGAGCCAAAGCCCAGCTGTCTGGTGTCATCTAAGCTGTTTGTGCAAGTGCATTTCCTCTTTGATGTTCTTGGCAATGGCAGCTAACCAGCTGGGACGTGTGTCAGCTTTTTCCCGGGAATGGAGGGGAGGAGGAACATTCATACACATACACTCTTGTCTCTGGTCTCTTTTGGGAAGCAGTAATTAACAGCTGAGAGGTTATTAAAAATTTCTTCCTAAATTGCATCTTATCTATGGCTTGCTCCTTTTTAAACAGTGTAACAAATCTTGATGAGTGGCGGGGCTCGTTTTAAGACCACAAGACTGGAGGCAAAAATTTGATGAGGAAACAAATGAAATCATAACAATGAACCTCTGGCCTAGGTCATGTAAATGTGGGCTGCTTGGTTCAGATGGCAAACACCTTGAAACCAGAGTAACACCTGCCACAGGTGTGCTACCTCAATAATCATTCAGCCTCATGGCTTCTGGGGCTGCTGTCTGTGCTGTTACCAGCCACCCAAATAAGCCAAGTTTAGTGTAGCTTCTCTGCTTTCCCAGGATCTTTGATGGCAGCACAAACATGACTCTGCACCGAGGTAATGATTTTTATCTTATTTTTAATTTTTTTTATTTAAAAAAGAAAGGCTTTAGCTGTGAACATTTGAGGCTTGGACACTTCACTGAGATCTCTGTTAATGTGCAGCTTTTTGTTTCACACTGTAAGTTCATGCAGTTATGGCTCTTTATTTTCTTAAATGCCCATATTGGTAATGTAAGTTTTATGGCTCTCTGCAATTCTGAGATTTCAGAATAGAAATAACTTTCCCACTGAACAGGTTTGTGTTAACTTTTATCAAAATTTGTATAAGGCCATGTAGTTCAGTAGCATTCACTTGAACACCTCATCTTCTATTTCCAGGAAATAAACGTTACCAATTAGGTAAGCAAAATGTTTTTCTTTCCTTTCATCTTTTGAGTATGGAAATGAAAAATAAAATGTAGGATTTTGTGAAAGAGTGTATACTATAATTAATCTATTTGTACAGCTCCTTGCCTTCTCTCATTTCTTAAACCTAATAAAGTTGCACTATTGCATCTTATTCCTCTGTTGTGGAACTCCTCCTAATCTATCAATTTAATCAGGCATCCTAAAGATTTTTGTCAATTTATCTGCCATGTCAGAGAAGAAGCATTGGGCTAGCATACACCCATCACTGTGCACTAAAAATCAGTGGAAAATAACCCTGTTTACTGCAGCATTTTATGCTGAGTGTAGTTAACACACTGTCGTTCAGTAAACAAAGTACTTTGTAATGTGGAATATATTATTTTGCTATAAGGTGCTTCAAAATAAGGTGACATATTTCAACACTTTTCTTAGTGGCAGCATTACAAGTATGAAGAGGCTGGGTTTTGATAGATTGAGCAGCACACAGCAAATCAGAAGTTACTTTTGGTGGTTGCTCCTTTAATGAGATGTATCATACAGCTTGGATAAATTCTCTGCTGTGTGAAGCAACTTATCATGCCAGAATATACAGTATATTGTCATGGGCTTTTTTTCTTTTTTCTTTCTCTTTTTTTTTTTTAAATCTTTTTGATTCTCTGGTATTCTGATGAATTATTTGCAGCATTTCCCTTTCACTGCTGCTGGAATAATCAAGTTCTATTTCTTGAACATCAGTCTATCATTTTCATTGACTTCCTTCCTTGTCAAAGATGGGGAGAAGGGAAAAAGAACCCCGCTTAATTTCACAAGACATTATTCTATTTCCTTTAATCCTTTGTTTCTTTGCTTCCTTCGCTTTCTTTGTTACAGCTTTTAACTTGGAGAAGACTTTTAAGTTTCTCCACTTCAGTGTAAGCTAATGAAGTCTCATTATTTATTTATTTTTTAAATGAACTGCAGTTTCACCACCATAGTCCTCTGAGCTTTAGATGCTTTCTCGTCCATAGCATCAATTAATCATCATCAGGATTATACTTTTCTCTACATACAGAATATGCTTAAGAATTTTTTGCGGTTTTTTTCTTTGTTAAAAGAAAATTAAAAAAAAAAAAAAAAACAAAAAAAAAAAAACCAAAAAAACAAACAACCCACACGAAAAATAAAGAGATCGAAACCCTAATAACTTTTGGTAACCAGAAAGCAGCTTTTAAATTCTCATGTTGTCACATTTAGCAGGACTTCGGGCGTAATTATTGGAGAGTTGATGACCTATTTCAGTCTCAGTTTCCTAGTTTAACTGTGGTGAGCTTAATCTTTATAACAAGCTGCCTCAGAGAGTGTGCATCTCTACCTGAGCAGTTAATATTGATGCATATCCAGAAATTGCTTTATTTTACATAAATAAGACATCAAATTCACAAAGACCAAACTATAACAGATTTCCCTGCAACACAGTATTTTAAAGTGTTGTTCTTGTGGGTTTTTGTTTGTTTTTTTTTTTTTTTTTTTTTTTTTTTTTTTTTTTTTTTTTTTTTTTTTTTTTTTTTTTTTTTTTTTTTTTTTTTTTTTTTTTTTTTTTTTTTTGTTTTTGTTTTTGTTTTTTTTTCCTGGTATGTTAATTTCAAAGACAACTCATTTACATTTTAAATTGGTGAACTTCTTCCCTCCTGGAACAGCTCTTAAATCTAGCAGCAACGACAAGTAGGTGTGTCATTATTCCCTGGAAATGTTTAGGACATATTTTTTAAAAACATTTTGGAAGCTGAGTTGCTTCCATCATACACCAACCTTATAAAAGTGTCATGAGAACAAAAAGGTCACTTCTGTCTTCTTTGAGTGAGGTTTCTCAGAGTTCAGATAGTGTTTGTATGATCCTACTTAATTTAGCAGGAGATCTTTCACTGGAATTTAATAATATATTTACTAGTTTGGGGATGTTATAGATGTTTTTCTATGTTTACCTTCTACACTGCTTGGAAGGTTTGTCTTTCTTTTGAGAACCACATTATTATGTTCTGACCAGACAGAAGTTTGACATTTTTATCTCAGTTATTCTCACATTATATTTTTTTAGCTTTACCTAATAACATCTAACTCCATTTCAGGTTGATAGTGTAGTCTCATGCATGCATTGTCACCCTTTCTTACAGAGCCAGCAATTATCAACCCATTGTCAAAAAACACAGATACAGACCCCAAATATAGCCATGGCACTGTCATAATAATCTTTCCAACAGCTGAGGATATTTATTGATGGGCAAATCAGACTAATGTTGCTTTGCTATCCTTGCAGGCAACAAAGACCAAATTTGCATCTCTTTTTTTTTTTTTTTTTTTTTGCATGGAGGTAAAAAAGAACCTCCACATTTTGACAGAGCCCATTTTTGACCAAATGTTAAACAGCCCACGCAGTCATGTCCATAGGAGTTTGTTAGTCCAGTAGAATAATAAAAACCCGTGTGCCATTAAATAATCAGCTGTGGAACTAGTGAGAGAAGTTTCTTTTTGTGGGGGTCTGGTACACAGAGCTGTGATATAAGCCACGGTCAAAATTACATAGATTTGGGCTGAAAATACCAGGTTTTCTTTCTGCTGTCTCCAGTGAATCAGTATGTCCTGACATTCATCTCTGGAAAATCATGAGCAAATTCATGGGAAGGATAGAGTGATTTTGTATTTTATCCTCCTCTCTCCTCTCTGTGATATTCTTGATAAAATATGGCTCATTTTCCCATGTTGTAAGCTCAGTATGGATCCTAGAAACTGAAAGGAAAAGGTGTTTGCACGATTGGAACCTACTGTATAAATTCCTGTAGGTCTTTTTCATTCCTCCAGGCAATTAAAGAGTATATTTTCAATAACTGATCCAACAAACAGGCTTGTCTGAAATAAATACTTATAGAAAGAGAATAAAGCCAGTAACTGTATTGAGATTGTGATGGATGCCTTTCTGACTGTACATTCAATATTTTGATATTAAAGTTCAAACAAAAGTTGCATTGTTCTGATGCAGAATCCTCTTAAGTAAACTTCCAGTCATATCTATGTGTTGAGATCTATTTGATAATTTGTATTTATACAGCAGAAATAGTTGGTATAGCTTTAGCTTTGTAAAAAGCTCTAAAAGTATGTACAGAGGAAAGTTTTCTCATTATCTGAGAGTGTGATGTTACCTGAATATTTCTGAACTGCTAGAAAAATAATTACGTCTACAAAAGTTCTAATCTTTAATATAATCTCTTAAAATATTTTTATTAGAAAATCACAAGTCTCACTTAATGATCTTTGATACATGAACACCTTTTGGTGACAGAAGAAGCAAAGAATTTTGTAGATTTGAAGCAGACAAAAATATTTTTATATTTTACTTAAAATATTCATAAGTCAGGGAGATTTAAATTATGTAGAACACAGCTTACAATTGAAAAGCAGAAAAACACTTCTAGTACATATCCCAAATGATAAAATAATTGAGAAATTATGCAAATATTATGATAGACCAGAAAAGCAAGTAGATTTTTATCTAATTGCCACCTTTTGCTGATTCAAGTATGTTAATCACAGGGAGCCCTAATAGTTTTATCAGGCTTTTTAAGTACATTCAGGTAAAATGAACAAAATAATTAAATGTCTTAATATTAATTTAAAGGGCTCCAAGTAGTAATGAAGTTTTGTATTCTACTCAACATGGGTGAAACTGTAGTTTAGACACTTTCATCTTTTTGGGTTGTTGAATAAGCCTGAGATAACAGGATCTAGACAGGATGCTGAGAATTTCTTCAGGGTGAGGACAGTGTATTCTTACTGAGACTCTTGAAAAAATCCTTACTTCTGTCTCCTCATAATGTGTATAGAATGATGTAGTAAAATTTTTAAGAACTTCTGTGTATTGCACAATGTGTCTAGGTTTAGAAAAGCCTGGTAAAAATACGCTGATGAGGAGTGGAAAAAAAGGTTCAGGTTTGTTCAGCCTCAGCATTTCCACGTGTCCTCAGGAGAAGTATTCAGGCAAGGACTGCTAACCCACCCTGCAGAGCAATGGACCAGGCACAGCAGTGGTTTAGGTTTATGTGATTGGGTTTAGGGAAACTCTGCAAACTTCCTGCTCAGCTCTCAGAGAAAAAGCCCATTTTTCACTCACACTTTTTACTGTGAGAATTTAAATAATACAAAAGTATTGGGGGGAGTGCTTTCAGAGCAAGAACTCTTAGTTCTTTCTGTCTTCCCCAGCTCACTTAACTTCACCTTGTGGACAGCATCTGCTCTCTGATGTCCTGTCTCCACCTCCTGCACGAGACGGCAGTTTGTAATAGCACCACTCCCAATGCAGCCTGTGTATTATTTTTTCCTGACTTGACTCCTCTGTTAGAATTACAGTAATTTCACAACTATAAGGCGCACCCTTTTGACTAAAATTTTGATTGAAACCCCAGAAGTGTGCCTTATAATCCGGTGCACCTTATATATGGACAAAGTTCGGAGATTTGCCAACCCAGAAGTGCGAGCCGTGGCATCTGCAAGAACTGCAAGAGCCGCAAGAGCCCATGGCAGCCACGAGAGCCGTGGCAGCTGGCGCCAGGGGCAGGCGGGAGTGCCGGGGCCTGCAGCACGTGGAGGACGCCTGGGGCTGCATTTAAAGGCTACACCGATCCGTGAAAAATGTTTGCAAATTGAGCACCTGCCAGTAACCCACGTGATTCTGTTACTTATTCGTTACTTTGTTGCATGCGGATCTGCACTGCAAAAAAAAAGTGTGCCTTATAGTCTGGTGCGCACGAAATTACTGTACTGTGCTATTCACAGGTGGCAAGAGGATTTCATCATGATTGCCATTTTTGGGAGCATTTTTGGGGGTGGGTCTTGCCAAGGGTTCAGTTAGTATATGATGAAATATTTATTATAAAATTCTTCCTTTTAGGGGGTTGAGTTAGAGAAGCTGTTGTCTGGACTTTCTGACATTTAGGTGCTGAGGAGCCTGTGATATGCCTGTCATTTTTGGATGTTCTCCCTTTGGTTTTACTGAGCTAATTGTTCAGGGCTGGGGAGCACACAATGCTTCACCAGTGCAATTGTGAGTGTTCATAAAAACACACCCACAAGCCTGAATTTGGACTTCTCTAGAAACATTAACTATTTAAAAATTTGGACTTTTTTATAAAAATGAGTTATTGTCATTCCAATTTCCATCTCTTTTTTTCAAACTCTCTGAAAATAGTGAAGAAACTAAAGCAGAAATACTTGTGGCTTAAGTCACTGTGGAAATTCTTTTTCATCACTTTTGCCTGTGCTATAATTTTTGTTTTTCAACATTTCAACAGTTCCTGAATAAATAAGACTGATTTTGGTCCTTTCTCTTGAATTTTTGTGTAGAAATTCAATAGAGGAATTCAGAAGAGACAAGTAGGTTATGGTAATGGTTTAGGAAAATGTTGTACAGAAAGAGAACAAAAGCATGATTTCAAATCTAAACAGTTCAAATTGTGGTAAAATATGGGCAGTACTAATAATTAAAGCATTTCTCATAGAAGAGTTTGCACAGCTGATCAATGAGGACTCACTCATAATTTTATTGTAGCCTGAATTAGAGAGATAAAACCAAAATTGGCTGAAAGTTACAGGAGACATGTGAACAGTGACCTTTAAAAAAGAGGAAGAGAGAAGTCCAAGCTGAAAATATAAGCTGGGAAAGAAGAGGTCACTTTCTCTTCACCCCTGAGCTTCACACTAGGCCATATGTAGTTTATGATCCAAACAGCAACATTTATTATTCCTTACTTTACTTTTCAAGGATAACTAGAGTGCAGCTAGAGCTATTATTAGACAAATGTCATCATTTCAGTTTTATAAACAAGCAGGTTATTACAGAGTCCTGTGTTTTCCAACTTCCACTACACAATGTTCTTTTGTATGCCTCAGACAATGAGCTGACAGCTCCGTGGAAATCTCTTACGACACTCTGCAGTCAGGAGTGTTAAGGAGTTCACTAGAAGTAGAAGAATGCATAATGCATTGAAGCAATGTTTTAGGCATTTATATTAGACTTTTAATGGAAAAATTAAAAAGTAATGCCGCTTTGCATTGCGGTAACTGTACATCAACTGTATGTCTTCATTTCTGGCACATGAAGGGTAGTTTCCATAGCAGCAGTATCTGTAGCACTGAGCAACATGAAAATTGGATTTTTTTTTTTTCTCTTGTATTTCACAGATTGGAAAGGTAAAATGTATGGAAATAGCAGAAAGTACCTACTGCAGAAATGTGATGTTTAAAACCTGACTTTTCTTTCCAAAATTCTGAAATTGTATTAGAAAAAACAATTCTTGCACTTTATCCCTACTTCCTTAATCTTCATATTTGGCTTAATGAATGCGTGTGGCAGCTATTTTTGGTTTTGACTGACAGAACCAGAAAACTGCAGAACTATCTCTGTCCATCTTCTGGTATCAGTTATTATCTATCAATTCCTTTACTTTTGGCCAAAAGTGACTAATAATTAAGGCCTGTTGCACTGAGACTGGATTTTTATATTTCATTCATTTCTGTACAAACATCACTTGAGGTATGCTACAGATAAGAAACACTACATATGAAAAAACTGCTATTTACTCAAATTAATGATGATTTTTCATTCAAAGTCACTTAACTAAGAAGAAAGATTTGCTTTCTTATGTGCACAGGATTTAAAAATGCAGCTACATATTCTAAGGTATACATACTCTAGAGAGAATCATGATAGAAATACCTTCAGAACAAAAAAAAGACTGAGATATTGCAAAGCCAGCACACTTTGAATTTGGTGTAGGAAAGCTTAAATAAGAACAAAAGAATTGTAGTCTCAGAGTTGCTTCTCTCTAATTTAGCAGGAAGTGGCTCAAATCTTTTCCTTAATATTTAAGTCAGATTTTTATTTCCATTGATCTTTTAAAGAAAGTGAAATTTTCATTGTTAAAAAAACTTCTGAAGCTCCTACCTGGTAAAAGAGCATGAACGAACTTTATACAAATTGCACATTGAAAATATTATTTAAAGATAAACTTAGTTTCTAAACATTTTACCATACATTCCAGGAGAAGCTGTGTAGTGTTGAGGGCTAACAAGTTCACCAGGCATAAATTCTTTTCAGATAGTTCTGTTTTTCATGTTTGGTCCTTATATTTTTTTCTCTTTTTAGTTTATTACAGACTTTCTACTTACCCTTTGTTTTGTACAAATGACTTATCATCCAAAAGAAAATAAAGAAATATTGTTCTTTGTTAGCCTGAATTCCTGCTATGATTTATAATCGTATGCCCAAGCCTAATATGAAGCTTGGCTGACTCTTCATTTGAACAGAATCAGTTTTTGACACATCATCTATAGCTGACAAAACTAATAATTCAGTGCCTCATGGAAAAAACCTCAAAGTTTGCCTTCCTCTTTTAAAGAGAGGAGACTTCTTTGGAGATAATTAATGCATATTGATATATGTATAAAACTGAGCATTCCAGTCAGTGAAGAGCATACACTCTACCTGAGGCATGGAGGAAAAGGCTTTACACATTTGATGAGGATTTAAATTTCTATTTATCATTTTTATAGGAATTAATGGAGGAAGAGGACAGAATGAGTTTTAATTCCATTTTAAAGACCATGGCTTGAATCCTAGATTACTTTAACAATGTTAAAGTAAAATAATATTAAATAAAATAGTTCTATTGTTACTATCTTCTTTGCTGTCCCTTTTGCCAAGCTCACTTCATCTGTGAATCTTAACTCATTATATGAAAGTATATTTGTATCCATTTTTCTGCTTGTAATGCTTTCAGGTAACTGGTAAATTCCAGAATCACTAGAACAGTCTTTCTAGCACAGAATCTGAATGTAATACTGCAATTTTGGATTACAATTATTTTTTGTTTTATTTCATGCTTTGTCTTCCATACACTTTCATGAATATAGACTTAGGTCATCATGTAACAGTATTATCCCTAATTGCTACATCAATAATTTACCAACACAAGCAAAGATAAGGAATGAAGTTTAATGGGCAGTTATCAGTCCTTGGCTTTTTATGACATACCTAAGATAACACCTAAGTCTGTAAATTGCTCTTCTGGCGGACACTCACAGCTTCAGGAAGCAAATGTGTCAGTGCAACAGTGGTTGTGTTAAGTCTCCACTCCTTCCTGGTTTTGGCATCATCCATATAATGGAGAGGGAAGATCTCCTGGCAGAGATGCCTCTAAGAACAGAGGAAGTGAAAATTATAATTCCCTGCCTTTTGCCTCTCAGCTTCTGGCAATCTGCAGAGCAGCTCAGTATTGTGAGTGCATCTTTTTTGTTTGATACCCTTTAATAACTGTTTCTGTCATTAATTTTCCTAACAGCTTTTCAATACCATTTCATTTTTCAATGTCCTTCAGTGATGAGTTTCACAGTTTAATTACATATTACATGAAAAAACAGTGTTAACCTGGGTCTGTTTAAAATTTGCCTATGAAAATTCCATGGGATATTTGTCACTTCCTTACTGAGTGATAGTTTCCAATTCCCTTCTGCATATCATACTTCCTTCCATGTGTCTATGGTATTCCCTTTGAGCCATTTCCATGCAAGCTAGTCCATTTAATCTTTTCCAAATGGAAATAATTTTTGATCTCTGATAATCCTTCCTACATCATGTTTAGTTCTGCTCTATCCTTCTTGAGATGGAGTGACCACAACTGCATGAATGTCATCGGTTTCTTTAATAGCAATGAGGCTTTCTCTACTAAGTTCTTAATGCTTCCCAAATAATTCCTATTTGTCTTTTCAGCTGCTGCTAAGCAGAGCTGACATTTTCATAGAAGCACCATTGCAAGATGTGTCATGACTTCAAGATCTCTCTTGACAAGTTATAGGTAAATTAAAATCCATCACAGGGTAGGCATAATAAAGATCTTTTTTTTCCACTCTTTGTATCACTTTGAATTTGCGAAATTAAATTTTATCAAGTTTATCAAGGAATCATTTTGTATTATGAGATACTTATGCAATTCTTTCCTCTCAATTATTTCGTTCTCTCCCCGGTTTTTTGTTTATTTTTGTGGGTTTTTTTTTGTGGGGGAGATGGGGGGTTGTGTTTGTGATTTTCTTTTGTTGTTTGTTACAGGATTCCACAGTCAACTCTCATACATTAGGAGAACTGGCCGTTAATTTTTGTCCTTCCCAGTCTCTGAAATGTAGATGTCTGGATACCTACTCTCCAGTGGTTGTTTTCATCTTTAAAAACACTTTAAATCAGGGCCTTTGCCTTAGGAGTTCAGGTGTAGAGTATATATAAATCATATGGATTACTCCCAGCAAAGCATTCATTGGCTCTTTCAAAATACTAATAGATCAGTGAGGCTTGACTTGATCTGGATTGTTGTCCACTGCATCTTATTTACCTGCTTGTTTTCCTGTTCTACTCTTTATATTTCCACCACCATGTCTGTTGTAGAAGTCAGATTTACTGCTCTTCAGCACCCTAGAATCTCTGGGAACTTTTAATGGAGAATTTACTCCACCTTTATTACCTCCCATTTCTTTGTTATCTGGCCTGATTTCTGCTAACATTCGAAATATGTGAAATTCATACTTGTATTATTTTAGACCTCTTAGGTGAATTCTGCCTGTTCAGGACAATTTGCTGTTGCTCATTTTGTGGTTTTTCCCATTATCCCTTTGACTGGCTCCTCAGTATCAGAAACGCTCCTCAGGGGAAACTCCTCCAGCTCCTTCCTTTTGCATTTTGGCACAAATAGGTGCTTTCAGTCTCTTGCTCCAGCCTAATATTTCTTAACTTTTGCTTATTGCACTTCTCATGTACAGGTTTGAAGGATATTTAAAAGTATTTTGTCTGAGAGGAATTTGAAATAATTAACAGTTCTTGTAGTTTGCGTGCATTCTTTCCTGTTTTGCTGGGTTTGACTGTTCCAGAAATTTCTATAGATATTAGACTTTGACAAATCTCCATTTTTCCCTTAAACCTCTATGATGATGGCCAAATAAATAGATATTCTGAGAGCCTTAAAACTGTTGTCTTTTTTACTTCTCCTTTTAATAAACTTTCCTTTTAATGAACTTCCTCGCTTTTACAGAGCTTTCCTTTCTGAAATGAAGAACTGCTGCAATGGAATTTTTGTTTAGAAGTTTTGCTGTTCTCTTACATCAGAAAAACTTTCACAGCCTTCTAGGCAACACATAGGAGACTGAACTAAAGCAGATGCAGTCTCATAAGCATGCATTAAAACTATTCATAGTGATTCCCTTTGGAATATATCATGACTTCTGGAGTATCTACTGATTCCTGATTCTGAATCAGCACTGTGTTGCAAGTTCTTCACATCCATAAAAATGAATGCATAACAGGAGCAATTTATTTGAAAATATTTAAGACTCATTTTTGGTATGTAAAATGAGAGAATATCAGGTGGTAGACAACACAGAAAGTCCAAAATTCAAAGAAAAATTTATTTAATGTGTCTTGAAATATGTTACATCAATAAAAAAGGCTGAAGTGCTGACAGTCTCACTGTTCACTTTTCATCTTGCATAGAGCCATTGCTGACTAACAGTCTGTACTGGGCTTGTGTAATATTTCTCTTTGTTTTGAGGGGGAAAATATAACCATACTCCCTCCTCTAGGAATGGCTGTTTAATGAAGTTTTGGACTTATCTAGAACGCAATTGAAACTTTCTTTTCTTATTCTTTTGAGAAGCAATTTCTCATTTCTCATTCTTTTTGTATATAAATATGTGTCTTTCTGGAGGGGTGGAATTTTGTGGGTCATGTTCTGGGGTTTTATGGTGTTTTACTAAAATAAGGTTTAAAAAAGGTTTTACTTGTATATTTATTCTATCTAAAGATCTAATGTGCCAGTTTATTTCTATTTTTAATTGGGCTTATTCTGAGGGCTATTTATTTGATCTTTTCTTTGCAGATAAAGGAAGAGCACTAGTATTAAAATAATATGCTATATAATTTTCTGTCATATTTTCCAAGAGAAAACAGTCCAAACTAGAAAAGGAACACAAACATAGACTGCTGAATTGATGAGAAGTGTTTTGGAAGCCTCTTCAATTGTACCTGGAATTCTTGAAGGTTCCCTTTTTATTTTCCAAGGCAGTTTAGCACATTTAGGAAGCATCAAAAAGATTTGTGGATATAATTGTAGTTGCTTATATTGCTTTTCCTCTTTTGTGATTTAAATAAGCAGGTTTGCCAGGTACATGTAGGCATGTAATTCACTGAATTCCCTTCACACACCCCTTTCATCTCCTGTTTTTTCTCCATCTGTTGTGGATGGGATAAAAATGGGTGTTTGATAAGAGAAATTACGAATCTGGAAAATAAAAAAGGGTAATTAGATGGGGAAATGATAGATCAATTAATTCAGGAAAGATTGTTGATGTGATCAGGGAGGAGGAATGAGTCCTATGAGCAGTAAGAGCAGGCAGAGACAGCACCTGGAGTGATTTACCAAAATATGAGTATTGGTCTAACACCAATACTCAGCTATGACGGACAAAAGACTCTGTAACAATTTAAAGTTAGAAAGGGTATGTTTATTCAGCGCTGGGCAGCAGAGTGGGGTAGCCCCCTAATACACACTGCAAAATTACAGGTGGTCACAGAGTTTATTTATTGATAAAAGGTTCAAACAAATACATATTCATAATACCAGCCTCTCCCATCCCTTGCTTCCTGTGGTAATTATCTGAATAGCTGTTAAGCATGTGTGGTTGGCTTCTTGAATTAAGTCTGGGGTCATTTTTGTGGAGAGGGGTAAGGCAAGTCTTCTTCGCCTGACCTTTTCTATTAATTACAATACAAACGGCTTTTGGGACAACTTCAGTTTTGCAAGGAATGAGTTTCTGGTTGCAATTGTTTGTGTTCTTTGGACCTACCTACTAGTTTCATCCTTTTTCATTGCTAGCACAGCTAAGCAAACATAAATTGACAGGCAATCAATTATTCAAGTTTCAGGTAACTATCTCAAGCCAGTTTATTTTAACTTTTAACTAAAATCTTAATTTCTTTAAGATTAGTGTTTCAGAAGAGTGGAGTGCTGGGTAAGCAAATGAGTGTCTGATAAATCCAATAGTTGGGAGCTGTGTGTCTGGCAGGAGTAACTCTCTGTGCCTCTGACACTTGTTTTCCCCCCAATGTCAAAATGGACATGCCTGCAGAAATGTGCATGTTCATATATTTGCAGTGAAGTAGGTAAATAGAGTGGGTACTGAGGTTGCAGAAGTTTGTTCCTGTGCTCTCCACTCGAGAGTAGATAGAACCGTGCTGGTGAAGTGCCTGTGTGGTTACAGGTACAGATTGTGCCTGTCAGTGCTCATGCAAAGCAGCAGGAACTTCTCTGAACTCACTGCTAAACTCTCCTGACAGCTCGGAATGTTGACAGGCATTTTAAATTCTTGGATAAAAATTAAAAGATATTCAATGCAAAGTGTTCTTTTAAAGAGTTTTCTAAAAACAAATTCCCAAAATAACCTACAAGTATCATATTTTTATTTTTGCCCCCACTTAATATGACACTTCTTAATTTCCTGTTGGCAAGCCAGTTGTAATCTTTAGCTGGTAACTAATTTGGTCATAAAATACTGACCCAGATTTTTCTGGATAATTAACAAGTTGGGCAAATCAGCAGAAGCAGGTGTAGTTTATTTTCAGTACCAGTGGAGAAAAGCAGTTAGCTGGTGTTTTAATTCTCATTTCCAGTAATGAACTATATAACATTCTGGCTGGCTAATGCAATTAGCATTGTCTCCTGCTCCCCTTACTTCCTCACTTAAAAAAATTAAAAAAGGAAACTCAGACCAGGAATTTATTAAAGGCCAACAATTACAGTCCCTTTTTGCACTCTTCTTATAGTCACACTATTAACCTGCTGGATTGAGCCTTGTGTAGAGAAGTAATAAAAAATTTATACAAATATGTATCACGTTACAAACTGAGACAGAAAACAATGTTTCCATTCTTCAAGCAATTAATTATTGTGATTAATGTATTCCCCCTTCCCTAAGCACAATTCTGCCAGCCAGAGTCAGCCCATTGACATATTGTAGAATTATAATGCATGTCTAATTAAAGGTGACCTGAAAAGGCAGGGTGTTTAGCCTTCCCTGTCAGGACCAAGAAACTGTTAATCAGAGTGCTTGCTTTCCACACCACCCCACCCCTCCCTTTTTTTATTTTTGTGCTAATTTCAAATCTTCTCCCTGCATCAGTGAGCAGATGAGATCTTCAGCCAGCTTTCATCTTTCAGAAAAATGAATAGTGCAGAAAGAACATTATCAAATGAGCTGTTGAAGAAGTCAGTGAATATGTCATTGAGTGTGACTGCTTCCAGAATGAATTTAGATTTATCTCTGTTATCTCCCCTTTCCCAAGCCACTCTCCACACTCTGCTTGCACTCAGTCCACGTGTCAAGCAGGGTGGGTCATAATGAATTATAAGGGACAGCTTCTTGTGGAGTGGTGACAGGTCCAATTGTGATACAACTTGTTCTGGAATTAAGTTTGTTAACATTATAAATTGTCTCATTTGACCAGAGGTTTAAACACCTAGAAGCTTTTATGCATGCAATTTCTTAAAGTATTTCTTTTCCATTAGGCAGCTGCTGCTTTACAGTATTCCACAAATGAAATTGTTTTGTCACATCAATAGCTGTACAAAGCAACTGTGACAACAAGAAGACTGATTTTGCCCCCATCTTGCTAACAAATATAATTCAAATCAATAAACTCTGGCAATGGGATAACACCAAGAGAAGACATTATTTAAACTCAATTTTTAAACACATTTCCAGATCTGTATGCTGATTCAAACCAAGGAACTTTCATACTCTCCTGTTTGGTTTCTGTAGAAATAATCCACTGAGTTAACATCATCTTAAATAGAAAAAAACAATAAATATTTTAGCTTTTCACTGCCAGTATTTTTTTTCTATATGTGATGCAAAGTTGTTGTCATAAGGTCTGGCTTTGGATTTATTTTTTATTTTTGCATCTGTTAGGAAATGGTATGATTAAATTGCAATGTTCCACCCACAGGGAAAAAAAAAGACAAATATTTTTCTTCAATTGTCAGTATTGCCATGTAACAGAATGTGATGTCAAAAAACCTGCAAAGTCTGCACACCTTCTGAAACATTTGTTGTACTCTGTAAATCCTCTGGGCTATTTGACTAGTTACTTCATAGTAGTGATCATGCTTCACTAGGCTAGTATTACACAACAAATATCCTAGATGCTTTTCAGTGAAACAAAATTAATAAGTAGTGTCACTGATGTTGAAAAATATATTTTATCAAAATCAGCAGAATAGCTGGTTTGTGCTCCTGATTTTAATTTTTTAAATAGTAAGCCTCTTTCACATTGAGAAGTTAAGGAAATTTCTGTTGTTTCCTTGTTGATTTTTCCACAAGCCTTCTGTTTGTCAGGGGAGGTTTGCATGCCTATGGATGCATATTTTCCCTGGGATGTCTGTGCGGGCATTAGTGCACGTGTGCTTCCCCCTGGATCTTTGGATGGTGTAAATAAGAAGGGAAAGGAGCTCCCGTGCAGCAGCAACTGCAGCCAGAGAGGAGAGGAGTGAGAAAATGTGAGAGGAGAAGCTCTGTAGGCACCCAGGTCAGGGGAGTAAAGTAAAGCCCAGGAAGAATGGAGAGGTGGAGAGGTGTTTTAGGTTTTATTGCTTATTATCATAGCCTAATTTAAATGGTAATAGTTTAAATTAATTTCCCCGAGTGGAGCCTGCTTTGCCCATGACAAACTGGTGATTGATCTCTCCCTCTCTACATCTCAACCCATGAGCCTTTCATTATATTTTCCCTTCCTGTCCAGCTGAGGAGTGGGAGTGATAAAATGGCTTTGGTGAAGACCTGACACCTCACCAGGGTATTGGCCTGAAAAGACTCACTGAAAGAAATTAAAATTTTTTTTAGCTTTGAATTTTTTGGGGTGTTTTTATGTCTGGATCTCAATGATTACATAATGGTGTTATTGATTAAAGGGTTGCAGGCATATAAAAAGGAAATGAAAATTAAATGCTATGCAGTGAATTGAAGACGGGTAAAAATTAAAGCCCATCTTAAAGCCAGAAGCTTTGGTCCCAAAATTTATCACGGTGATGGGAAAAATAGAAAGAAGCTACTACAATTTGAAAATGTTACCATTTTGTTCATTAAAAACAGAAGTATTTACAGTTCTCTATATTTTTAACCATATTTTTAAAGTCTGTAGCTGCAAAAATTACTTACAAACTCTGAACAAGGAAGACATGAAGTGTTTGGTTAGCAAGTGCTATTTTGCAGAAGAGAAACTGAGGCTTGGGTGAAATAATCAATTGTATGAAAGACTTGGAGGAAACCCATGTCAGAATTGAGAGCTGAAATTCTTCCTCAGCTGTGTCCATTGCCTTCATTAAAAGTGATCTTTTCCTTCTGTCCTTCTCCTCCATGCTTCTGAGACTGTGAATAACTAAGAAACACATCAAAATTAACTAGTAAGTTAAAGATATTTAACATTATTTGTCACAGTATCTCAGATAATATAGAGATATGTATGTATGTGTACATAAATATATTTTTAATTTACATACATACATACATTGACCAGGCATTTCTGGGTTTTTTTTGCCATCTCTCTATTTTTCTGACACATTACTAGTATTATTTTCTTTAAGGTTCTGAGAATCTCTCTATTTCTGTATTTCAATAATCTTTCTCCCCATAATAAGTTTAAATATTTTTGGGGATTAAGTTTTCTGAAGTATAAAGCAGAGAATAACCTGTTAGTCTTCACTGAATTCACATGCAAGATTCCTTTTAATTTCAGTGGATTTTAGCTTGATTAAGGGCTAAAGAGTTCAGGATTCCATTGCCTCAGCCTCAGAAAATGTTGAATAAAAATAATTGCGTTAGAAATGAAGTTTGCAGGTAGCAAACCATCACAAGCCTTGATAAATCACAGAACTGGAGTGAAGCATTTGAGTAGGTCAGAGGACCCCTAAATCAGCATCAGGTGAGGCTGTAATTGTTTTGATGGTCTTCTGGTACAAATGATAAATTTTACATAAATGATTTTGCCTGAAGTGTCACAGGACATGAAAATTTACCACTGTAGGATAGTAATTTTTTTTGCTTGTAAAATATCTTTCTTGCATAATTATTGACATGATAAATATAAAAGTATTTCCAAGGCAAGTTATACTCTGGCTAAATTTAAAAATGCAAGGTTTATTTAATTATCGGAGAATTCTATTGCAGAAATACTAGAAGTTATATCCCAGAAGAGGTTAAAAAAAGTAATTTTCCTTGTGTGATGGAGAATTTTTAAAATACTAACATAAACACAAGGAAATGCTGATATTTTGCATTGTGTTAAAAAACTGCTACAGGGAGAATAAACATGAAGCAAATTCTTGGTTAACTGTTCCAATATGTGCATACTGCACCCACACAACCTTTTATCCAAACTGTCCTGTGCAGGGACTTGTTACCCAAATGATGGACCTGTGCAGGTCAATGGGTGATTTCATGGAACATGAAACATGCACAGCTTGGGCTGTGTGATGCTGATTAAATCTAGGTTGGAGTCTCATTTCTTCCTGCAGAGTGCATTACTTTCATCTATCATCACATACCTTAAACTAGCATGGAATTAATGCAGCAAAGTACCTTAGGCTAAGACCAAGCCTTCCCAGTGCTTTAAGCCTAGGATCATCCCTCTGAATAGTGCATGCCAGTGGATACTTGAGCTCAGACACAGGACAGTGGTTGCTCAGAGCTTGCAGGGGCACTCAGCTCTGAATCAAATCCTCTGTCACTGCCAGCACAAGCTGAGGAAAGAGGAGTGGGGCTTGGTCTCACTTGTGTGCATAGATATCCCAGCAATTCCATCTAATTTGGAGAAGTCACTCCAGATTTACACCAGTGCTACTGAAAATCAAAATCTGGCCAATTGTCTTAGCAAAATACACCAAGTCAATATCAGTTCATTACAGAGAGGAAGAGAGAAAGGGAATGAGAGAGAAAACAAGGATTTCGTTAGCAATGCATTCTGTAGTATAAAAGATAAAAAGGAATATCCAATTAACACACCACTGTAATTGCTTGCAGACATTCTTTTTTATTTAAAGATGAAATAGCTAAGAGTTCTCATCAAAACTGGGGTCACAGCCTACATATTAAATGAAAGAAATTGATTGGGCTTTATTACACCCTGACTACTGCAAATGTGCCTCAATCACTGATTGCTATAAATTTATTCTTATAAACTACTAATTGCCCAAGTCATAATGGTAACAATGGTATAATGAAATTATCTTGATCAAGCTGATGCACAAATTTTGCTTGACAACATGAGCAGTGTGAGAAAAAAGGAAAGAAGACATGCATACAAATACATAATGTTTCATTAAAATTAAAACCAATGTTAAAACAACTGTTCTCTGAAGTATACAAAGTTCTGTATTAGAAGAGCTTCCTTTAGAAAAATCATTTAAGAAGACAGGCATTTACATTTATAATAAAATGATCTTGCATTTTTTATTTGTCTTGAAAATTAATGACTTACTTAATCACATTTGATCAAAGGAGATAAGTTGATGTAGTCATGTGTTTCTGATTGCATTAAGCCTGATCCAGAGTGGCATGATGGATATTTAATAGTCTTGCTGTCCCTCTATATCTTGTCACCATTTCTTGATATGCATGGATACTGTAGAGTACACCACAGCACAAAACTGTACTTTTAATACAACAGACTAAGGTTAGGAAAAAGGAAATTCTCTTGGAGCTTACATGGTGGAGCTTTTAGAAGTAGGTTATCTACCATCAAAATAAATTTCTTTAAAAGACAAACATCTCAGGTAACTCTATATATAGATATAAAGCTTGAAGTATTTTCTCCTTTCAAAAGTGCATGTTGCTTTTATGCTGCTTCTATTAAAAGATATTGCTATAATAGGTTTCAAGGACCAGGCACAGTAAAAGTATGTAGAAACAAAGATAGCCATCCAGAAAATGTAGGAAATTTCTAGAAGCTGGAATGTGGAGCATTGTGTAAAATGCATAAATTGGTGCTATTTATATTGTGCTAATAGCTATTTCTACAAGTGTCAGCTGAGCCATTCATAGGGAGTATTGGTATGTATGAGAAATTATTTCTGAGTAGTTCAAATGTAGTTCCAACTCTCTCCAAATTAATCTCACCAAATATTTTATTTAAATTGATGCCTAATTCTTTCTCACCAAAGTATTTTTTCAATATGAAATTGTCCTTTTATTCATGAGCATGTCTTGCTTTCCTCTCTCAAAACAGAGGTCCAAACTTTTATACAGGGGTACAGCATTTAATTCTCCAGAATGAATTGCTCCTAAAATTGCTACAGTTGAGGTGATCCTATAGGAATGTAAAAAATTCAGAGATAACCAAGCTGGAAGGGCTTCAGAAGCCCCTTCAGCTGAGCTGGCACGGCCCATCCCACTTGGGCTGTGCATTTGCCAGGCTGCCCCACATTTCAAGTTTCGAGCTCCTGCAGTCTCTGTTTGTCCTATTGCCAGAAAGCTTTTCACCAGTGGCTAATCTAAATCCTTTTTCCTGCAATTTATACTTAGTGACACTTGTTTCGTGTGTAAGAACCATGGAAAATGGTTTATCCCTCCAGTCTATGCAATATTTTTAGATATGGGAAGTTTTGACTCTGCCTCTTCCCTCCTCTTTACACATTCCACTCTTCCCACTTTCTTACTATTGGTCTTTAAGCCCTAGTATGATAAGGGCTGTTTTGAAAGGAAATAAATCTATATTTGGGGAAACATGCAGGAGTTTAGGACAGAAATATCAGAAATCTTCAGCCTCCCAGGAATAAATTGTCTCCCAGAGAGCACACCCACAGCACCCAGTAGGGCAGAGGTAGGGGAGTGACCCAGGCACGGACATTTCTCACCCCTATATTCATAATTCTGTGGCACCTATTCTATCCTAATTAAGTGTGCAGTAGTAAGAAATAATATTTTTCTGAGACATATTTGTCTGTTTAGTGAAGTACTGGGATTCTGCTGTGGTGTTAGTGGAGGTGCAGGCAGGGTTTTTTTGTTTTAGATTGCTATATTATTATTATTATTATTATTATTTAGTGTTTTATTATTATTTAGAATTAAATTCATTTAGCATTTTCTTCAACACTGCTAGATTGTTTAAAAGGAAAAAAAATAACAAACAACATTTTTCGCACCTGGAAGCATTTATTTATTATTGTATTTTATTTTACCTCCATTATGTTGTTGATTTCAGTTGCTGTTTTGGGGTGGATTTTTCCCATGACTGGCTAGCTTTTGAAAAGGTCTGTGTTTCTGCAAGTGGGTGTTTTTATAGATTCAGACTATAGATGAAAGAGAAACTGGCCTGGACAGGACAAAAATAAATCCCAAAAAATGTGTCAGAAAACAAGAAATAGTGTAACAATATTTAAAAGAGAACGGTGGAGTTTTTAATCTATTATCTAAGGTGAGGGAGCTCCTTAATATTATTAATGTAGTCAGCAAATGGTACCTGGGATGCTATTTGTGCAATTCCCCAATTATTTCTGAAATTTGTACAAGAATGCATAAGTTGAGTTTTCAAAATGGCCTGTTCACATAAAGCTGTAACACTTGTTATCTATCTCACCCATTCCTTTATCCATCTATCTCTGTATCTATCGTGAAACGACAATCCTAACTTACTTTAAACTCTCCAAAGGTATATTCTTAAATTTTAATGCTGGAAAAGCTTCGTGAGGACTGCTACTTTGGCTTAATGTGGTACAGCTTCTGACAGCTGCCTCTGTAAGAAAAGCAGAGGATGACTGCATTACTGTCACTTTCTGTCACATTCTGCTTGCCAAACTCTGGCAGGGATGATGACAGTGAACCAAACAAGAGTGACAAAGGGAGTCAAAGCTGTGATTTTGAATAAAAAGAGTGGACACTAGGATTGCATTTTGTTCCTGCCGTTCTGTTCTACTTGTGAACTTCATGGCATGGTGCTTGCTCCCATTTTTTAAATTATTTGTTCTTTGGGATTTTCACCTGCTTTTGGCACTCTTAAAAGCCCCCAAAAATAACTGTGAACAAGCCCAGAGCAGGTCAGAGTATGAATAGAAAAATAGCTGTAATTTTGGAACGTAGTTGAAGGGGAATAGAAACTCAGGGGCACGGTGCCCACTCAAATTGTCTGGAAAGCAGCTTGCACTTGTAGGTGCAATGAAAGTGTGATGCTATTTTCAAGGCAAAAATGTGGATTACACAAATTAACACCTTAGATTAGATATTAGGGAAAAAAATATGTATTGTGAGGGTGGTGAGACACTACAAGAGCTTGTCCAGAGAAGTTGTGGAAGCCTCTACCCTGGAAGCATTCAAGGCCAGGCTGGATGGAGCTCTGAGAAACCTGGTCTGCTGAAAGGTGACCCTGCCCATGGCAGGGGCTTGGAACTGGATGAGCTTTAAGGTCCCTACTAAACCAGACCATTCCATGATTCTGTGAAAAAATCTGGTTTTACTTATTAGTTTTTTGCATTGAAGCTTTAATAGTGTGACACTGCTTCACTTTGAAACCAGCTGCAAATTTCTCTGAGTGCCAGTAATGGCCAAGATTAAGGCTGGAGCAGAGAGTGCTGCCTGGATCCAGGTGACATAAATTCAAAGGATGCAGGGAACTTCTCTTGCCTTGATTGCATTTCCCTGCTTTCCCCAGTGGCCTCTGCTCCCTGACCTTCCCACTGGTTCTTGAACCTACAGCTGTGGTGATGGGGCTGGGTAGGTGGTAATGAGACACACACACGTGCATGTATATATGTGTGTTTTGGTTGACTGGGGTTCTAAAAAATTTTGCTGTTCTCTAATAAGAAAGGAAGGATTCTGAAACTGACAGACATTCAACTCAAGGTACAAGAAAGTGTTAACCACTGCATAGAGATATAAGCTTAAGTGGGAATGAAAATAAATCAGTGGGCAAATACTGTGGCTAGTAATAGGAAACAAAAACTGTCTTGATAATTAATTTCCACATTATCTGTGCTAAGATAGAGTACTGAAGTAATAAAGCTATCAAATGTTAGTGAGACTCATTACTTGTGGCTGATTTACCAAGTATCTATGAGAATTTGGCTCTAGTAAATCCACCGTGTTTTGTATTTTGTGTTATTGTTCTTCAAAGAGGAGATTCCTTGTTTCCTGAATGTTCTCTGGTACCATCAGCTGAAATGTGCTGCAGCAGTCACAGGAGAGAAGCTGTGACAGATTGCAAAACAGTGCTGTTTACGTTTCAAGTTCCATTAGGAATGAGCTGTTTTAGAAATCATATCAACTGTGGTACTTCAGAATTTGGGAAATGTTTTCCAAAGGGCCTTGCACTGGGAGGTAATGAAAGATTTGTTTAGTTTGCTTAGTTTTGAACTAGAGAGAATTTGACAAAATTTCAAGTGGAGCCCAGGTGAGCCACAAGTCTGATCCAGCTTGCTGGTGTCCGTGTTCCTAGTTCTAGAGCAGCATTCAAATATCTTTAGAAACAGGCCTTTCCTGAGAATTATCCTTGCTGTTTATTTTAGGAAACTGCTGGCTTTTTTTCAGCAATGTAGATTCTGAGTCTTGCTTTGTATTCCAAGGAAGGATACTATAGTGCTGACAGAGTTTCATGGAAACCTTGCACAGGAGGGACATCCCTTTTCCTTTCCCTTTTTTCCCTGCTTTCCCTTTTCCCCCCCCTTTCCCCTTTTTTCCCCCTTTCCCTTTTTTTTCCGTTCCCTTTTTGTCCTTTCTGTTTCCCTTTCCTCTCCCTTTCCCGCTCCCTTTTCCTTTCATAAAAAAATAAAAAAATAAAAAAATAAAATTCTGGTAAGACTGACTTTGGTTTATCAGAGATCAGAATTTGAAATCAAAATCTGACAGTATAGAGCAGAAACTTAATCCGCCTTCCTTAACCACTGTCCTTTGGCTTCTCTGTAACAACAAAAGCCTATGTGGAGTTTAGATTTGTTTTCAGTGTTTTATGAATCAGTCATGTGATTGTATGTTAGAGTTATGACAAGACTTTGTGATATAACTTTTAAAATCAGACCATTAAATGTAGGAAGCTATATGGCTACAAAGTATGCCATGGGTATTATTTCAAAGAAACATGTTTTCACTTTTAAACTTTATTCACACTAAAATTAGGTGGTTCTAGTCCTAAAACAAGAGCATGGTTGAAGGTCACATAGTAATTAACTCTTGGATGCAAGTCATTGGCCTTAGAAGGGTATTCTTCATTTGTTTTGTGGTGCAGAACAGATGCTTCATTAATCAGAAACTTATCAACCTGAGATTGAAAACTAATAAAATCAAATGCTATGGTTCAACATTGCTGGGGACACCTCTTAATACACCTATTTCTTCATGCAATTTTCAGCATAAGTTCTGCATTTTTTTTTTGATTGGGAGGATTTTAGAAGACTTTTAATAACCCATCTCCTGTGAGAAAAGGACCAAAGCTTTCTTTTTACAAACAAGAAAAGAAGGCATGAAGATTTTTCTATACAACATCTAGAATTTTCATTTTTCACACAAATTATGGCCATTATAATCTCTTCAATACTGTGGAAGGAAAAAAAAAGATGTTCATAAAAGGCCATAATGAGCTACCAAAATGCTGGTTGGTTTTTTTGCTTTAGTGAAAAACCTCCCTGTACTTCAGTTCTGAATATTTTGTTTTCTTTTTATCTGAAAGGAAGGATGGAAAAATGAGTATGAGGCATAACTCTCTTCCTTAGAGTGGAGCAGAATTTGAGGAGCAGTCACTTGAAGAAATCAGCTCCTTGGTCACCTTGATGTTAGCCATGGACTCTGAACATATGGGATTTAAAAGAGTGATGAAAAATCTTGGGCTTTTGTGGTTTTTTTGTTTTAATCCTTACTTTGAAGCCTGAGGTTTTTTGAGGCAGATTATTTTATTCATTATATTTTGTGATTTCACTGATTTACAATTTTAGCATGCATCACAGGTTTAAAGAAAAAAAGGAATAGATAGTAACGGGAAGAGTTTACATTCTTCATTGGGAAAATCCTTAACAGTGCTTTTTTATCTCTGTAACAATCATGCCATAAATATCTGGACCTCAAATTTTTTGTTGTGATTGGTTATTTTAAAATAAATTGTTGATAACTATAACACTTTAAAATTTTCCCAGATGCACTACTAGCATTGGGAGAAAATTCAGAGGCAGAGCAGAAAGTTCTGCTGTCATAGATGGGTGATAGAAATGGCCATAATAAAATCACATTCTATTATTTTGGTTTTTATTGGTTGCTTCTTTTCCATTTTGATGACTGCCTTTTGAGTATGTTACCATTCAAATATATCACCACAGCACAGACCCTTGACGTTACAATCTGACTAATTTCTGTGTACTTTTACTGTAATCCAAGAATTTTCAAAGAACAGATTGTTATGCCTATCACTATCACATTGTTTTCCACTTTTTCCTGGCTAGAACAGTGGCAGAAATACATTAAATTTTATAGGTAGATGAGTAGTTAAGATATCTTATAAAAAAATATTCAAGCTTCTTTTGTTTCAACTGTCTGAATGCTTCTTTTGGTATTTGCCACCTCAGTTTAGAAGATTTTAAACTCTAAAATATAATCAGCCTCTTCCAGCAGTTTTTAAAATTAAATTTTTAAAAATATATTTGACCTGGAAGAAAAAAAAATTGGAAAGCCCGTGCAGTAATCTTCTTTGAAAAGCATCTTTGTATTGTACAGGCCAACTGTTGAAAGATAACAAATTGAAGGCAGAGCCAATCCAGGCTTCAAGAGTCTGGTTTTTAAAAAATTCCCAAGGTACAATTTTTGGGGTGTCCTGTGCAGGGCAGGAGTTGTACTCTGATGTTCTTTAGGATTCCTTCCAATTCAGGACATTTTATGTTTCTGTGGTTGGAGTAAAATTTATTTAAAATTGCAGCAGGTATCTTCCCAACTCAGCTGACTGCTGCTCTGTCTTTGCTTAGGACAAAGTGAGATCACTCTTAAAAGGAAAATTTTGGTTGACTGAGAACCTAGATCTGTGATTTTCCCTGTTAGTTCAGTTACCTCTCTGCAGAACAAAATACTCAGCTTTTAGGAGAAACAGGAGCTTCTACTCCCTTGTGAAGATTTTTAAAAAGTAGTAGAGGAGTTCTTTTAGACTTGATAGGATGCCTGAAAATGTTCTTATATCATAGATGGAATGGATAACTTTTAAATGAGGTTTCAGACTTGTGAATTCCTAATAAGAGGAAGCACTAGAAACACTAGAACAAATTGCTGTAAAAACTAGAAGAAAGGATGCTGGTTGTAAAAGTTTGGGCAGGTGATTCTTATAGAACCCTGCTGTAAGGAAGGTATGGAAAGAAGCAGAGTGAAAAGTAAATTACAAATGCTAGAAAGGAACTTTTATTTTTGCCAGATATGTGGCAGAATACATTTCTTAAAAATGTGGGAGAAGAGAACCAGAGTGTTATCTGACAAAATGAAATACAAGAGGAGAAAGGTTCCTTGATACAGAAGGGCCAAAAAGCAAGATTTGTTAATTTTGTTGGAATATGCTGTAAATTGTAACAGCATTGATACCAAGATGATTCCTAATGATATATATATTTTTTTTTTTTTTGCTGTCATGGTGTCTAGCAGTCTTGGTATGAAAACATCTCTCATTTCTAAATGACAAATTCATTTCAGTCCATCAGCACAGACTTCTAGGAAGAAACTGGACTCATTTCACTCAATTATTAGAGAATGTTGGGCTGAGTTAAGTGTACAGCTCTTGGAAGCCTGAACTCAGATTTGCTCCCAGCTCTTATGAACCTGTAAAGGCTGTTGGCAGGAGCAGCATCTTTCCCACCCTTTGTCTTGCACAGCCAGCCTCTGTGCAGGGAACTTCACAAGCAAGCAGTTTATACTGTGATCTGTCCCTTCATCCTCTTAATCTCCATCCCAATGCTGAACCCAGCCATCATGTGCTTCAATATGTCCATAAATTATAGACAAAAAACTCCTTGCCTTCTCTGAATTTGCCCCCTTTGTGTCCTTCTGTTCCTTGCCTCCTCCTGCACAGAAAACTCTTTCTGGGTGGGTTTTATTTCTGTTTTTCTGGCTTTGACTCTTCAGAGTACAAATTTCCCTCAGGCAAACCTTCTCAGGGCTGACTCAGCAGCCAGTGGCATTTGTCAATTCATTGATCACTCTCCACCAGCAGCAGGAAGGGCAAACTCGCCGAGTCAGCAGCCAGCAGCCGGCCTCTGCGAGGATTAGGCTCTGAGAACCTCCAAATTAAAAATAAAGAGCTTGCTGATTTCTCTGCAGTGGGACTTTCAAAATGAATTAAAAAAAAGTCTCTCAGCCCTCTCGCTTCATTCAACTGTAATTTTTCTTATTAATTCCTTCTCATTTTCCAAAAGACGACTCTCCTGTGGAAAAGGAAATTGTGCTTCACATCTTTAAAGAATTTTACATTTTATTCTATTTCTTGTTATAACTCTGCATTCGCATAAGTCAAACAAGAAAGCACTTCACATGCTAGAATATGTCCCTGCTCCAATTTTCAGTGGGGCATGATCCAAATTTAAAGATGTATTTTCACTACTGGCCCTCTTCCCCATCCCTTCTTTTACTTGCATCATCTCTGTAATCCTTACAGGAGAGTGCTGGTTTGGGAGAAGGAACAAATGGTTGAATTGGGGATAAATAAGTTTCTTTCTTAACTCTATGAGAAAAGGAGCTATGTTATCTCAACTGAAGAAAAACTACAGCATTTTGACTGCTACAAATTCTCCCTAGGCTAAATCTATTTTCTTAGAGGATCCAAATTTTTTGAAGCGGTCTTTTCTAAATAGCTCTTCAGTGAGCATTTCCATGGGAGCTGGATTGAACAGCTCTTTTCTTGACTCCCTAACTTTTCTTTCCTTCCCTATATATATGCTCTAGACTCTCATCTCTTTGTCAGGAAACAGATAAGCAAATTCTCCTTAAAAGCCTTATCATTTTGTCAGGGATAGAGGAACTAAGGATTTGCACAATGGGCACTCATCTAGCAGTATCTTATATATTCATTTCCTGAATATTGCTGCACCAACTATCCTGTGTGAAGCAAATACAATTTTTTGTAGATAGGGCACAGGCTGTGTGCATTCCATTCTCCTCCCCTTTGCTCTCTTTTCCCTCCTTTGCTGTTAAATGGGACTCATACATGAAAAGGAGTGAAGTTCAGATTTGGGATTTTGCAAGCTTTGTTTTTATGCCTAATGTTGTACAATGAAGTAATAAAACAAAAGAATTCCATCCTTGGCAATGATGTTTTGAATTATTTAAAAGCTCACTTAGAGAGTGTTTTCAAGTGTTCTCTCTAAAGACACAATAAGCCTCGAGCCTGCAACCCTTTGTTCAGGGACTTGAATGTAAATATCATTGTTTTTGCTACTGAATTCAACAGTCATGAAGATTCTGTGTTTCATGGATGATCAGAACACCTTATTAGTCTCTTTTCTTTTCCTCAAATAATAGAAGACTTTTTAGGAGGATCATGGTGGCAAAGGTTGTTTAACTTATTGATGCTCCCTCACCAGGCTCAGGGTAGATTAAAGTGGGGATAGTTTTAGCAGAAGACACAATTGCTGTGGTTGTTCTAGCAACAAATGAGAGAAGGAGTCATATAACATGTAGCACCTCTCTGAACCTGCTGACAGAAATATAAACACCTTTCCTTTCAAATTGAATTGCTGTCTGCAATATAAAAGTAAAAAAAAACAAACAAAAAAACCACATTATTTTTTTTCAAGATTCTAAAAAGGGTCTTTCAGTCCATAATGTGGATATTCATTATTCACAAAAAAAAAAGGAACACAGGCCCAGAAAAATGCTACTGTGTTGCTTATTTTTAGCAAAACTTTAACTACTGGCTCTTTTTAGTGCAGTTTTTAAAAAGTCTTAAAAAAAAATACAGATTGTCTTCTATGGTGTTTACCTGATCAATAATCTGTGATCATCTGTAAAGGTGCCTACACCTTTGCAAGAATTGAATACCATTTAATCCACCTTTTGAAGGTTGTTCATCCCCTTTAATGTTGTGTTTCTACCTATCACAAATGTAGAAATTTGACAACAATAATACTAATTATATAATTTTAGTCTTTCAAATGGCAGGAGAAACTTGCTATTAAAAGTTGCTATATATATTTATATATACATTTATATATATATATGTATATATATATATATCTCAGAACATTTTTCTTGTGTTTTGAGTCTCAACAGGCTTCAGAAGGAAGAATGTGCATTGCAAACAGGATAGTTGCCAGGATGCTGAACTGCAAGTCTAAAGTTCATGTACCAGACCCAGGTTCTGTGAAACAGTTTGTTTACCTTTGTTTAATCTAGTCTGGTAAACTTGGTTCAGTTTACCAAGTTTAGTACTTGTTTCAAGAGAATGTAGAACATTTGGGAAGCTGAGTTCCCAGGGGAAATTTGGAGGAAGTTATGGTGCTCAGTCTGTGTGAAAATAATACCATGTATTCTGAGTGAAATATGAGATTGTTTAGAGCCTTGTCACAAATTTGATAATTGGAAGTAATAGCTGCTCAGTAAAGTTCAAAACTGGGATACACATTTTCTCTTTTAATATTGAAAATAGACTCCTTTTGAACTATCAGAAAACCAAATAGGTATTTGAAATGTGAAGTCCAGAGTCCCATTTTTTTCTTTTCCAAAGTTTATCTTTTGCTCTCCACATCTTTGACATTATTTCTTGCATTAAATTCTTTCTCAGTACTTGATGTAATGTCCAAATTTTCAGTGATGTATGGTTATTTACCAGTGTCTAGATAACAATAATCACTTTCACTATACACTTATTTTACTTTAATAATCCCCATTTCTATACCTTTCCTGAATGCTAAACAGATATCCCTGTCATGAATTAAAGTTGTAGGGAGTTGGTTTGTTGTGTTAGTGTGCTGGGGAGAAATGTTTGATTTTCTACTTCTATTAAAATTAAATGAAAATACATATTTTTTTTAGTGAATCTCTTTTTGCTTGAAGAAAAGTTAACACAACTTTTGAGTCATAAATGAAATGTACCTACAGATTAACAAGAAGATTTGATCTCATTTTTCATAGAACTTGTGTGCTGTGCATATTATACATCCAGGTCTTGTGTTTGAATGTATACTGAATGTTGTCAGGTTCTAATCTGACTCAGCAGTCACAGAAACATGAAAATAATCTTCTTCTCTGACAATTTGCTAAGCATGTGATTTTTATTACGTGGTTTATTGTAAAGGGCCAGATTATGGCTGGATCTTGTGGATACCAAACAGCAGGAGAACTGAAGAGCCTACAAAGAAAAGATCATAGGAGGGAAAAAGAAACATTCTGGGGAACCAGTGTAGGAAAACAAACAAATAAATAAACAAAACAAAAATATAAATATGCAAACTACTGCATACTTTTTAGCTTCTTTCTTTCTTCCTCCCCTGCCTGCCTTGCAAAAAATTTAAAAAAAAAAAAAAAAAAAGATAAATAAAGGCTAAAATCACGTTAGTGTAGTCTGGCAATGAGGAGCACAGAATGTAAAAATAATTCCAGCACAAGTTATATGCTTCACGAATTCAAGCTCGGCTGATCAAACTAAAGAACCTGTGGTACCCAAGAGACTAAAATTCTCATTAGAGGTTGTGGCCTTTAGCTTTTCCATCAGTTGTTTCTCTAGAATTCTGATGCATTCAGGACTGAGAATAGTTTCCTTGCTGTATTAGCGTGGAAGGAAGGAGGATTGCTGAGCTGTACAAACAGGATGAGGCACCTGCCTTTAGTGGGTCCCTTGCCTGTGCTGTTTTTGCACTTTTACTCTCCCTGCCCTTAGCAAATGTGTCTCCTGTCATGTCTGGGAATTTTTGCACTCCTAGCAGTAGATTGCTGGTTGCCTTTCTTGGTTTATGAATCTAATGTCCCTGCATACTAAAATCTCAGGGAAATGACAGATGATCTCTCAACCATGATGAGAGTTCTCCCATCTGTGTGCTGTGATCTCTCCTATCCTTCCTCACAGAAACCTTTGGAGAACAAATATTCTAAGAACACGAAAAACAGCATTATGTGTACGTTCTGTTCCATGAATGTTTGCATTAAGGTTGAAAGTTTGATAATTATTTGCTACTTACCTTTGTTTACAAAAATGAAGTTAATGTACTTCTATTCTTTTGAGGGTTTAGGGTATGTCTATGTGTTTGTTGGTTTGGTTTTGTTTGTTTTGTTTTCCTAAATAATTTAATGAACTGTCAGGACTGAAAACACAAAACGTTTCTGCTGCAAGGTTCAGCTGTGTTTTACATGATCAGGATCGAAGTTATCCATTTGAATAACAAGCGTTAATGTGAATCAGAAAACAGCTGAACAGGCTATAAAATTAGGAACTTCAGGTTAAGATTACAGTAATTTCAGGCATATAAGGCACATAGTTTTGACTGAAATTTTGATCGAAACTCGGAAGTGCGCCTTATAGGCTGGTGCACCTTATGTATGGACAAAGTTTGGAAATTTGCCAACCGGGAAGGGCAAGCCCCTGGCTGGTGCTGCGGTGAGGAGGGCCACCAGCGCCTGCCAGCACAGGGAGGGCGCCTGGGGCTGCGTTTAAAGGCTAAGCCGATCCGTGAAAAATGTTTGCAAATTGAGCACCTGCCAGTAAATCCCAAGATCGCGCGATTCCATTACTAATTCGTTACTTTGTTTTGCGCAGATCCTCGCTGCAAAAAAAAAGTGCACCTTATAGTCCGGTGAGCCCTATATATGGACAAAGCTTGGAAAATTGCTGACAGCCCGAAAAGTACGCCTTATACTTTGGTGTGCCTTATACACATGAAATTACTGTAATCCTTAATTGTAATTTCATCTGAGCTCAGGTGAATTTACAGGGTCCAGTCCCCAGTTTTCTCCTACTGCAGTGAGTGGCCAAAAGTTGACTGGCTGCTGAGATAGTCCCAGAAGTGTCCACACCATGCTACTCCAATTCTTCCTTCTAATGGGGAGTGGAAATGCAACACCTGATGTGATGGCATCCTGAAATAGGAAAAAATGCAGAGAGAGGAATAAGGGAAGATGGATGATGTAACAGCATCAGAGTGTGATGATGATGATAAATGGTCAGTGAGAACCAAGAGAAACACGGTGTTAATTTTAGCTCAAATAATACTTTTCTGTGACACAAAGCAGTAGCTGTAAGGGATCTCTAAGGTCCTGTGAGGCTCCACATTCAAAGGCACAGTTGACCATTGTCTCAATCCACACTTAAGTATGGAACTGGAAGAATGCAGTTATAGCTAGAATTTGAGCCTGTGGTGCAGGGCAAAAAACTTGGTGAGAATCTTAAACACTCAGTTATCCATAAGGGAACTTGGTTGGTTTAGGCCAAGCAATTCATGTCAAATGTTGCAATTTTATAGTAATGGGAGTCTGAAAAAGCTACTGAAGCAGGATTTCTGAAAAATTATTTTAAACATGCAGGGAAAAAAAAAATCCACAAAATCCCATGGTTCACAAAGACGATTATTTGTCTAAATGACTGAATGGAATTTGGGATTTTCAAAGCCACGGGCTTTTGGCAGTTTGCTCATTTTAATCCCATTAGAGCAGTGCTCAGCTCTAATAAGGTATAAAGCAGCTATAGAAAGGAGGGAAACTAATGTTGTATTTCACAGGTTAGTTTTATCCTCATAAGTGAGTAAATTAATAACAGAAAACGGAGAGCGGTGTGATATCTGATCACACCTGGACACTCTGTGGGTCTCCACTTTCTGTTTTAGTAAGATATCTTCCATAGCTCTCAAGTTTGAAAATCGCAGTCGGTTTCTGGGCATGACCAACACTTGTATGAGAAGAAGAGTTTTCCAAAGAGATTTACAGTCCTGTTACATGTTCCCTCTCATATGGGCTATAAAACAAATAAGCTTAAATATGAATCTTTAAGAAGTGTCAGTTATTATCTTTGATTAATAGAGAATCTTGCAGTCTTTTCTGACTCTCTTTTTTTTCTTAAGCATGAACTGTGCAATACAATACTTTGTGGCTGTGCAGAATGTGTCAGAGCTGGATTCCCACAAGCCCTGGTGTTTTCATTGACTTAAAGGCTCTGAATCATCTTTCATGACAGCAAAAAAAAAAAAAAAAAAGTGTAGTTAAACAAAGTTGTATGACGGCTCAGTTTGAGGTTTATATTCTTTCTTTCCCTACTCAAGGCATGAAGGATTGAGACAATGGTTTTCAGGTAAAACCTTCCCTTTCTCTCTCATATGGGACAGAGACAATGATGCTCATGAGTGGGTACAATGACTCTAAGTGTTACAAATCCAAACCTGCACATCTAAGAACAAATTTCCAGTTGATTTCTTAATGAAAAGTAATTTATCTTTTGTACAAAGAAATCTCTCCACACATTTAAATAATATTTAAAAACTCTTAATATTGTGGACAGTTAAACAGAATTTGAAATGCTGCTCTTCTTACAAATTTAAATAATAATAATATTAAAAAATATCTGCTGACATAAATATATCAGAAACAAACCTATACAAAGGAGCAGTTAACCTAGAACTATTGTGAGATATATATATTGTTTGACATACTTTCATATGAGCAAGCAGAAGTACCCCATCCTTTAGACTGTGGTAATGTGCCTTATTGTTAAATTCAATAGGAAAAGCTATTCATACTGTAGTATGATTGAAAAGAAAATTGAATCCTTTTGATGTTATAAATGTATCTATTACTGCATGTGCACACAAATTTTCCATGGAAATTATGGTGAAAGTAGTGGTTCTCCTAGAAAAATGCATTAGTGTTGACATGTTCAATTTTAGCCACATCAGAATATAAATACCTTTTAACCATGGTGAAATTGTTGGGAATGTATATAGTGTATCTACGTAAGTCAGTTGTCGATCTGAAATTATGTGTTCCTATGGTCCAGTTCTCTGTTTCAGCTGAAAGGGAAATTAAAAACAGTGACTCACACATCTCACTCTTTTCTTACAATACTGTTTAAAATTTTTCAGTATGTGGAGTGTATTTTAGATAGGTGTTCCTGATTATGTTTAATTTTGTAAAACCACAAAACACTTAACAGATTTTTTGGCTATGAAGCAAATCATATGTGAGAGGTTGACTGTCCATTCACTTGCATAGCAATTGGTTCTGTGTACTAAATTTTCTTGGTAATGGAGACAGTCTAGGCTCCTTTCCATTGACAAATGAATTGAAAAACAATGAGGAGTGTATCCAACAGCCAAAAATTTATGGCTGCGGCGCTTCCAAAGTTTGCAGTTTGTCCAGGATCATAACTAGAAAAGGAAAGCGTTGTTTTTGGGATTTTTTTTTTCTCTCTGTAAAGGCTGCTGTATGCTGTCAACTAAAATTACACACAGTTTTAAAATGTATCACTCAATGCACTTTGTATATTAAGGCACATTAAGTTATACAGTATAATGCAATAAGAACTGACCTGACAACAGCAGATGTGAAACACTCTGTGTGCGGCTCTGTAATGATATAAAAGCACTCATTTCTTTAGGAGGAAAAACTTTAATTCTTCAGAGCTCACTTGGATGTAGCTGTGGTAGGAATATTTCCTGTTGTTTGAACCCAATGAAAAACATAATATATGTTGCTTGCTTGTTTTTTTCTTTGTGTGGGTGGTATTTTTGTTGGTTTTGGTTTCTTGTGTAATTTTTTTTTCAGGTTTAATAGACAGAGATTTAATTGGAAGTATTCTAGATATCTTGATAAAATAAAAAAATCTAAAAGAGAGCTCTGAAAGGCTTGAAGTTTCAGGTTTAGATGATAGTTTTATTTAATACCTGATTTGTTTTTTTTCCTTGGAATTGTAGCTGAAGGAGCAATCAATGGCCATTTTGGCATTTAAAAAAAACAGAAGTCCAGATCTTGAACCAGGACACACAGAGGATATTTCAGAGTGAAAATTGTTTTATATCCATTTAATTTCTCCTGATATGCTGAATTTGTTAGGCTCTCAGTACAGCTGGAATACTCTGTGACCCTTTTGAAATCTTATTACTTTTCCAACAGAATGATAACTCACTAGACATAAAGATGATTTTGAAGTTATCTAATATCTAAGGTTCCTGTTGTAGTACCTGAATACCTTTCATGCAAATTAAACATATGAATTGCTATCTTTTAACTCTCTGAGCATGGATGAACCATAACCTTATCACCATCCTTTGAATGTAAAATACAGTAATTGCACAAGTATAAGGCGCACCCTTTTGACTAAAATTTTGATTGGAACCCAGAAGTGCGCTTTATAGTCTGGTGCGCTTTGCATATGGACAATATTTGCCAGCCTGGAAGTGCGAGCTGTGAGGGCAGCTGTGACGGCAGCCACAAGGGCAGCCGTGCCAGCCAGCACCAGGGGCAGGCGGGAATGCCGGGACCCACGGCTGCGTTTAAAGGCTACGCCGATCCGTGAAGAATGTTTGCAAATTGAGCACCTGCCAGTAAACCCCACGATCTTGCGATTCCATTACTAATTTGTTACTTTGTTGTGTGTGGATCCTCGCTGCAAAAAAAAAGTGTGCCTTATAGTCCGGTGCACCTTATATATGGACACAGTTTGGGAATTTTTCGACAACCCAGAAGTGCACTTTATAATCCAGTGCACCTTATCGTTGTGAAATTACTGCATATTGATGGGTATGTATTACAAAAAGCGTGAGAGTGCTGGTATTTTGGGAAAGAACCATGTACTTCTCTTTGCTTCCATTCTTTGACTCCTTCTGTCCTGTCCTCCCCTCCTCACTCTTTCCATGCTCATCAGCTAAGTTAGTGCATCCTCTCTACATTGCTCAGAACTGGGTGGGAATATTTACAGAGAGTGAATTATGGCTGGATGCATTCCTATGTCAACATGTACCACGTTGATTTCTTCTAAAGTAGATCATTATTCTGTGTGGCATAAATAGTATTACTATTCTGATATGATTAAAGCCAGGGAGTCATTAACTAACATCTAATTAAAAGAGCCTAGTCATGTGTCCATGTATGACTGTTATTGTGCTATATTTTCCTTTATAGGAAAAGATGATTCAAGCTTGCAGGATAATGTTCAAGTTACTGGTCTTACGAGGTGTAAAGTATAACAGATGGGAGGGGGTTAAGTCTAAGTATGATTTCTCAATATTGCTGGGAAATTCTGTTATATTTGAAGAAATGAAACCCTAAGTTATAGGAAAATTTTACTTTGGCAGAGGACATCTAAAAATGTAAAAATCATTTTTCTAAAAACATTCAATGTAGGTACTTCATCATTGTGTGACTAATAACACATATGAGTGATTTAGCTGTTAATTCTCATGGAAGAGAGACATTCTTTTAGTGTGAATTCACTGTGGGACAGGAGAAGGAACTCTGGATACAGTGAACACCAGTTTAACCATAGATTGACTTCTTACTTTTCCCTTTTCACTGTCAATTGATTATTACTGAATCATATTGGTCTCATGGTGATGGCTATTCTGAAGAATTCTGTGCGGATGAGTCACAAAGCAGAGAGACAAGGGCTTGAGAAAATCCATAACGTGTGGGTGAAATCTCTGTATTAGGCCAGGCAGAGCATTTCCTTTCCACAGGTTTGCTTAGACATGAGTTAATTACAGTTTTACAGAATTGCATGATACACACTCATAGATTCTTAATGAACAATTTGATTTTTTCCTTTGTTAAAAATGCATTATTAATGCACATATAAGACCATATAAATGAAACTGTAATCAAAAATACTTTAGCATTGAAAATTTCTTCTTCCAGCTTTCAGACAGTGCTTTAAACTAGGTTTTGTCTTTCATAAAGGTCAATTTGAAGACTGGAAGAGTTTTTACAAATACAGATTTCAGAGGAGTTCTAATAAATCATGAATTCTACCAGCTTTATAACTGGCAGAAAAAATGATGCATCAAAAAGAGTTTTGTGAAAAGGAAATTGTCCCCTATTCAAAGTTGAATATGGATTTATTTTGCATCACCATCCAAGTTTTCAAAAAGGACATCAGAAATCTTGCCTGCAGATTCATAGATGCAGAAAAAAAAAAATTGAACAGCTAAGTTTGTCTTAAGTTAAATTATGTACGTTCCCATACTTTTGACATTTAGTATCTTTTGAATTTTTTTAAAGTCTTTACAGTCTATTGAATTTTAAACCCTTTTAGACTTTAGTAGTTATCTTTGTCCATCTTTGTCCAATTTTTTTTTCTATTAGACATTTAGATATTCTTATATAATATAGATATTCTAATACAAAAATTGGAGTGAGAGTCAGCCTTTCAAGGACAGTGTAAGGAATTAGCAAGACTAAGATTTTTCTGATCCTTCAGGGCTTTGAAATGTTTTATGGGGCTGCAATTAGCTCTACCTGCCCCCAGTGCCAGCTCAGGAGAAGACAAATGAGGGGAGCCACTTGCGCTGTAAAGAGGGATAACTCAAGGTCAAGTAATTTTGCAGTCTGAGGTTCTTCAAGCCACGATTTCGGTCATTTAGGGCAGTGCTCCACTTCACAGGCTGCAAGCTGAGCTGAAGAGTCTTCTCAGAAATCCTTCCACACTGTCCTAGCTAGAGCAGGAAGTGTGCTGGGACACACTAAATGCGGAGGAAACCATGATATTCTTACTTAACATGGGAAACAGAAAGGTAAAAAATTCCACAGATACTGAAGGGTTTGATTTGCAGCCTTCGAAAAAGATTAGATTGATGTAAAAATAAAAGCACACAGACATTAAGCACAAAAATTATAGGCTTATGTTTCTATAGCTGTAAGTAGGAATATGCTTTAAGTAAGTAAGGAACTGTATTAGATAAGATGATAAATAATTTTATAGCACAGTAATGTAATTGTACAGAGTGAGCTAAGAGCTTAAGTGTTATAATGGAAGCATGTGTGTACGCGATGTAGTAATTCATTGGATAAAAGTATAGGCAGTATGGAAGAATTACATAAAGACAATAGGTTAAAAAAGCAAAAGAAACCTTGTAGCAGCTTTCTATTGGATGAAAATGTTGGAGAAACCCATGACCACTTTGGCTATGGCTGACTTCTTGCTTGTCTAAATATCATGACCTTGAGTCTGATGTATTTTGGAGCATGAAATCATCCTTAGTCCAGCCATGGCCCCATCTCTTCATTTAAGGTGATGATAGTAGTCCTGGAGTAGTTTCTGTGGTTTTTAAAAAAACTGTTTGTTGTCCCATATCTACATGACCAATTATCTGCGTATGTGAAAATAGGAGCACAACCACATCACTACTGTAAAACCAGCAGGAGAAAATGAATTTTCTAGGTACCTTGTCCTAGTTTATTAGAACCTCAGAGGGTACTTGCTCTGTTTTAATTCTCAGTTAGGCCTTGTTTCTGGTTCCAAACCACATTCAAGAACAGTGTGGGCAACAGAAACAGTGTCTGTGTTCTAAACCAGAAGAAAGATCTATTTCTTTTGATTAAGACATTCACAGAGTTAATAGTGAAAATGTTGGGGGTTTTTTTGGTTTCTTGAGCCCTATGGGAACATTACCTTTAAATAATTAAATTCTGCCCATTCTTCAGTCAGTGCCACAGCCTTAATTCTAAAATTGCTTTTAAAAAGCAGAAGAGGGCAGTGCTATAATCGAAAACAAAAGTGGTGCTGTCTAGGTCTCTTGAAAATTTTTCAAAGATCACTGGAATATTTTTATTCAGAGTCCTCAGTTCTCATCTTTAATAACTAAACTGGTGAAGTTTCCCTCTGAATAGATATTTCTGATTATGAAGATTATGGCTGTGGCCTGTCAGATGCTACTTAGGCAGAGCTCCCTAACTCATAAGCCATATCCTTATGCCTTTCACAAGAAAACAATTGTTCCATTATAGGCAGAATTGAAAATTTGTTCTTCTCTGTGGTTCTGGTTTGCTTGATCTGAAACCTTGGAATTAAATTACTCTTCTGACTTCATGTTCCAGTTTTTTCCAGCACTGTTTTCACTCTGCCATCTGAAAAATATTATCATTGGCCAAAGTTAAACTTTTCCACGTTCAAGAGACTCTAAAGGTCTAAAGATAATGGGAAATTTGACAAATGGGATGGAACTTAAACTTTGAGAAATTTGGAATTCAAATGTGCTTGCTTGTGTGTGTGCAGGGGGAGGAAATCAGCATTAGGACTTGGAAAATGTGTAGCTGAACCACTAAGTGAAAGATTTGACTGTGTCCAAACAAGCAGCTGTTTTAACTGCAAAATGCATTGTTTTGGTTTCAGAAGAAAATTAGCTAATTCTTATGATAAGTCATCTGGTGCAGACAAATACATTTACCATCCCCAAATGAGCCTTCAAATCAAATGGTAGTCATTGCTTGTTATAAATATTATCTTTTTCATATTGATTTTTACTTTGTAAACCAGGCAGATGAAAGCCATGAAAGGTGTAAACCACAGAAACAAAATTGGCAGGCTTCATAAAGATGCAATTCCCCCCTTCTGGGATTCTTCTCATGCAAACAGTAGCTTTGGAAGTACTGCCAAGGTAGGCTTTCAGGTAGGTATGTATATATGCACAGAAAGAAAAGAAAGTGTAATGAAAAACAAAACCAAAAAAAGGGGTAGGAAAATGAATGAAAACCACAGAAAAATATTTTAAATATGGTATTTTTAAAATTCTGTAGACTGTTATCACCTCTTTATTCTTCTATTGTGTCAGAAGGATAAGTTTCTGTGGACTTACAGGCATTAAGTACCCTAAATTAATGTACTCCTGCAGTACCTATAGAGTAGCTCTGCTTCTTTCATTGTGAGATTGCATGGTTTGAACTATTTCACATTTATTGTGGATGCACAGAACAGGAGAACAGGGACTGAGGGGTGGAGCAGCCTTGTTTGCTTGTAAAACTTTGCACTTAGGAACTTTTTCTAATGATTATACTCGTATTTAATAAGTCTACTAGGGGCACAGTATGAGGATATCTGAACACAGCTCACTGTGCAAAAAAAACACCCAGGAAAGCTGATATCTAAAATGTTTAATCAATTTCTCACAGCTGTTGTTGTTGTTATATCAACAGTTTGAATATTCAAGCAGAAGTTAAAGCAGCTATTCCTGCTGTCATTTACCCTGAGGTAGGCTAAGTCTGAAAAGCTATAAAATAGGTTACATTTGTTCACAGGTCTGTAAAAAACTGATGTGTGAATTTAATTTGGCCCAAAGTATCACCAGAGGGAGGAATCTAAGTGGAAATATACATCTCTTGTTGCTAACATGTAAGAAAATTAATCTCCCTAAGTGTCTTTTTACACTGAATTTGGGAAACAAATTATAGTCAACAAGATCAGTGATAAAACATAGTTGTATTCTAGGTGTTTCAAGATGCCACAAAAACGGATTTTGGGGGTATATTGGATAATAATCATGCAGATGTAGTTTTCCCATTGAAATCCAAGAAGCTGTGGGCACTCAGCATCACAGAAGGAACTGCACTGCCACCTCACAGCAGAGGGTGCCTAATTGCCTTTCATCTTACTGAAGTTTTAAATAGAAGGAACAAATCACTTTTGTTTCTCATCAGTCAGCAAGCTGTTTATTGCAGAAAATGAGTCATGCCCCTGCATTTCTGCCATACTAGTTCAGAGGTCTACAGGTGTGATACCAACAATCAGAGATCGTATCACAGCCTGTAGGTGTAAAATTATTTTTCTTTCTTTGCATTCCTGCATAGATTTCATTTGCATTTTCTCCAGGATGCTTTCATATCTATCACCAGAAGTTCTCAGTAGTGATTACCAGCTTTTGTTGTTTTATGTTGTATTTCTGAGTCTATTTTTAATATTGCTTCTGACTACTGCATGTGCAGGCTTGTCTCAGCAGTTCAATCCTGAGTGTCAGGCATTCAATTAAACAGGGTATTTTATTCAAGGAGACTGCAGTGTCTACCCCAGTAACTATGTGAGCAAGTAAGAGGGAAGGCAGGCAAATATTTCCTTTGAATATGGCATAAAATCTGCAGCCATATGTGAAAAGATCACAGGATTTGTGTTTCTTTAACATGATTATTTTCTTTCAATAGTGTGTAAAATTTTGAGGGGTGAAGTTTAATAATGGGTGTTGGTGCAATGAAATTGGGTTTGCATGTGTGACATAGCAGCAATAAATTTGTACATAAGTTTTGGATAATGCCACTCTGGTTTATGTATTTTTGGGGGGTTGAGTTATTATACAAGACCATTTTAAAGTATGCATTTTCAGGAGTGTGTATAGTGATCTATGTGTGATATTTTGAAACTTTCACATTTCAAGCATTTTTTCCCCATTCTTTTGAAGCTGTTGACTTAGACACTGAACTTGAATGTAAAAGAGCTACTCACACGTGATTAAAAAGAATTTAATATTCCTACTTTATGCTGCAGGACTGTTATTAACAAAATATGTCCACAAGAGTAGTTATTACTGAAGCCGTAAATTTCTAAGAAGCATCACATGAATTTGTAGCTAGTAATCTATTTTCAAAAACAGCTTTATACATTTAAGATCATAGCTATATTTGCTTTTTAATTTCACCTAAACCATAGTCTGGAGGGTCATCATTAACATTATTGTCTTGCTAGCATTATCAACCCACTGAAGTAAATATAAAGGAATGTCTTTAAAATAACTTTAAAAAATAAGGTTTTGTCAGCTTGGGTCATATTGGCTGAAACTCGTTATTGAGTATTTCCAGGAGTAATCAATTGTTGGAGCAGAGAGGACAGAGAGAACACACATGAGTGTATTCAGTAGCTGAGGACTCAAGTTTTTACCCCTTCACTTACCTCAGCTAAAGATTGGGATTGCATGTGCCCATGCTATAAAATACATTTTGTTTACTAGACACCTAAAAAAAAAGTCAAGTCGCTAGTGAAAACGGGATTTGGATATTTTACCATGAGAAATAGTCTTGGTCAAAGACTTTGTCATCCAAGTGGAACATATATTGTTACATATATTCAGATTTAAAATTAAAATGTAAAGTATCAAATGATCCAGTGATAGCATCTGACAGTTTACAGGTGATTAGAATATTGACAACTGTGACTGTACATTTAGGTGACATGCAGAGTGATAACTACGCTCACAGTCTGAGTCTGCATTTCAGTTAATTGACATTCCATGGAATATTTTCCTCTGGAATGTATTTGCAGGTCAAATGGCAGGAACTGAGGGTGTTATGTTCATAGGTCCAAAATTTAAATGGGACAAGACAAATTTGATATCTACATGCAGTGTACCTGAACACTTAACAGTCAGTTGAACATTTCTTATATGAACAGTGTAAATGGAATAATTTCTGAGTGAAATTTCATTAAATAGTGCAGCCTTACCTGCATCCAACTTCCCAAGACTGAAATACAGTAAGTCATCTCTGATAACTTCTTGCTTCTTGAGATATACAGTAATTTCATGTGTATAAGGCACACCTTTTTCACTGAAGTTTTGATCCAAACCTGGGAGTGCGCCTTATACACCGGTGTGCCTTATATAAGGACAAAGTTCAGAAGTGCGAGCTGCGTGGGGTGCCCCTGCCACCATGTGAGCAGCCCCTGCTGCTGCACGGGTAGCCGAAGCAGCTGGGGTGGGGGATGGGAGTCTGGGGCCTGTGGCACAGGGAGGGTGCCTGGGGCTGCATTTAAAGGCTACGCCAATCCGTGAAAACTGTTTGCAAATTGAGCACCTGCCAGTATTCTGTCACTAATTTGTTACTTTGTTGCACATGGATCCTCACTTCAAAGAAAAAGTGCACCTTATACACCAGTGCACCTTATATATGGACAGCGTATGGGGACTTGCCAGCAACTCGGAAGTGTGCCTTATACTGTGGTGCACCTTATAGGCATGAAATTACTGTACTTTATTTTTCAACCTTTATAAGACATCAAAAGGATTGACTTTTTCCTCTGTAACAGACTGCTGCCTCCTCTTTTCTCCTTAGTAAGGAAAATGCATTGTCAAGAGCTGAACCAACTCCTGCTGCTGTATTAATTAATACCAGCACCTGGATCTATCAGCAGCAAGACAGCCAGATTCACACTAGGGGATAAAAAACAATCTGCACCTTGTCAGCCCTGCCACACTGGGAGCACTCACAGGTCTGCAGCCCCTGGTAATTACTCACCCGGGTCTTCACACTGCCTGCATTTCCATTTTGATTGTTGGCATTGCACAGCACTGCCTCATCTGCCTAAAAAGGTGGGAAAAAGTGAACAAAGTGTGCCAGGTCTGGTAATTACACCACTGTCACCTCTCCCAGCTCCTGGAGCCCATCAGTAAAATGGTAGTTGTCAGTCTCCTGTTAACTGTTTCATTAGAAGGGAATGATTATGTTAAGTTGAGTGAATGAGTCGACACTGAGAATCAACACCTTCTGAGCAGCTGTGAAAACATTTACAATGGATTTATGTACCAAGAGCCTAAGTGAAATTAGAAAGGACAACCATGGGTCAAACAAATTAATAAAAATGGGAAAAATATTACTTTAAATTAATTTTGTGTAGTTGAAGAATAGATTTGGAATCCTGAAAAGAAAACAAAACTGTATTTTTGAGGGCCTGCATATATTAGAAAGCATTTATAAAGTTGTGAACTAAACTCCAATGAGAGGAGTTCTCTAGGTTGTGTCAGCAAATTTACATTTTCAATATATTTTCAATATTTTCACTTTTTAAAAGTGTTTGTGATATTTATATGTTGATATCGAAAAGATAATTTCTTTCAGGACCGGAGAGGGAAACATCAGTGGGTTCTGCACAAAAATAGGGTAGAATACATCAATAATTCTGACCCACATTTCAGCACTGACAACACAGCTCAGTGCAGGCTCTGTCTCGGGATTCCAAAGGATGAATCCACAAGGTTTATTAAATTTCATTTAGATTTTTTAATGTAGAAAATATCGTATAAAAACTTATTTACAGTAGAGTGACAAGCTGATTTTGGATAATGTGCCAGTGATATGATTAGAGTATTTCAGACATTTCAAAATTTTTCTCCTAAGCCTTTTCCACCACATAATCAGAAGGAACTTGTTAGAAGTGTTGATACATAGAATGATAAGGCCACATGGACAGAGAGATTAACAGAGGATTCTGTTTTAAGTTTATGAGCATCATCATCAGTTGTGCATGTTACAGGAGATAGAGAGGAGTCAGAAATCTGGGATAAAACTATTAAGCTTGGTGCTATTTTTTTCTGAACAGAGCCTATCTCCAGCTGCAGATCAGCTATCAGTAGTTTAGCTATATGTGGGAATTGCAGCCTTGCATGCATCTTAAAAATAATGATCACTAAATGCTACTTGTGGTGTTTGTACCTCAAACTGATCACCTGCTGTTGCAAGACAGAAGAGAATTCCAAATCTGTAGTCATCTTGAAGTCCCTAAGTACCTCCTGCTCATATCAGTAGCCAGTAGGATTTGTGTATTTTGTCAGATAAAAGGTAATATAGATATTTATTGCCAGTTTTGAGTAAAAAGATTCATTCTGCTTCTTCTATAAAGGATAACCACCTCACCAACCAGATGATTACTGTGAGCTCCAGAACAGCCCCTATGTGGCTTTATTATTATTATTATTGCTATTATTATTATTGTTATTCTTAATGACATCGTGAATTATGTATATTTAAAATCTCCATGTGAACTGTCCCTTTTGATGGCCAAAATTCAAGCTTGTTGAATCATAGCATTTCAAGTAGGTTAAAAGAGAATAGATAGCTTTGATGAAGGGATAGCACTTTGTGGTGATTTATTTTCCTGAATCATTGTTAGAGCAACACTGAGATTTCCATTTTGGGCTGTCATCTTCATAGGTAAAGTCAGCTAAATAATGTCTGTACGTGGAGACACAGAGGAAACAACCAGACAGGAATACCTGCAGGGTTTGCTCCAAAATATTCCAAGTGGCAAAGAAATCCTGCCCCGTGCCACAGAATCTGGTATGGATGGGTTCATTGTGCAGACAAAACAGAGTTTTTACTTTACAGCACTTCTCTTGTAGGTGCTTTAGCCAAGGCAAGGGCAAGGGTTTCAAACAAAATAGAATAAAAAATAGAATTTACAATCATTCATTTTATCCATAGAAAGATTCCCCAGTCCAGTGGTTACTGGAGAATGCCAAAATTTTATATTTGTTTCTGTAGGAATTTATGTATTTGAAGTGCAAATTTGAGAATTTTGGTCCTTCTTTGAGAAATCTGTCAGCTTAAAGATCAACAATAATGGGGTTCACAGTGTAACTCCCATAAATTGTAAGAGATATTTGTTGGCTAAGCAGTAGCGGTTAAAGGGTTTTAACTTCAGAATCTTCACTTCAACATTTTCTAGCCTTCAGTATTGCCTGCCAGCTCTGTGCCAGGATGAGTGCATGGAGTGGGATGGATTGAAGAGATGGCCAAATGTGTAATTCTTCTCTGTTTTGAAGGTGGAATACTTCTCTGGAGTTGGAAATGAGGCATGTGTTGTTCCTCATACCATAACTTTCAAGGTGGTTTGTTGCTCAGGAGGGCCAGGATGGTTTGGTTTTGCTTTGAAAGACTGTAAATTTTGTGCTTAAAAATACCATTTCTTATTAAATTCTCTGTTTCTCACAGTTAACTGGGAGAATAATGACCAAACCAAGAAATCAGGACCTCTCCTATTGGTTTATTCCTAGTATTTATTCCTATTTTCTTGCACCTGCTGCCAAAACAACCAGCTGTGTATTACTTTATGTAGTGCCACAGCAGGGAATTCAGAAAAATACTATAAGTAATAGTTAAGCAAAACCATTCAGCCAAAAATGGTTAATGTTAAATAAATATAAAATTTTAAACCACATACAGCGATGTGCCAGAGACAGAAAAATTACTACATCACAACACTGGCAAGAAATTTCAAATACACAATTATGACTTTTATTTTGTTTTGGCTTGAAACCTGTTAAGGTTAATGAGTGGAATCTTGTCTCACCTTCTCTCATCTTATAATTGCTGTAGCTGGTCACAAACCCTAATAATATAACATTATTAAAAAAGCTCTGAGCTGGAACCAAATGAGTCTGTATTTCTACTGCAAGAGAGCATGGGAGCTTTCTGAACCCAATGGGTAATAATAGATCAAAATGCTCAGAAAAAGACAAAAAAGAAAAAAGAAAAAAAGAGAGGAAAATTTGCTTTGCATCAGATATTATTCATTATTAGGCATAACCCAGCCCATGAATAGACACATCCTTTTCGTGTATTCCTCTTATACTTTACTCCCATCAGAGTTCAGAAATCCAGTAGAGCCGCATTATCCCCCTGTCCTTAGCAATGGTGGTTATGGGGAAAAACAAATAAACATGGAAAGGGATTGATCTGCTGTAGAAAACTGTCATGAAACTCTTTTGCAACACAGCATTATTGACGTAAGCCATTCTCTTGGTATATTGTTTTGAGTTACAAACTTACTCCACAGGCTTTTTGTTCTAAGTTTGTTTTGTCTTCATAAAACTTTTATTGATCTCCTGCATATTTCTCCTGACTTTTAAACTTTTAATCTCTTATTAATGTGCTCATTTGAATTGAAGGCTAAAGTAAAAATCTGTTTTACTGTATTAAAAGTTTGTTAATATACAGGCAGGTATATCTATCCAGTAGATCTACCTAGCTGAGGAATATGCACCTAGATACACAAAGAAATTAGATGTAGAGAGAAGCCTGGAAATTCTGTTTTGCTAATTCATGCATTCTCCTAATAGAATTTATCCAAGTAAATAATTGTAGCTCATCTAAATAATCAAAATTTTAACTTGTACTTTATACATCAACTCTTCTGAATCTATTAATACTTTTATCTACTGGATTTCTTCCTCAAAATATAAAATATTTATAACATCAAAAGCAAGTACACCTTAAGTCCAACAAATGTTTAAATCAAGGAACAATTAACATATGCTGACTTGTAGGCCGAAGATTTCCAGATTACACATACTTTGTTAGCAGTTTTAGACTTTATATGTTCATATACTCAAAAAAAAAATAAAAAAATTAAAACTGCTTCTAATAACTTTAAATGGTTTTAAGTATATTTTAAATTTCCCCAAGAAATGAATATAAACACTGTGTATAGTGAAAACCAGATTCTGAACTGGATAAATTCTGATGTTTTTGTCCCTCTCAATCACACTTTTTTCTCACAGAAGTCAGAAGAAATATTCAGTCTCTGATTTTTGTAATTTTACTGTCTCTGTGATATTGTCTATAATGGTTTTGTGCATTCTTTTTCCAAAGTATGTGCACTGTATGTTTTTATAAGTAAGGGGAGATTAACATTTGCTTTATCTCTGAACAGGGGATGAGGAAGAGCCTAAAACTGTATTCTTTCTGCAAATTGTATTGTTCAGGCTGCTCCAGTGGTTTGTTTTGTTTTGCTTTGTTTTCAGACAGCTACATTAGATAAGACTAAGAAAAATGGTGGGCTTAAAACTGTTCTTGAATATTTTGGTTATCAGAAAAGGGTCAAAAAGTTTTGGCAGGAATATTTGTTCCCCATCCTGCCACCCACTCCCCTGCCCCCAGGATACAAAATCCTCCTGATATTTGAGAGACTTTACTGAAAATTGTTAAGATGAAATATGACAACCTGAAAGAATTTTTTTTTAATTGCAAGGGAATGGAAATAGACATTTTAAAAGAACAAGCTTCAACAAGAAATAGTTATGCTGTAGTTCTGGCAGACAAAGCAAGATGTCTTCAGCTCAGATTTCTCAAGATCTGAGGGAGTAAATCTGTGTATGGCTCCAAATATTCTAAAAATGTTGGACCCTGTTCTGCAGTTTCCAGGCATGGAACTGCTGCAGTTTGGTTCTGTGGACTTCTCAGTTATGGAGAAAGTAGAATACATTAAGTCTCTGGATATAAAATTATAGAGAGAGATTCTCTTATCAGCTGAACCCCGTGCCTCACTGTATCTGGGTAAATGTGTTTTATATGGCCTTCCATAAACTTTGTACTCTTTCTTTTTTACTAGCAGATTTCAAAGTTGGAAACACATAGAAGTGGAATGAGCAGGTAGTAAGGTGCTAAAAAATCAAAAAATACTTATTTTGGGATATGTTTTTCTAATTTATTATATGTTTCACTACCATTATATGGAAACTAGTCACACAAACAATTTGCGTATAAATACAGAAAACTGACATGTCTATTTTTAGAGATCTTAATTTTTTAGCAAATCAGACAGTTTGCAACCAAAGCTGCATGTGTGCAAACACATTCCTACACAGTGCCAAAATATGTATTTCTTTGAACAATATTCATTTCCATATCGTTCCAATTCCGAGTTTTTTCCCTACTTGGGGTCTTCAGTCCAGCTGTGTAGAGTCCATTTGTGAATTGTATAGTAAAAAGGAGTCTCCCTTGAGTAAGAAGAGCTCTTTAATTCCTTGTGCTTGTGGAGGATTCAAAGTGAAATAAAAGAATTGCTTCAGAGTGTCACCATTCCAGTGATTTAAAATAAAACATAAAAAATAAATAAAAAGGCAATTGTTGATTTAAGGAACAATGCTCCTTCACTGCTAATAACAGGGAATTTAATGATCTGTTTTGCTCCATTTAAAAGACAAAAAAACCCCTTCCAAAATTAATCAAAACTAAACCAAGACAATTGACTTAAACTGTCTTAGAGAAAGCATTTGCTTTGCTGCACACTGTAGATGTGCATTCTGTTTTTATTCCCCTCCAGACTTCTTAAAATCACATTGTTATCTTAGTCTTTGAAATGTAAAAATGCTAGCACATCAAAGAAATATTGTGATGGTCAAAGAAATTTAGGAGAGTGTATATAATGAATACTTAACACTAGAGCTTTACTTCTCTTTATTTTATTTTATTTTGTACGGCTATCCATTGTAGCAACTTAGAGCTGGAAAATGAGGCATGAAATTGTTTGTAGAAGGTTCAGTAAATTGAATCTTAAGCATTTGTATGTTTGCTGCAAAACTATGCTTACAATTTTAGTCATAACATGGGTATCTTTGTATTTGTTCTGTAGCTTGTTAAACAAAAAAAAAAAACAGATAAGAAAAACAGCAGCAGAGAAAAAAATTTTGAGAATTAAAAAGAAAAAAAATGGAACACACATCAGGAGACGGAGATGAGGAGACCCTCTGTGAATGAAGAGGTGTTTTAGTCATGCTGAGGATACAAAAAGTGAATTAACCTTCTCTAAACTTATAGGATTCAGCCCCTCCATAAGACCTAGAGGCAGACAGAACGTGAAAGCCACTCCTCCCTGGCACCATGTTTATCCAGCTTGCAGTATTTAGGGCTGCCTGTTCAAAGTTTGCTCCACTACCTTTACCTGTTCTTCTTTCCAACAGTAAGGAGTAAGAACTGTTTCCTAAAGGGAATGCTCTGCTTGTCTGAAATCCTGTTTTCTTGTTCTGCTGCCTTCAGCCAAGATTCCCACTTATATCAAACTTTCCCCTAGGTCAGGAGTAAATTCCATCATGTGATGGGTGATCCCATTCTCCTGGGGCTCTTCTGGAAATGTCCGTGTGGGGAAATGTTAGTGTGTTTGTTTAAAATGGCAGGGAGGCACCATTGGCTGGCCTGGCAAAACTGTTTAGGCCAGCTCTGTGCTTCTGTCCAACACAAATCAACTTCTTTTCATCTGGAGTATGGATTTGTAGAGGAATGCTAGCTGAAAAAGTAACACTTACAAAATAGTAGAAATCATTAAAACTAGTGCACTTTACACATACAGAATCTCCATCCGTGAGATATTTTGAATGAGTCTCTATGCTCCTAATTTGGGGATTAAAAGACAGACAAAGACAGTTCTAGTTTAGGGGACAGGTGTTGCCAGAAAAAAAGGCAGGAGCTTTTTTTAAAGTGGAGAGTGAAAACCTCTTTCTCTCAGTTTACTATAAATTGGAATTTAAGGGGCTTTCAGACAGAAAAGTATGGGTTTAGGAATAACAGTTTTTTACTGATGTATTTACAAGACAAACAAGAACATTGGTTATATAAAAAAAACCCCAAAAAATAAAAAAAACCCGCAACAAACTAAAGAAACAACGATAAGACAGAACAAAACATAGTTCTTTTTTCCAGTCACAGACACTCTTCTCCTCCATGTGGACCCGGTGGGGAGCAGGGCAGGCCCCTCACAGCTGTGTCAGCACAGCAGGAGCAGGGAGGCGAGGCAGCAGGGCTGTGTCCCAGTTGGGAGAAGGATGAAGGAAAACTTTGCTCACAGCACTTGGGTCCCGGTGCTCAGCTTTGTTCTCAGAAGCAGGAGGTGGTAGCAGT
>VRYO01001269.1:35377722-35443531 GCA_009812075.1 Sialia sialis | reverse complement strand
AATCAAGCCAGCTCATCTCATTCCTTTGTCTTGAGCAATTAACGACTCCAGCGCCGCCTTGCTAGCTCTTTAACATGATCATGGGAAAAATTCTCAACTTTTTTACCAAGAGAAAAAGTAGATCCACCCCCCGCAACCCCCAACAGTTGGTTTCATCTAAATTTTAAGTACAGTAATTTCGCGACTATAAGGTGTACCCTTTTGACTAAAATTTTTATCAAAGGCCGGAGATGCGCCTTGTAGTCCGGTGCGCCTTATATGTGGACAAAGTTCAGAAATTTGCCAACCTGGAAGTGCGAGCCATGGCAGCCAGCACCAGGAGCGGGCAGGAATGCCGGGGCCCATGGCACGGGGAGGGTGCCTGGGGCTGCATTTAAAGACTACGCCGCTCCGCGAAAAAAGGTTTGCAAATTGAGCACCTGCCAGTAAACTCCATGATTGCATGATTCTATCACTAATTTGTTACTTCGTTGCATGTGGATCCTCGCTTTTTTTTAAAAAGTGCGCCTTATAGTCCGGTGTGCCTTATATGTGGACAAAGTTCGGAAATCTGCTGACAACCCGGGAGTGCGCCTTATAATCCGGTGCACCTTATAGTCATGAAATTACTGTATTTACTTCCAGGAGTAGAAACTTAGCTGCTGCATCCATGGACCAGTTCAGTGTGTGCTATTTCACCCCACCAGTCCAATTTGGTCCTCCATATAATCCAAGACATCTTCAAACAGAGTCCTTCTGGGATATCTTACCTGAGGAAAACGTTTGAAAATATTGAGAAATCTGAGAATTTACAACTCATTTAATCAACATATTTTCATGAAGTGATTTAAAATAAAATGCTTGGTGGGTTGAAAAATTCTACTAATGTATTGCTCAGGAATGTCAGAATATCAAAAGAAATCTGACACGTTCCCTACATACATCTTTGATTCAGAATAGTTTGATCAAAATGGAAGACTTCCAGTTATAGGCAGAGTTGATGAAAAATAAACTGTTATCATTGAAAAAAAAAAAAAAAAAGGAAATTCTGCTGCTGTGCATGAATTCCTTCAGTTGTCCTCCTCAGGTATTTTCTTCTGCCTGAATTAGTAGAATTAGTAGAAAAGATCTCATGTGTCATTTTTTTGTTCAATGGTCAGACACCAGCTTTATATGAAGTTTAACAGTGTTATGAACCAGATATAAAATAAGTGTGTGTAGTTATCTACATATAATTCTCTATTATCATCTCTCTGTAGATGCATTTCTCAGGATATTAAGTACCACTTTAAAGAGTCTGTGGTAATTTCAGTCTTCAGTAGAATACTTGAGAGGGCAGTCAAATAAAATCTATTATCCCTTTGTCCCTCAGGAAAGATAAGAGGTGTGGAAAATTAGTTCTTATTGCCAAATCACGTTTTATCCATTCCTATGTCATATATCCTGACTTTCTTCATTCACTGAGAAGATCCTGGTTTACACAGGATGAAAGAACAGGAAAGGTAATGTCCAATCAGTTCCTCTCTCATTTTCATGCTCTTCCATATATCATAATGCTGATTAATTTCATTCTTAGGTTCATTCAGTTCAGCATATGAGAGGGGTCTGGGCCTCATTTGCTTTGATCCTGAGGGGAAAATGCCAAAGATACATGTCTGGCCTGTATGGGGATGTAGAATATGTATAATATCTTTCTTAAGACAGTTTGATTAAAGTTGATACCAGTTACAGAAGTTTCAGAGTTTGAGAACAGAATTAACATATCCTATATGAACAGTCATGTCCTATATAAACAATCAGAAAATGTAAAGTTGTTTTTTTTTCTTCCTTTTTCCCTTGGATGATTGTGACTAAGGCATTATGTTCTGTAATTCTTAGTTCCTTACAACTTAATAGTTTAAACTTCTGCAACAGAATTAAGTGAAGGATTATTGCTAATTTTTGGTTCCAGTGTGCAATGATGGCAGTTATTATATAAGGTACCTAATCACAGGAAACTTTATCCAAGGTATTAATGCCTGCCCACTCACATTTACATAATTTATAATAGTGTGTAATACTTCACATTTATTTATTTATTTATTTATTTATATTCTAGAGATGTTTTTATATTCTGTAATACCTTTAGAGATTTATGACTGCCCTCATCCCTAATGTGGGGGTCAGGAAAGTGGTTGCATTTCATACATGAAGGTAAAAGAAATTTCTGTGTAAACAAAAGTTTAAATTATAAAAGAAGGGAGAGGGTGTGTAGGTAAATCAAGGGAAATGGGGTAGGACAAATGACCATGAATGGCATATAAGTTCAGGAATGAGCAAACCAATCCACTCTGGTCCCATTTGCAGTCAGCAGTGTGCTCTTTTGCAAATCCTGTCCTGGGATGCATTAGCAACAATCTTGCCAGATTCAAAAGAGAGTTGAAGCTGCTTCCTAATGGCCAAAGCCAAATCAAATATTGGATTGGAACTCTCTCATCCAAGGAAAAGCTGAGAGAGCTGGTGTCATACAGCCTAGAGAAGGGAAGGCTTTTATGCTTATATATATGTATTGAGAAGTTTTATATACTTATTGATGTGTAGAAATACCTGAAGGTATAAAAAAGGCATAACCAGATTCTTTCCAGTGGTGCCCAGTGACAGGCCAAGAGGTAGGTAATGGGTTTAAACTGAAATGTGGGAGATTTCATCAGAATATCAGGAAGCTCTTTTTTCTACTGTGATGCTCGCTGAACACTGACCCTAGGTTTCCCAGAAACTTTATGTAGTCTAAGTCATTGTTGGGGGTTGGGGGGGCTGGATCTACTCTTTGCCTTGGTAAAAAAAGCTGAGAATTTTTCCCATTATCATGTTAAAGGCCTAGCAGGGTGGCGGTGGAGTTGTTAATTGCTCAAGACAAAGGAATGTGGATGGGGGCTGGCTGGCTTTGATTGCTGGTGGTTGGGGGGTTTGGGTTGCTTTTCTCCTCCCTGGGGGGACACTCGCCGACTTGAACACAGAGGAGAGAGGTTCTGGCTTCTTCCCTTTGGTTCGGATTTGCCTGCATGCCCCTGCACTGCTACCACCTCCTGCCTTTAAGAACAGTGCTGAGCACCAGGACCCACGAATGGTGAGCAGTTTTTCTGTCTCCCATCTGGGACACGGCCCTGCCTTGGCTCCCTACTCCTGCTGTGCTGCTGCTGCTGTGAGGGAACTGCCCTGCTCCCCACCGGGACCACGTGGAGAAGAGTGTCTGTGACTGGGAAAAGGACTGAGTTTTGTTCCGTCTGATTGTTGTTTCTTTTATAGCTGCTGTTCTTGTTTGTCTTGTAGATATATCAGTAAAGAACTGTTATTCCTAAACCTATACTTTTTCTGCCTGAGAGCTCCTTAATTTCCAAATTATAGTGAACTGGGAGGGAGAGGATTTTCATTCTCCATTTTAGAAAAAGCTCCTGTCTTTTTCTGGCAACACCTGTCCCCTAAACCAGGACAGTCATCCTTGCAGATATTAAAAAAAAATTCTGAATATGGTCCTGAGCAACCCATTCTAGGTGGGCCTGCCTGAGCAAGGCAGCTGGACGAAATGATCTCTAGAGGTCCCTTCCAACCTCAGCCATTCTGTGATTCTGTAAAGACAGAAGAAAAATTGCAACTTCAAGGGCAAAACCAGTTTCTGTTCTCAGAGGAAAATAGTGGCTGCAGCTATTCTGATTTCAGAGACTCCACTGTATGCAATATTCACTATTCTTCTAAGTACATATTTCTTAATAATTCAGTTTGAGCTCCTATTTTGGTCAGCAGTATTTTGGAATGAACCTAAGATCAATAACTCTGGGGTGCTGAAGGAAAGAAAATTCATGGCAACCAATTCTATGTACTTCATTAATAAATTTAAACAGAAGAGGCTAATTCTAATAATGAGGGAATAACAGAAGTTTCTCTTTTAAGATTTACTCACTTTGTAAATGTAGCACTCTTTTATTTCTTGCACTCATGGGAAAGAAAAAAAAACTTCAAAGTGCTTTGCTATTTGATTCTGAGCAATATGCAGTCTCTTGGTCTGTCTGCCTCCAAAATCAGAGGAGATCCCCCCTTTGCTGATGAGTATTTGGCCTGGCTGGTTTTGCTACGCAATCATTTTGCCTCTGTAGTCTGTTCCTCTTTTCAGCATTAACATTCCAGCTGCACTTCGGTCTCAGTGGGGCTAGGTTTCTGCTGTGCTTTGTGGACACGTGCCTCAGACAGCTTAGAAGATGAGGAGGAAAAACCGTATTTCGGGAAGCCAGAGGTAGGGATAGAAGTGGAGTTCAGGCTGATATTTTGGACTAATGTGTGTGTATGGGAGCATGCTGGATGTCTCTGTGTCCATGCCACCACCCTTATGCTTAGGCAACCTAGTCCAACTCTGTAAAGCATCAAAAATACACAGCAAAAAGTGTATGCATGTTATCGTTTAAAAAATCCAGGGAAAGCAATGCTGCCAGGAGTTACATAATCTGTGCTTCTTGAAGTAACTTTAGAGGAGCAGCCATAGGAAGCCACATACCATGTTTTGTGGAGACCTGTCAGGAAAATAAATCCTGGAGAATCCAAGAAGGATGACTCTGGAGTCTTCCATGAGCAATGAATAGAACTCTGATTCAAATTTTGTTTCCGGCCTGTAGCATGTACAGAAATTTCACGCATATAAGGCATACCCTTTGACTGAAATTTTTACCAAAACACGGAAAGTGCGCCTTACAGGCCAGTGTGCCTTATATATGGACAAAGTTCGGAAATTTGCCAACCCGGATGTGCGAGCCTGCCCACCCACAAGCCGAGAGGAGCCACCCAGCCCCGAGTCAAGCCAAGCCCATGGCAGCCCTGAGCTCATGCAATTCCATTACTAATTTGTTACTTTGTTGCACGTGAATCCTCACTGCAAAAAAAATGTGCCTTATAGATGGAAAAAAGTATAGAAAATTGCCAACAGCCAAGAAGTGCGCCTTATACTTATAAGGTGTGCCTTATAGGCGTGAAATGACTGTACTCATGCAGAGAAAAAGATTTTGCATTATTATTCTGTAAACCTTCTGAAAAATCCCACAGAAGAAATGTAGTGGATTTCCTATTAATTATATAATTTTATTTTAAAAGAAGTATCAACTAAATTAATAAATACCTCTACAGCTCATATAATGTAAATGAATAATATTTTTCTTTTTGAATTTAAAATATTTTCTCCTCCTACCAGATGCCTTTGTTTTACCCAATGAGAAAGAAGCCCTAGGAAAACAAACAAGCTTCTGTAATAAAAAATGTAGATGTCCAGGAAGACACTTGTTGTCCTGGATTTCATAGTACAACTCAGGCTGATATCAAATCTGTTTTAAAGTAGTTTAGGAGTTCTATTGGGATATTTTAGAGTCCGACTGTAAAGATTTCATGTTCACTGTAGAGCCCCTGTCCCAAGTAAATGGCACAGACTCAGTGAAATTACTCCTGTGAGTAACTGCTCAGCAGCATGAAGAGATTGCTTTAGAACCCAGCCTGTATCTTGAGGAGAAGGGGGATGGTTTCAGCCCTTTGACATGGTCCATTCAGTTTTTGATATTATAATAAAATATTTTAACATTTCATTAATAATTTTCCTGTTTTTCAATATTTGCTTTCAATTTTTTTGAAAAACCCTATCTTATTGAAATCTGAGGATTTTAATCCAAAATCCCAAAACAGATTGGGATATTTTAATGTCCTAATAGTGCTCAACTCCATTAGAGATTGCATTACTTTTGCATCTCTGTACTGAGCTGTACATATGTAATCAGCTATTATCCATCCCTCTGAACAGAAATGGAGAAAATCTAAATCTCTTAGTAATCACCCTGTGTAGGTATGAATGAATGAATTAAAGAAACACCCTCTTATTAGACTTACAAGTCTAATAGGGGAGCATGGTGGGGTTGTTTTTTGTTTATTTAGAACAGAGAGATTAATTACTCTGCGCTACTCCAGGAAATTTTTCTGTAAATAGAAAACAGCCATATGTCATATTATTCAGATACCTTTTGGCCTTATGGTACAGAAAGCACATTGATAATTTCTTACTGGTTTCTGGATACTTCCTATCTGTATTTTAAGTGAGCTTTTGTTGTTCCTTTTAACAACAACAAAAACCTCAGCTGTATTCTCAGCCACTTGGTAACAATGGCCCAATTTGCATCTTCACGTCCATTCATTCCAAAATTGCCTGTGCAGGTGGTTGCTGCACAGCTCTTTCCCTTTACATATCTACAAAGCCTGGAATTTGTTATCAGTCTGGTTTTAGCCTGGGACACTTTGCAGGGATGGCACTGGCAGAAGTCAGAAATTATCAATTCCGTGCTGACCACTTCTACCATCCCCCACGAGCATCCTCAGTGGTCTGGCTGCCCCTTGAATCACTTGAAGTCTGTTCTTTGCAGCTTGCTTGGTGTCAGTGCTCAAATACTTTGGTACCTCTGTAGCAAGTAGCTGAACAAATGAAATCACAGGAAATTGCCTCCAAACTGGAAAACCCCTTTTTCTCCTCACTAGTTCTATGTCTTGTGTGTTACCTATCTCCTGGCCTCTGTATGTTCTTTCTTCCCTTCCAGTGTCTTTCATTCTATGGCTAAAAACTGTTCATCAAAAGAGCTCACATTCCAAAGCACTATATGGCTGGGTGGTGGGTTTTTTTTCTTGTTGTTGTTGTTGTTTTTTTTTTTTGTTCTTTTTTTAATGACTATCCTGGTTTTGACAGGAAAATTACAGGAAAAACTGGAATGTTTCTAGTTGGGAAATCATATTCTACTGCAAAATAAGTGAGAAAAAATTATGTTGTTTCCCCTATCAATGCATTGACAGGGACATTTCTAAGTCATTACCTCTATCAGCAATGGAACACAAAGCCCCCCAGATATTTCTAGCAATACCCTTCAATCCTGATCAAACTTGGTGGGTTCTGATCTCACTGAATTATCTTGTGAACACACACAACATGTCTGTGTTCTTTGAGATAGAAACACAGCGCTGTTTCCACAAGATGGAAAAAACCACTCTCTTCATATAGTACTTTACTAAGTTGTAGCTGTGTGGACTAGACAAGGGAAAACTCTTGAAATTTTTAAATTAATCCTGTGCCTGGGTCACTCTTTCTCAGCACTCATTCACACAGGAACACTTTGTTTGTATTTAGAAATTTTTATGTGAAGACAAAGTGGCTCATGAAATATTTGCTTGCCTCACACTAGAAAATTCATCTTCCTTTGGTTTAAATGCTTTTGATAATGAACGGTGATTGCAGGTGTGGTGTGAGCTGCTTTTCCTGTAATACTCTTGAGATGGAGCAGTCAGGCAGCATCAATGTGCACTGGAAGGGGAAGGAAAAACTGAAGGGAAGACAACTCTGCACTACAGGAATATGACTAAAATGTGTTCTGTTTTCCCAAATCCGTCATAGATACAGCACCAGGAATTCTACAATTTAACACCTGCTCATGGCAAAGCTAAATTCCTGTCTGGTGTTTTAAGTCTTCCTTTTTTTTTTTTTATTTATGGGATTTCTATTATTGGAATTGTTTGTGTGTACATTAACAACCAAGTGGAAATGTGTTCTGCTTTTCAGAGTAGTACCAAAGTGCCATAACTGAGCTCTTGAAGAGCACAGTCATTGGCTGTTTTGGAAAACCTTGGGTTTTCCCATTAGAGTTTGAGGGTTTGGCAAGGGAGAGTGTTGTTAGAGGGATTTTAAGGTGGGGAAGAGGCTGAGTGTTGTATTCCAGCAAATCAGCAAACAATGAAGAAAAGTATTTTTCTGCAAACTTGTTCCATTTCTGTTTGGCAAACATCTTCTTCTTTCCTTTTTTCTCCCCCTTTTCTTTTATTTTGTTTTATTTTGTTTTTTTTTGGGTTTGTTTGGTTTGGTTTTGGATTTTTGTGGGGTTTTTTGGTGGGTTTTTTTGGTTGGTTGTTTTTTTGAAAACATTAAATACTGGACTTCTTTCATTTAAATAAGTTTAATTAAGTTATTGCCTTACAGGCTCTAGTAGGTCTGCAGTGACAACCTGTTTGCCTGTCATCTGCTGGCCTTCTCTTTCAGTAGTGATTAAAGGTCACCAAATGGGCATCACTAGAAAAGATTTCAACTTAAGGAGTTCAGGCATACTCCCTCCAGTAGAGGGCATTGATACTTGAGCATATAAACCTGAATTCTTTGAGAATAATGTCACTAGCAGGAGATGATCCTGGCAACAAATCTTTTCCCCCACTGTACAAATCCAAAAATGAGTGTTGTATTTATAACCATGTTTTCACTTATGTCTTGCTTCTCTCTCTGAGAACGGGAGAAACTTTGTTTTCTTTTTCAGCTATCTATGTACAATAAAAGGAATCCATATACAACAAGAAAATTACAGCAAATGCCAGTGGTAAGCAAAGGAGAACACTTTTGAGGACAAGTGCAATTTAAAGACTAGGAGTATAAGAGTAAACACTGCTTGGTGTTATATATGTGCTCAGTAAAAATTGTGACCTAGCAATGGAGGAAGCAAGATGAGAGGTATGGGACATGTGAAGAAATGTCTTTAGGGTCATTAAAATAAAAGTTATTCTTTATATAATTAAAACACTCTCTCCAAATTATTCTAGGTTGTAGAGTTAAAGGATATGGGTGCAAAATACCTGTGTACACCTAACAAACAGAAGCGTATCATTAGGAGCTGTCTAGGTGATAACCCAGTGTGACAGAGCTGATTAGTGACAGCACTGAAGTCCTGGGTCTTGGTCTCACTGTCTACCCTGTTACTGCTCCTGCATTCCCAAACAATTCTTCCAAATGTTGAGTGCTCTTTGCAGATCTGCCTTGAAGCCAAGGTGGGAGCCAGTGGGAGGAAATAACTGTTCAATAGGTATTTTGGGAGATGCTCACAGTGAAAGATGATGCCAATTCACTCTCTTTCACCCAAGCAGTCTTTTTCCAAAGGTAACAGGGGCAGGAAAATGTCCATGGGGATGATATTAGTGATCAGCATACAGGTTTTGGTGTCCACAAGAGATCTGGGGATATTTTCCTGCAGGAATGTGTTTAGTTTTATAGGCCTGTTTCCTTGTGCAAGTAAGTGACTGTGTGATCTAGCAACCTGAGTTGAATAGCCAGTCCTTTAGGTCTTTCACAGGCTATGAATACAGTAAGAGCACTCAACCCTTCTGAAGATATGCAAATGGAGGCATTTAAAAGATTTACATTCATCTTTCACAGGCCTCAGAAATATAAATATGAAATATCCAGAACCTTGTCACTTCAGTAATAATTAAGCTGATGGCCTATTATGTTCGATTGCAAATCAATATAGTATCTTTTGGTGCCACTTGAGTTCTTGAGGGTTGGCTTGGGGCCAACACTAGTTATACAATTGAAGAGCTGCAGCTGCATGGAAAACTTCTCTGCCATTTCCATTCAGAAAGAATAGACTGGTAACAATGGTGGCCAGCCTCTTCATAGTAATTGTGTGCAAGTACACATTTTGAAATAGTGTTTTTGTTCAGCAGGTGCTGTTATTTTAGTTTAATTTGAATTTTGAAATATGGAGGAGAGAAGGGGCCTAATCTTAACAGCATCTAACCTACAGCTGTTCAGAACAGGACAGCAAACAGCATATGTTGCTTAGATGAAAATCATAATTGCTTATTCTTCCTGGCATATTAGCAGACCAGTGCTGAGCCTCTGAAATTATGTAGCATTTTCAGGCTTTTACTTTACAAAGTGATCCACAATACTCTGGAAGAACAATTCTAGAACATCTGACAGTGAGTTTTCCCACACGCAGCTACTTGGTTTTTCATCAGAAAACACAGACTGGGTAGAGATAATTTGCCAAGGCAGTGTCAGAAGCACTGATCTCCAGAAATATTAATGCAGTGCAAAGTCTGTATTATTTCAGACTACTGCAAAATCAGAAGAAATAGCTTGTGAAAAAAATGGTGATTTCTGGGGAGCAAACTGTTTGTTTTCCTCCTCTCCAATCCCTAGGTATGTCCTGAGGGGGACACAAAGGTCACAAAGGTTTTGAGTGAATACATTAGTCAAAAATATTTACTGAAAACTTTGTCCAATTTTTTATCCCCGTGGTCTATTGTTTGGAGATTTAAAATCAGTCGTAGACAACTTGCAATTCTTGAAATTTTTCTCCATGTAAGTGTTAGAAAACAGGACATACTAGAAAAATGCAAAAAATTACATAGAAAAGGTGTGATTAGAGTCAAAGTTCAAAACTTTAAATTTTTTTTGTCATAAGTATGACTCAAAAATCTGACTAAAAGACTTTAATTAAAAAGGTATTTGTAAGGATCTTTGAAAAGTAGTGGACATATATTTCAAGCATTTCATATAATCTGTCAAACCTTGTATAATCTAAACTCAGGTGCCATTTTTTTAAGATCAGTGCTTAAGTGAGAATTGAAAGTGAATGAACATCTTTGAAATGAGAACATTTTTATTTAGACGCCTTCAATGTGATCCTTTTTCTTGCCAGTATCTGCTTATGTAGGAGTTTTCTTAATGGTTATTACAGAATGAATAAAAGGTAACAAGTCAAGTTTGGCTCAGGTAAATTCATTAAACCTCAATGACCATTCTGCATATATATTTATATATCACTATTTACTCATTTCTACTTTGGGATGTGCAAAAACAAAGAGAGTTTTTTTTTCATAACTAATATCCTGTCAGTTTCAAATACTTTCTAGCTGAAATTTTATTTAGATCAAGATCCTGAGGGAAGGAGAGACAAAAAGATGTGTGTATCATTGTGCTGCTCATCAGCCCCACTGAAGATGCTAGTTTTGTACTAACCTCAGAGGGAAAAGTAAAATAATGCACTCCTAATTCAACATGCAAATAAAAACAAAGTTTCTTCATGAAATATTTCCCTGAAAACCCAGAGGTTTATTATGTTGAAAAGATTAAAGTAAAAAAGTGTGATACATGAGACAATCACTGTCTGGTTATGACAAAATTACTTCTTTAAAAAATTATTTTTTTTTGCTTAATGCTTTTCAAAGGAAAACAGAATGTGAAAAAAAAAAATTACAGAGTAATGTGCAAGTTTGGGGGTGGGGGGCAGTTTATCCACCTGGGAAGGCTGGCTAGGTGAGGTGCTCTGCTATGTCTGCCACTCAAAAATAAAGAAGCAGTTGAGAAGAATCTGTTTCTACCTGCCCCTACAGAGGTCCCAGTAACCCAGGTTCTTGTTATGGACCCTTGGGGCAGGTTAGAGGGAACAGATGAATGATGGTGTTTGTAAATAAATATATTTTATTTCAGAAAAAATTGGTTGCAATGGAAAGCAGGTATGTAGCCATTTTGGTTGTTATTATCTATAGTAATATGGCACTCAAGTAGCATTTAAGGAAATACATAAGGAAAAAAGAGAAGGGAAGAAGGGATGAGAAAAGACCTTATCACCCATTGACCTCAAAACAAGACTTGGTTGGTTTAATTTTGGAGTACTTTGAAGAGGTTTTTTTTTGGTGACCAGATTGTCTCAGTTTGACTTAATAGAAGCAGAGACAAAAATCTTATTCAGATTCTCTAGAGTAATGTATTCTAGTAAGAAATTACATTGATAGAATTAATTTGATTCCTATTCAGTATTCCAGTTCTGGAGATTCTTGTGTCCCTTCTGTAGTTCAGTAGAGCTGTCCAGGCAGTGCAGTAATATATTTATAATACCTGCATGCATGCATGTTTCTGCATGTGAACCTGGATCTCATTGTCCTTTCCATTTCTTCTCTCCACTGCTAAGGACTACATTGGAAAAGATTCCCAGTATTTCCCTATTTAGTATTTCAAACTCTTATGAAAAATGCTGGCTCATTAGAGAAATCATCACAAGGTATATTGAGTAAATTTCCTTTCATAGCAATTATAATTCCTCAGAGACAAGGGATGTACTATGCAGAACAGAAGAAATTTTGAAAGTCATGCCATTCATCAACTTAAAAAAAAAAATCTATTCTTCCAGGGCAACAAAACAAATCAGTCATAAATGATTTCAGCCAGCAATTAAGAAGGAATAGATTGAAGATAGGCAGCATATTTCAGCATCAGTGATATAATTTGTTGATGACAAGTTGTTGGAATTTTTTTGGTGTTTCTTTTTAAATTTTATTTTTGTACAAATTAGATCAGACAATATTTTACAGAACCTTTTTCTCTAATAAAACAGATTCTACTCTTCATTTCCTTTTTCTTTTTCACTAACAGGTTTCCAGCTGGCCTGGGAGGCTTATCACCTCTATCTAGTTATTAACAGTCCATTTGCTTAAGTACCTACCATAATTACTTTGTATGGTTCCTCCGAGAGATGCTTCATTTAAGGAACTCCAGGAAAAGTTCTGGTCTGACTGACAACCACACAGTCACATACCTGCCACCTGCTAGCATCTCTTAAGCCAAAATAACTTCGTGGGAGAGAGATTCCGCACTTGTCTATATTTTAAAGATTTTATTTCCCATCTCTCTTTTCCCATTCCCTAATCCCATTTTAAACTGCCTTTTCCCCCCATGTTTAGCTCTTTATGTACTATCAGCCCTGAGTTTCCACACTAGCTGCTGCTCTAAATTTTGAGGTAGGATACTGTGCAATGCATGTAAACCAGAGGGATTGCATGAACCGAATTTAGCAGGTGCCTTGTTTCACCATGATATGTTAACAGAATTTTGTTGTCCCCTCTGACTCCTGCAACTCCATAATCTAGGGAATTACCTTAAAAGCTATTCTTTAGGATAACTAAAAGTTGGAGTAAAATATACTCTTTAGCATGTCATGTTAATGATTTTATTTTCTGGTTGCTTATTTTAGTTTCATTCACTGTGGGTTTACAGACTGCCATTTTCTTTAAACTTTACTTAAAATGTTGAAGTGAAATGAAAGAATTATTTCCTTTATTTTCACACCTTTCACATGGCCTGAATCAAAGCCCTGTATCAACTTCTTTGATAAAGTCAGGACCAGGTCAACTCAACCTCTGTACACTTTTTTTCACACGTTTGCTCTGGGTTTAGGTTTGTAACAGACCTTGAATTACAACTGAGCCAGGATAACTAAGTCAGTGGCCAGACATAAATGGTCCCAAAGTAATATTGTCCAGAATTTCAGGCTTTTTAAGCTCAAATGATTACAACAGAAGGGACGAGACTGAAGACTGTTTGAAAATGTAAATATGCTTATAAGGAAGGACAGGCAGCCCTTCCCTTTTTGAATAAGAAGTTAGAGCAGTGAAATAATTTCTATCTCTTGTAAGTGTCTTATTGAGTGAAAATGCCACTCTAAGTCTATCAAAGACAATAGAAAGACTCAGTAAATCTGGGTATAAATACTTCCTGTGTCCTTTCTTTAGTGCCTGTGTACCTAAAAATAATTAGAAAAAATAAGGCAACAAACAAATAACAAAAAACCCAAACACAAATTAAAAAAAAAACAAAACAAAACACCCCCCAATCTCCAGCCCCCCCCCAAAACCCCCTGAAACCCCATGAATCCAAAGCAAGACACTGCCATGTTGTTTTAGGTGTAATAGATACAAAGATTTCTAAATGCTATTTAACTGTTGTTTTCTATAGGAGAACAGCAATAGGATATTTATCCACCAGATGTGACTGTAATCACTACAACTATTGAAAAGAAAAAAAGGCAAACTGTCATTATGTATAGGTTAGCCAATAAAAAACATGATGAAGGCTTTGTTCAGTCATTTTAATGCACCACCATGTAAGTGCTGCAGATTTTAATCGTGTGCCCAGCAGAACTGTACCTTCAAATTTATGTCTTAAATACATAAGTCAAATAAGTATAGCACACTGAAAACAAATTTTGGACCCATGGATGAGGCAATACACACCTGTCAGAATCCAAATGTGCCATAAAACTGGCCTTCAGCAGTGCCTTGTATAATTTGTACTTCTTTTGTAAACCTCTTCTTGCTAGCTCTAGAAACAGGAATTTATGCTGAAGAGTGACAGAAGTTGAACTGCAGAGGTGTGACCAACAGTACTATGGCAACCTGGAATGCTGGGTATGTGAAGAGGCAGGTAAGACCCCTGTGGATCATCAAATGCCAACCTGGCTATTATAATGAATGGTAATTGGTTAAATTATTAAGCATTCTATTGCTTATCCCAGAGTAACTAAATGGCCTTGCAGTTGCTATATAATTATTGGATGACTGATGGCCTGTTTTCTCCTTGTGATTTTTGTAGTTTCTTGTCTGTCATGATAACAAGACAGTCTGAATCTCTCTTACTAATCATAGGACCTGTAGGGTGCTAAATGCCTTAGATTCATCAATTTTATAATGAACTTGGCATGTTGAGTTCTCTTGAGGATTGGTTGTCAGGGTACTATAAAACAAAATATTGTTGCCACAGGAAACAGGTGTTTTGGTTAGGGTACTGATCTGAGATTTAAACTTTATGTCCTCTGCTAAACCCAGCAGAAAGCCAGAGTTTGCACTCCAAGTTATCAAATATTCAGATTACCTAAGCTCTCACTAGAGCTTTTACTTGCATGGGTCCCATGGTGAGGGGTAAGTTTGTCCACTTCATTCAGCTCTGTTCTACTCTTTGAACAGCTGCTGAGCTGCAGCCAAGAGTCACGTTTGAGAGAGGCTCTTAATTGCCTCTGAGCCATCAGGTGCCACTGCTCAGCTGAAATCACAGCCAAGCACACACATCTCCTTTCCTTCATCGCCCAAGTGGCAAATTCCCAGCTCCTCTGGGGGAGGGAAGCTGTTAGCCCTGGCCTCCCCCAGGAAAAAGGCAGGGATGCAGTCCTGGCTCCTTGCTCAGCTTGGGTCATGAAGCTCCAGCTGGCAGCTGCAATATCCCCTCGGAGGATGGAGCCGGGGTTTGCCTCCTCCCCTCCATTATGGTGAGGCAAAGTCCTCTAGGAGCCCAGGAGTGCTTCTCCTTAACTCTCAATGCTAGCAGAATGTGATTCCCAATAAAATAAAATAAATTAGGATTTTTCACACATCATTCCAAGTTCCCATGTTAGCTACGCTGCCTCACTCAACTTACAGGCACCCAAATCTGACTTTGAAAACAAAAGCACACTGGATTTTTTAGCTCAAACTACAAACAGAGAGTGAATAAGTATGTATTTAGTTTTGGGTTTGGCCACTAATTTAGTACATGGACCTGAATAAACCTCTTTCTGTGTTTACACATTCCAGCTGTAAATCTTGCATAACACTTTTGCCATCCTTCATCTGATTAATCTGTATAAAATTAGGGATATCAATGTCACTGTAGGGTAGCTTTTGTTGTTTATTTCTGCCAGTCTTGACTCATTAGATTGTCTGTTTCAGGTTGCTCAAGTAGTATCATAATATGTTGAATTTTGGTATCAGGACACACAGCTCATTCTGGTAGATTGCTTTGATCCTCTTTAATCTTGGCTATAGTAACTGCACAGTGGGAAGGGCGGAATGGATTTCCATAATACAAGAATTGTGTCAGATATGCCAATTAACTGAAATATCTTTATAATCAATTGTGAAAAATGATTATGAGTTTTCTTCTGGACAAACTCATAGTCCTTTGGTAAAAGGGACTAAACCCCCTGTGTTCTCTAATAAATGTGAAGTACATTTATAATTCTCTAATGCAAATATGAAGCATACTTGAAAAAAACTGGCAACAGGACAGGATAGGCCATTTCACAAGAGACGAAGAGGTCAGGGTAAGCATGGCCTGAAATATATTGGCAAAATTCAGTGCCTTCCTTTCAAATGGTGCGTCTGATCTTTTAGGACTCTGCATCTCCCAAATATAAGTGCTGGAGATACCCCTCTATCATGTCTTTATACTTGAGGATGGGAATTGGGGTTGTATTCTGGAGAATCTGTCAAGTTACACTGAAGGTGATTGGAATGGGTTTGAATGTCTAATTAAGAAGTGGGATACATCTATAAATATATGAGTACTCCAGCTGGGAGTGAGGATTATTGTTAAGCAGTTTTGGAAGTGTAGAACATGGGCTCATTCCTCACTTCAGCAGTGCTTGAAGATGACTCTGTGCAGATATCAATAATAGGATAACTTATTTTAACATTTTGGGTAGCCTGGACTGTTATTCTGTGCAGAATGATTGCACTCTGATTTACTAAAGTAATTTAAAGGGCTCTGTGATTTAAATTGACATCAACAGATATGCATGCCTGATTCTTAATTACTATGCAGTGATGAATTCCTAACTTCATAGTTTTAGGGGCAAGGAGATGGGCATTAGGGCGAGGGAGGGTCAAGAATTTCTGATTTTTTAAAATCAAACTGAGGTAGTTGCATCAACTAATAAAACTTTTCTCTTTCAGTTTTCCAAGGCTGGAACCTGTAGGTTTTTTAGTCAAGCATGGTATTGGAGCTCAACAAGATCGTGTCCAGTGTTGATGACTTCAGCAACATCCAGAACCACAAAGTGTGAATGGTCATCAATTGATATGAAAAACCATTTTTTAAGTTGCAGGCCTCATGGTGTTCAAAGTCTTTAGGGAAGGCTGGTTTTAAGGAAGGAAAGGCTGTAGAACCAAAGTAATTTGTGTGGTTTGGCAGCTCTGCTGAAGGGAACTGAGAGCTGTCAATAGATGTGAGCAGTGCCTTTCCCCCTTGGGGCTGTGCTGCAGCCTGTGCTGAAGTGGAGCAAAGTCAGGTACAAAGCGCAGCCTGCTTCAGGCAGAAACACTCACACGAGCTTGGAGTGGCTAATAGGAGTGTTGGACGGAGTTAATTGTCTTGGGATATGCTGAGATTAATGATGAGAATTGGCCTTCTGGACCCCAAATGTCTCCCAGTTGAAACTGAAACTTGAATTTTTGAACGTTCTGTGAAGTGACACCTTGTGTAGCTGTGTCTATTTTTCAGGCATTTGTGCATGCCTGGTTTGCATTCAGGGAACATCTTTCAGTTAGGGTTAGGATCTTAGACAAAGAGAGCAAGGGTACAGAACTGAGATTCATGGTAAAATTCAGAAGGTCCTGTAAGAGATGCCAGTACTTTTCCTAGAAGTAGTGGATTCCCTCCACTGAGTTTAGGCTTAGAATACAGTTTAGGTTGCAGCAAGCGGAGGAGGAGAGGTGTGGATTGGCACCTGGTTTAAGGCAAGGAGACTGAAGATAAAGTCCATAGTAAACTTCAAGTCTCTGTTCTTGCATTTCACTCTTGTCTTGTGCCCCTCATGTCTGAAATTGCAGCTGGGGGACAGGATAATGTCTGGGAATTGGGTTCTTTCAAAGCCCTGTGTAGTTTCCTGGAGGTCTAAAAATCCCCTCACTGTTGTTAAAGCAACCAGGTTTGGTGGCTAATGTTGGAGTGATGATGTTTAGAATGATTACTGTGTTTTTTTCACGTAGTTTGCATTTTTCATTTTAAAGAACTAATAATGTTAAATAAGAGGCAAGAATTTAAAAATAGTACCATGATTTATAGACCTGCACTTCTAAAATCAAGCTTAAGACTCATAGGCTTGTATTTGATGTTCCTGGATTTCAGTTGATTACCATTAGTACATCTACCATAAACCTAACATTAAGCATTATTTTTGAGTATTTTATCTTATTTATTTTCTTCTTCTAATTGGATATTAGGAGTGTGTTCTTCACCTTTGACTAAGGCTAGGGGGACTGTACTTATTGGAGAGAATGGAGTTAAGGCAGATTATTTCCCATCTTTCTGTTCCAAGAAAAGGTTGTTTTCAAGTATGGGCCTGAGCAAAATCTAAAGTTGTGAAAATTTTACCATTAATTATTTGGATCTCACTGACAGACAAAAAGTAAGAGCATCTCTCATGCATCTGAAATCTCATTTTTCTGATGATAATTATATATGAAGAAGTATATATTTTAAAGTGGGATTCCCAGTTTAGTTTTAGAAAATTTGAACTTTCAGTGTATGATTTCTCCTGGTTTCTGTTAGAACTGCAGATTTTACCTGAAATAGCTGTGACTTAGTTTATTCTTGATGTTTCTTCTAGAAGTGGTTTCCCAAAGTTTCTCATTTTAGGGATGGTAGAAGACTTTAGAGAGAAAATACTATAGCAATGGCATTATTTCTTTTTTCCTTCTTTTCCTTTAATCCATCATTGATACATGTGAGTAGTGGTTTTTTAATTTTGGGAAGCATTTGGTTGTACAGGCACTAACAACAAGGTGTGTGTGATGCAGTGATGCATACAGTGCTTCCTGATGGAGTTTGGCTCCTTCAGTTTTGTCTGCCATGTGAGAGCTCTAAGAAGCAGTTTATAAGGCAGGAATGTGTTCTGTTACCATGAAATAATTAAATATTCATTCAAGCGCAAAAGTAAACAAGAATGAAATTTATGATCCGTCAGTTGGGAAAACAGTGTGGAATATAAGGTGGATGAATGCTCTACCTGTTGCTTCCATGAATAGTTAGTGTGAAATACTCAGATATTTTGGGGAGCAGGAACTGTAGCACTTCCTCTGACTTCCAGTCTGACCCTTCTAACCATGGAGTGTACTTTCTTTTGCCTATTATTTATGGAAAAGGGAAATTGTCTTGAGTTGCAGTGCAGGATGTGATCAGAGGTGTCTATTCTATCACCATCTGTTGAGGGTGGGGGCAGTGATCCTTATCTCCATGGGAGATATTCTGCTAATGGGCCATCCATTGAAACCAGGTGGGGCATTGTTCTTTATCTTTTTACAACCCATCCTTCCTCCAAGGAGTTATCTTCTGCTAATGGCCCACTGAGTCCCACTGTGGGACTGATAAAATTACTTCATCCCATTGGAAGTTTCTCCAGCCAGGGGGAAGAGCCCAGCATTTCTTATCAAGATAAAAACAGAGAATTTGAGACACTAAAGTAGCCCCTTTCTCCAATAGACTCCAGAAGGAAACCAGATCTCTCCACATCACCACTGGACCTCTGAAAGGAAGCTGCACTCTTCTACAGGACCACTGCTTCAACTGAACCACATCTGTCCCTGCAGGAGGACTTTAGTCACCATTTAATGGGATTGCTACCAACATCCTGACTGACAGGGTGTCAGGTTGTACTCTCTCAGGGTTTGGAGTTCGTTTCTTTCTAGTACTGTATTTCTATTTTAATTTTCCTAGTAAAGAACTGTTATTCCTAATTCCCGTATTTTTGCCTAAAAGCCCCTTAATTTCAAAATTATAATAATTTAGAGGGAGGGAGTTTACATTCTCCATTTCAAAGAGAGGCTCCTGCCTTTCTTAGCAAACATCTGTCCTCCAAACTAAGACAGAAATTAATTGAAGTAATCATGTCATGTAATCTATATCTTCACAGTTTGAGAAATATCCCATGATTTGGACTTTAAGATTGCATCTGCTGAAAAAGAGATGTAATTATTAGCCTAAGAAACCCTCGGGCTCCTACATCCTAAGGACATTTTGTTCAGACACAGACAGTCATTTGGATAGGGTAGGGTTTGGGAAAGTCTAAGTAGGTTTGGAGAATGCCCACCACAAGAGAGCCTAGAGTCAGAACAATTAGAGGAATATCTACTTCATGAATTCTTGCAAGATATAGACATGTTACACTACTGATTGTTACCACAGTGCAGGCAGTGTTAGTATGTCCAGGAGAAGGTTATCTTTAGAGCCTTAGTTACAGAATTATAAAGATCTATAATTCTTGAGCACTGAGGAGACAGCTTGATGGTTTTGTTTTTAGGAAAACTAGCTTCCTCTACTCTTAATACCCTTCTGTATAAAAGTAGTTATCATTGAATCATAGAATTCTGAACACACGTGCGCATCACCACAGGTCTGACTATATTTCATAGAATTGTAGAATGGTTTGGCTTGAAGGGGACTTTCAAGAAATCCTAGATTAGGCTGGTATTTCAAACTCTGTAAAGGTTTGTTTCTTGAAGGAAAAAGAAAAGACAAATGAATAGTAAGAATAACAGTATAGCTTAAAAATACTGGGGAAAATAGTTTGTTTGGGTTTTTTTTTGTGAATTTGTCATTTCTTTTTCTTAAGCAAACATAAAACATATAAGTAAAGAGTTGTCATACTTTTTTATGTTAATCTTCTTTCAGCCTCTAAGGAATCTAGCAAACATGCTCATAATAAAAACAGGGAATTTGAGGCAGCTGTTAGGTTATTCAGGGGATGCTATTAAAGAACCCCAGTATCAACATTACTAACTTTTATCGTGTTAAAGCAATTATGGAGATGTCTTCCAACTGTGATTATGCATTGAAAAGATGAGTCAACCAAATTAGCAAACGAGTTAAAAAGGCATAGCAAAGCGACACACTGAACCTGTTTTCTTCATTTCTACCTCATTTTCTGGCCATTTTTCTGATGTGTTGAATAAGAATATATTTCCTCCTTCCCATACTCATTGAACGTAGATGTAACAAAGATATTTCTAGGCGTTTGTGCAAATCTAGGATTATATCATTTGGCATGTTATAATGGAAGAAGAAAATATCAAATGACTGAAGTAATGATGCTTCAGTATTAGAGGCAAGAATAGATATGCTCATGATACAGCTTGTTTTTAGAAAGTGGAGAAGCATATGAATTAAAATCTTTATGTAGAGATGTTTCTGAAAAAAGCATGTTCTGAAACAGCAAAAGACATATTCTGACCTATTTGAAGTCAGAAACTGCATTTGACGTTTATTAGTAAGCATAAGAGGATGTCCTGGTGTTAAAGTCCATTCTAAAAATTTTTTTAAATACGTATTTTTAATTTAAACTTAAGTCTGTGTAATAGAATCCTCTTGTCTTCATAAAAAATTGCAATGCTAATGATTAAATGAGACTGCTATTTAATATTAACTAAAATATCTGGTTTATGCATTAACACACAAAGAGATTTCTCAAACTTAATTTAAAAAATATTTCCATATATATACATATATGCACATATATATAAAATTACCTGCCATGAATTATATTTTATATTGTTCTCTACAGGTATTTGTGCAGGTTTGTAAAGATATGTAAGTCAGAAAAGTTAAGATTGTTAACCTTCAGAAGTTGAAAATACATTCCTTGCTAAACAAGTGTCCACCTAAGAAATCAGAGATTGAGTATTTTAAATTATATAAGATGCAGGCATAAATCTCTAAAGAAACTCTGCAAGATCTTGTTTGTTTATGGTGTTGGGGTTTTTTTAAGCAAATATATTTATAGAATGGAGATGGCGAAAGTTTTGCTCACAGATTTGTATTTTTGAAAAAGAAGCCAACTTTTTCTCACTGTCAATATTGTGCATTGCAGACTGTGAAAATCAAAAGATCTGATTTTCCAGAGCGATTCAATTGACATTTCCTTTCCACACTCTACACTTCCAAAATGTTAAGAGTATTGATTAAACATCTGGTATTTTGGTAGGTTTCCCATATCTTTAAAAGAACAGCTCTCAAATGATTTGGAGACTCCAAAGGCTCAAAAGAGGAGCGTGCTGTTTCTCATTTTAGTGTAATTGAACAGATTTTGGAGGGAGAAAAACTTACTTAAAGTTTTATCTATGTTGTGTTCTATAGATGCATGCATATAAATGGAATAAATACTCCAAGCGGCATCTCCTTTCACTTTGGATTGTCATCCTTGTATTAATTAGCTATGGCTAAAATGGGAGGCTATCTTTGCCCTCTATTTGAGGAAACAGCAATAATGAAAAATAATCTCCAGGTTTAAGAGATTAGGTTCATGGTTGTGCAACCTTTCCTAAGTCTCTAAGCATGGCCAGTAGCAGACACCTACAAAATACTAAAGGTAAAGGATCCCACTGGAGTCATCCTTTTGTTGCTGCAGACTCCCAGCTGCAGCAAGCAGATGTCCTGCCCCACAGTTCCTGCCTGATTTATCAGTGGAATTATCCTCCATGAACTTGTCCAATCTTTCTTTGCATGTGTTCATCTGTGTGACCTCCATAACATCCCTTGGCAATGAGTTTTGCAGCATGGCAATGTACTCTATATAAATTTCCCCTGGCTTATTTTAAATCTCTCACTTGGTTATTTTCTGGGCTGTTCCCTTATTCCTGTACTTTTTGAAAGAGAACTCAATTGTTTCCTCTTCACTTTCTCCTCTTAATTCTTGTTTCTATAAATCTCATGTCTTTTTCAAACTGATAAATTATTTATATCCTTATATAGTATGGAAACTGTTTTAATCTGTCCTGTAGACAACCTTAGTGACCCCCTGTTTCTACAGAACCTTCAATTTTCTTTGCATCTATGTTTATTTTTAGTTTGCTCTTTTAAATGAGAATTCAAGAGAAAAATGAGAAAATGAGTGGAGCAAAGAAGGAAAAACTCTCTCAGATTCCATTTTCCTATTTTTCACTCACTCAGGGGACTTTCCTTTATTTAAATTTTTGGAAGGTAATTTATTTGCTTATCCTAAACAAATCCAAATTTTCTGGAATTTTATGCCATGAGTGGACTGAATTATATTGCTAATGCAGAGAAAGTTTTTTCAAGGTAAAACAAGGTGCTGTGTTTCAAATTGGCTTCAATGGGACCAGATCTCACTCTCAGAAATAAATAAATGGGAAATATATAAAACATTTCAGTTTCCAGCATTGCAAATTGGTTGAGTTATATTTGGGAAATGTTTAAGTTGCTGATGTGCTACTGCTGCTTTCTTGTCATCACTCAGATTTATCTGTTGTATTTCTTGGTTTGGACTGCAGATACTTGTTGGAATTAGATGATGCAATCTAAGCATGGAACTTCAGAGAAGAAAAAATTGAATTTTTTTATTGATTTTATTGTGAAAAGGGAAGAGTTCTTATCCGAATAAAAAACTTCAGGGTTTAGATTGTACTCTCATAAATTCTAAGCTTCTGACCAGAGTCTTATGTTCTCGGGAAGGTAAGATTCCCCTCTGTAAAAATTCCCTCTGCCCTTGAATGTTTAGCATTCGCTTAGCATGCTTTCCCAACTGTTAAATGTGTAACTTTATTTATGGATGAAAGCCACCACTGCAATGTTCTTCAGCTGCTCTTAAAGTCTGAGGGCTGAATGACTTTCAGACATGATACATCTCACGTGCCTGGGTGCCAAGTCACAATTTGGAGCTCAGGATTCATTTCTCAACAAAGCTCTCCCCTCTCAGCTCTGGTTTGTGTCTCAGCAGCCAGGTCAGGAGGGAGGAAAAGGACAGGTCGGGTATGAGCACCAATCTCCAACTCTCTCCCTTGTTTTCAGCTAATGTTGCTCCCTAGCCAGCAGTGGAAACATCTTCCAAGATGGGCAAGGAAGGCATGAAATTCCCAGTGACACTTTTTATTCAATAGGATTTTTTTTTACTGCCTTTCTAGGTTGACACCATGAAGTGTGAGACAGGGAGCTGGCAGAAGCTAGAAGGAATTTGATAACAGCAAGGTAATTGTTTCATTCTTAATGATCCTAGTGTTGCTTATGGGATCAGCTATATTAATAAAAGCTAGTGAAAAATCTTTTCTCTGATAATTTTTCACCCAAAATTGTATTTTTATTGAAACAAAATTTGCTACAAGAGAAATATCCCAGTTCAGCCAATAATGAAAGGTCCAAGTAAATAATTTTTGGTTTCGTTTTTGCTGAGGAAAACAGATTGTTGTGATTTTGCACCTCATTTCACATCACTGTTCATATATATATATATATATTTAAATCTATATTCACACAATTATACCATTCTGTCCATTGCCATTATTTAATGGTTGAACTGTAGTTGCTATTGCAGTGGCAACATCATCACGTGGATAAAGGTAACTTGCTGAAAAACACAAAACGTATTCCCAGAAATTCAGATGTGTCTTTCTAAAGTCTGTGTTTTTATTCCTGATTTGTTCTATTTTGACATGATCCTCAGTTCTGGTGAGGGGAAGAGAATCAGAGATTTTATTAGCAGGAGCAAACACGAACCTTATAGTCTGATGTTGCTACACATATTTCTGGAATGCTGCAGAGCTCAAAGATAATCTGCAGCCAAAACCAACATTAAACCAAAGTTTGAAACATTTTGAAAAAAACATTGGTAAAATGTAGGTAATTTATGCAGGGTAAAATGAGCTTGTAATTTAAAGAAGGATAAATTCTTTCCAGCAGAGCTGAGCAGTGATAACAGTGCTGAAACTGCTCAGGTTGAGTAGTCATTTCCCACTTTTTCAGGCTGATTCCAAAGCTCATTAATTTCCACCCCCCCGCTATTTTCTCCAGAGATGTTTGGATGGAGTTCTTCCCAAAAAAAGGTTGAAAATGAGAGTTCTGGGATAGCAAAGAACTTCAAGTGGAGGTTTGGTTTTTTGGGGTTTTTCTGCCTGCTCAATTCCAACTAATTTTTCCCTTCTTGTTCCTGCATTCAGAAAAGGTAATAGAAAACTACCATGACTCAGCTTAATAGGGAAAGTGAGAGTGGTTAAGGCAGTTAAGAGAAATGTGGAGTATTATTACTACCAGTGGACTGTTCTCTTGTTCTTTCAATATTGCTCCAAGAACTAAATGGATCCTTCAAAATCTGGCTAACTACCAAGGACACAATCAAACATCTGTGCACCAGATGCACAGAGCATTATATCCAGCTGTGTTACTGCAGCTACATCTGCAGAGCACAGCATTTGTCAGCTTCCATGGCCAGCAGGCTTTGGAAATACTATCTAAAGGAATTAGAGCTTGCAGCAGAAGCAAAAGCGTGTGTTTTGCTTTCAGCATTTTTATGTCTTCTTTTACCTTGCTGCATTTCTCAATTGAGTTGCTTGCAAACTTGAAATATTGGAGGGAAATAGCAGGTGAATTTCAGCCCTGGAGACCTGGTTTCAGGTTATGGTGAAGAAAAGAAAATGAGTTTAATCTCTTCCATTATTTAAATTTTAAATTTTTCCTTTTCTCTTAGAAGATATCATAGCCAAAAGTGTGCCGAAAACAACCTTTGCTTTTTATGGAGCTGGTGAAGTCCTGAAGCTGAGGAAAGTTGAGGAGAGTATTTTTCCTGGAGGCCACTAGAGCAAACTTCCAGAAGAATTTGAGAATTTCTGTTTAGCTCGCTGAAGTAATGAGTTCTTATCAGGAGGATATACTGTAGGTTTCCCCTCCTAAATACTCAGAAGCATATGGAGATTCTCTTGCTATGTAAATTTGCAAAGTTCTGTCATTCATTGCAAAATTTAGTTTTACATATTACCCTCTCCTTGTGTATTCCCCCCAAAGATCTGTTGCAGTCATCATAAAAGCATGGGGAAAATATTATATTGGTATACCTTGATTTCTCCTTCCTAACCATGTAACTGTCCTTGTTAGGGTTACCCATTAGCAAATGGGTAAAAGGAAATTGAAACACTTAATTTTGCACAGAAAGGAGAAGCAGCAGCATTTGGTGAATGGTAGCAGTGGCCACTCTATTGAACTGGGAATATTCCTTGTCGTTTTCAGGCAAGTGGCTTTAAATTATAATTTCTCACAAACAAAGTGTTAATTTCACACTACTGAATGCACAAAACATTTTTCATGCTGATGTGTTTGCATATCTAAACTCAGTGTATTTTTATTTTAAAATGTCTCATATTTTTAGAAGTTATTGATTTGCCTTTTCAGTTTTACCTTGCTGAATCATTCTATTCAAAGTTCTTCTTCAGTAAATATTCATACTTGATCAGTTGTATTCAAACTTGTGATTTTATTGAAACACGATACATCTTCAAAATTTGACCACATGCAAATATATATTGCATTTGCATATTGAAATTTTTTAAAAATAGGGGAATTGTTTTATACATACAGAAAAATTGTTTCATCAAAACCACCCAAAACAATGCAATCGTGTTATAAATAAAGAACAGACATTTGCAAGGAAGAGTTAATATCAAACTAGATTCTGTCATTTTATTAATGTTTACTAGTGCCTTATGCAGCTGTAACTGCTAATTATTGACCACATCTTACATAAAATTCCCTTTAGCTTTGATTCAGTGTTCTCTCTGTCTGTTTTTAAACTTTCTTCCTCTCTGTGTCCTGTTCTTCCAGCAGCAATAGCTGGGTTTTGGACACATCTTGCCCTGCATATTTGCCTCTTATGACACTGTCAAGAGCAGAACAATGTTGTGGCAGCAGGAGACATAAACAAGATGAAGAACATTAATTTTCCCTAACTTAAATCATGGGCAGTGTTATCTAGGCTCTGAACTCAGTTTGTATCCAGATAATAATGGGAAGCAGGATGAAACATTTTTGTTTCCATTCCAGGCCTTTTAATAGCAAATATTTCTCCCTGGAAGAAATGTTTTTCTAAGTGGACATTTTTTCTCCAAAAATAGAAGTTCCACTCTACTAGTAAGTAACTCGTATGAAAGCTACTGGCTGTTTTTCTGCTGTTTGTAACTGGAACCAGAATAAAGGTTACAAATCGTGATTCACAGCATGGGCCTGCTGATGTGGTGAAAATGACTCATAAATTAAGACAAAATCAACTGCATTAATGTGATCTAGAGTGAAATTAAGTAGTTGTGTGATGTTCCTGATTAAATGGCATGAAGTTGTTAAGGTAACTGAATTTAAGGAGAAGAGGAACTGATCCTGTTAGTCATAGATATTTCCAGTTGTTTTACTGTAGTGAATGTTTAATTTTTGTATTTTGTTTTCTATGATGTTAAAAAAAACCCCATATAAAATACTTCGCTGATTAAAACATACTCCACATCTTATGCAAAACACATCTGAGATAAAATTACTCCAGTCAGAATGTGGGAGAACAGAATTTTATTCCAAGATTAAAGTGTTCTCACTAACATTCTCAACTACCTATACACTTCCAGAATATTTTGCAATGCTTTAAAATATTCTCAGTGCACTTTTGAAGTGCAGCTATATCAGTCACTGCTACGTTTTGTCTACGGTAGGGGTTTTTTTTTCCTCATTTCCTCATTGCTTTTGTCTTCTTCTGCAAGGAAAAGGGTGGAATTATGTGTTTTCCTTTATTGCTGAAAAATGCTGCTCCTTTGACATGACAGGTGTCTAGGACCTGTGTGTTCCCATGGTGTAAATAAAAACATATTTCCAAAGCTCTGGAATGAATGTCCTCTCTCACACATGAAGAGATACTAATGAAAGAATAGGTGGGAGAATTAAACAGAGAAAATAAAATTGAGGTAGAAGGTTATAAAAAGAAAATAATATAAAATACTGATGTTCTGGAAAGTAGTATCTTTGCAGGAAACCTATAAACAAGGGAAGAATAAGGAAGAAATAATCTGACAACTGCAATGAATGTTGAAGTTCACAAGGAGCACTAATGTTGCTTGGTACAGCTGGAGAAACATGGAAAACAAAAGTAGTAAAAGGAGCTGTTTTGATTTGTAAAGCAGACAAAAAGGAAGCCAGAAACAGTTGAATGTACAGGGGAGGTTTCAATTTCTGTGTTATTGTTCTCTATTCTAAATTAAGCTCGGTCATCATAAATAAAAAGTACCTTGGAAGCAAAACTGAACTCCTGAAAATAATTTTGAATATTTCATTGTGAAGGAGTCAGAAGTGAGAAATGTTCAGTTCTGTGATTTATTTTCCTCCCCACTGATTTTGTCATTATCAGTTGTTGGTATTTGTTACTACTGTAATGTCCTCAAAGAGGTCACCCAGCACTTTATTGACAAGCAAAAGGAATATGAAAGATGTTTTAAAGTCTTTGGGCACAGTCCCTTGAGTACCTATGATAAGAAAGCCTTCTCTTAATTTTTTTTTTTTTTTTTAATTGTGCTCATATATATTCAAATCTGAATCCATTTAGGAAGTTAGGTAATATTTTGTATTAAATTTTTTATATTTAGTGATAAGGAGCAGATGGAAAGAGGAGGGGCTGTTGTATCAGTACTATCACAGAGGGCAATAAAGTATTCACTGATACATGATGTGCTAAGCAGCCTCCTACAAGGAATTGTTCTGAGCTCTTCTGTCATCTTACGCTGAGAGAGAAGGCAGGAGCTTAGGAAAGCATCATTAGCTTTCTTGCAGAACAACTGAGCAGTTTCCAGAATGTTTGATTGCATTTTTATGCAGCAGCTTTGTCAGGCCACCTAGAACAGCTGGAGCTGCTTTTTTTTTTCCTGCTCGTTCATTTTGGAGCACTGACGTTGCCAAGTTTTAAACTACCAAGTTATTTTTCACCTTTCCTTGAAAGATTTGGAAACAAGGATTTTCCACAAGTCAGTACCTTGTTACAACTTGGCAAATGACCACAGTTGTAAAATTTTCAAATCCAAGATACTCATACTACTAGCATCCTTTTTTTTCCCCTTTTTTTTTTTTTTTTTTTTTTTTTTATAGCAAATTTATTTGTTTTTAGTGTATGGATGCTGCCATTTGTATAGTGAAGTCCAGGACACATTTCCTCTGAAGGCAGATAAAACAAAATTATTTAAAGTAAAATCAGAAGATCAGAAAAAAAAATCTCACTGAGAAGATTTCCATCAAGATACGGCAACAATTTTGCTGTGAGCTTGGGTGAGGATGAATTTTCAACCAAAAGTCTTACTCAGCTATTGCTTAAAAATATTATTTAGCTATTTATATTTTCAGGAAATTATCTTATGATACTGGAAATCCTCTTTGTTTTCTGTATCCATGGATATTCTGTGCCATGTTTTCTTCTTCAGATTTGGTGCCATCTTAAATAATCTGTTGAACACTCGAAAGGGATTCTTGGTGTCTCACATAATACTTTCTGTTCACATGTGAAATATCCATGCCTAAGAAAGGAAGGAGTCTTAAATCTGATATGCATTATTTTCAGAGAAAGAATATATCTAGCTTGTCCTAGTTCTAAACCTTGCAATAACCCTTTTCCATAAGTGGAACCACTAAACCATTGTCATTTACAGTATTTTATTCCTGGTGTAGTAGCTAAGAGGAGCTGTGTTATTTTCAGGTATGATGATAAGGAAGTTGAAACCAAAGGTCATAGAGACTTTCAAGTGTTTGCATTTTTTGACCCTTCACTTTCCATATAACTTTCTCTTTTTTTTTTTTAATGAGAACAATTTTTATGATATTTTCATTTTGTTTTGCAAGGTAAGCTTCATGTGACCAAGCACAGAATTAATTAATTTATCATTCGTAGAAGTAGTTAGAGTCTATATTTTCCAAAATAAACCTAAATTATAATTTAATAAAGATATTTAAATCATGTATTTTTCATTGAACTTTTTCACCTCTAGAATGGTTAGGCTGCTAGGTCATGGGTAATGCTTCTCTACTTTTCCTTTTCCACTTGTAACTTGTTCACATCATCATGAATATTTCTGAGCTATTGTTAAAGATAGTCATTATGCCACAGATTTTAAAAAAGGGAGTGATTTTCATATTAAATGACCTAATCTGCCAAAAGTCGTTGTACAGTGTTTAATACAATAAGTGTTAGAGGTCACTTACCAGAAGTTCTTTGTGCCTAATACATCAGTCTCATCCTGCTGCAAGCGTGGGAGTTCTATTTTAAATCGTGGTACATGTTTCTCCTTGTCTTTGCTGCTTTTATTTTTGTCTCTGCCATAGCACTGTGATCTGCTATGATTAACATCATGCCCTTGAAATCCAACATTCTCACTCTATGCATGATATTTTCCTTTAACACATTTCATAGAAGGGCAAGTTCTACTTTGTAGCAAGCATCACTTATTCAGAACTGGAAAAAATTAATTTATTTGGTTGAAGGTTCCAAGGTCTTCAATCAAGGGCAGATAATTTCCTAGCATCCAAATTCTTTTGTGGCAAAGATTTTGAATATTGAATTGTTGTTATTCTTTGCTCCATTTTATTTATGTATTTAGCATTTTTATGTTTCTCTCACAAATGAACAAAGAGTAAATAAAATATTAAGCATCGTAGTAATAAAGATTAAGCTCTACATGCCCTGTCATCTTAAAGCAGTTTCAAACAGCTCCCTTACAGCCTAGCAGAGACTAAATATGGTAGCTGCCTAATGGAAGCTTGACACACTCACCAATGTGTCTATGTTGATTGTTTTAATGCAGCTCTTGACAGATTTAAAAATGCAAAGGCGCAGTGGTCATCATAGCAAAGCCATGACTCAATCTTTCATCTTAAGTAGCTCCTCTTTCTCCTCAGTTATCTCAGCTCTTTGTTTTTTTCTTCTTTTTCTAACCTAGATCGATTCCCTGATCTACCTCAGAGCAGTTCCCAAAAGAGCCACAGCTCAGAAGTGGGGAGGTTGTATAAAAATGGTGCAGAGGAACCATTTCAGGTGGTATTGTTCCCATCAGCCATGAATCATCAAACCTTGTCCTCAGGCACGATGATTATATCAGAAAATAGCAAACTAATTGGGTATATTGAAAATGAGAAAAATTAAAACTGACCTTTTTAGGAAATCAAGAAATATCACTTTTTTTCTTTTTTTTTTTGAGATTGAGCATCATTTTAATATAAATTGAATACATTTGGAAATATTTTTTTTAAATATTATTTCATTATTCAAGTGCTATATGAATGGGCCTTCTAACATTGCCAACATATATTATTCTGACAGTAATTCAAAATTAGGGTTGCAATGAATGATCAACACAGAAGCATATGTGGTCTAGCTAAAAACAATACTCATCAAGCAAAATGACCGAGTGCTGTGCTGGAAAATGCAGTGCTACTGCAACCAGCAAGGTAGAGGAATTGCATTTCTTCTCTTTTAGCTGGGATTTTGAAGTGTTCCAGAATTACAAAGTATTTTGGCTGAGTAATATCTGCATTTTTTATTTCATTGTTATTGTTCCAATTCATGTCGCTGTACTATATCAAAATAGCATTAACATCCAATTTATTTCTGGTGGCCTTATAATTTAGTTGAGGCATCAGAGAAACTTCTTCTGTTACTAGATCATTTTTTGTGAATCACATCTTCTTGATATTTGTCCTTTAAGACATGTTTTAATGTGAGTGATCTGAGAGGAGCCCACTTTCCCAAGAATATTTCCACAAATGAAAATCTGCCTTTTTGATAGGTTTGCAAAACTGCTTCAATGTTGATGTTGAACAAAACATTAACGACCAAAATGCTGTCTTCTTCCTCAGCTCTTTGATTAATACGCATTTCTAAAACTATGGTTTGAAATTAGCTATTATTTTTCTTCAAAATACATAAACAATGCATATAAACATCAGTTATTTTCAGGACTCAAAACATCAGGTCTCTCATGTACACAGACTTTGAAAAAATTTGCTTGTATGTCCAGTTGCTGTCCAGGCTTTTTCTGTAGCTGCAATCTTGCTTGTTGCGAATCTTTGCAATGAATTAGAATTTTGATTCAGCTTCCAGCATAATGTTTCTGATTCACCCTAGCAAGGTGCACTGGTTTTAAGACATGTGGATCACTTTTCCCAACACACACTTCAGAGGCAATGCTAATTTTCTTTCTGTAATTTGTTTTTCTACCTGACCTAAACTGTCCAATGAATTTTTCCTGTCTTCTGGTGCTTTGTCATATGTCAGACTGGATGTTTGGTGGTTCTAGGAACATGCTATCTCACTGTAGGGGCTGGAGTAAGAGCTGCCTGCCCAATCTGTTTAAAGTTTTCTAAATAAAGTCCTTTTCCTCACTGTTTTGATCTTTTTTCCCTTCTCTAACAAAAGTATATCTGCAACTGGAAATTACCAATATTTCAGCAGAGTTGGTGACTATGCTGTTAGAAAATCTTGGTGATCTTACTACTTGTTTTTATCAAAAGAGCTGCATTCCAGCAGTGTTTTTTTTAATCCTGGACTTTTATTTTTGGGCTTTTTAATTTCCCTCTCACTCTTCTCAAGAGTGTCTTGTGTTTGTTTTGTGCTAAGGACTGGTCTTGAGGAACCTTGATGTTCACGATTATTTGCGGCTTGGCTTTCTCTCTCTGGGCTTGTGTTCCATTCAAGCCACTAAACCAACTGGCAGAGAGCTTCTCTCTGGCTTTTCACGTACTGCTGGGAGGCAGAAATACCAGTTCTATCCAGACAGCACTGTGTGGATGAGTTGCATGAAATTACTTACCCAGTCTGCTTGCAAAAAAATTTACATTTCTTGTAAGCATATGCATTGTCTGTTATTAAAGGCATTTCTAGGGCTTAAAAATGCCACACCATATGAGAGTATGGTTTGCTATGTGGCACAGCAAACTGTAGGTCTATTCAAAAAAGTCAGGTTTGAATGTGTTACCATTTTAAAGTACATCTTTAAATGGATGAAGTGGCATATATCTTCCTACAGGAAATCAGAATAAATAGGTTATATTGAGCAGTCATCGTCATCTAGAAATTAGAAGTGAAATGTTTTCTATAGATTTTCTTCAGAGTCTTCATTTGGATTTTTTTTTTACTTCACACCAAATATCATCAAGCTGCTGGTAGCAGAAAACCTTGTGTGTGAGAACAGAAGATAGCTTTTCCCCATCAGTGAAGGCATTTTTGTTTAATAACAACTTTGATCCTTCTACTGTTGGCAATGGTCATTGAGAAATCCTGACATAAAGAAGGTATCTGCAAGATAAAGTTCTACAAGGGATGATTAGCAGCACTTAAGTTTTCTTTCTGTTGAAAGGAAGAATCCCTGATTGAACAGTGCATTGAATGATATGACAAGCAAGTACTTGATCCCTGTCCAGCTGGAAAGGAATTGTATTCATCAGCAGCTTTTTAGCTAAGGATGTCTTTATATTTTCACTCTTTGTTTGAGTCTCTCCAGATCCTCCCTTTACTTCATGTCAGCACTATATAGTAGGTATGCCAAGTGGTTTTGAAATTTAAATTACAGTCTCTTTTTCAGATGTTATTGGAAAGAACATGTAATTTATAACCACGTGTTAGGAGTACAGGATGTTCATGGTTCACTGCCAATTCTTCTTTTGTAAAGTTAATAAAACTTTCATAAAACACTTATACACTTGTATATTTCATGGTAAAGATTTTTTTATCTCATAGGCTAATGTAAAGATTTATTAAAAACATTTTTTTTGTTAAGAGGAGTGTCAATAGTTTGCAGCTGAGTGTAATTTTGAATTCCCAGTAGATGACAGTCTGACTGAAAATGACACTAACAGCTTTGTTGATTTAGCACTAAAAATAAAGGATTCTTTCAAATGATATAAAGCTCTAATACCCTGAGTGTGCTGCAATACACTTGAGACCCTTAAGCAGAGTTTGAGCGGAACGTTCGCCAGCACCGTGGATTCCGGTGCACAAGCGCTAGCGTGCCTCCTGGCACTGACCCACTGGGCTCCCACCTACAAATTAATGGCAAGGACCAGGGCTCTGCACTAAAGCAGAAACTGATATGCCTAAATATGGGAGCCATCAGAGCTTTGGATCGTGTCATGCAGTGGACTTCCAGTAAGACCTTGTGACATCATTGTGACTAAGTTTTTCTTTTCTTTCTCCTCAAAAAAAATTGAGCACTTGAAATATTTAATTCAGGAGCAACCCAAAACTGCTACCATCTGATAGCTATGAAGAGGTATGTGAAAAGAGCTGATGATTTTGTGCCAGCTTCTGCAGGATGGTTGTTCACTCTCTTTTTGTGATGCGATAATTGATAGCTTTGCTGGCGATCTTGGCAAAGATGCTGAGGATTAAATAGCCCAAGAGATGGAACTTTCCTAGTCTCCTAAGTGAGAAACAGACATGTTGGCCAGGCAGCATGGAAGAGTCTACAGTGCTCCTGCTGTACTGTACTGTACTAAATAAAAATACTGCAAAAGGGTTTCCTCCATCTTTGCAAAACTTTTATTCAAACTGAGAGTATTTAAAGCTATATTCTCATCTTTATCTGGTTTGAAACCTATTTCCTCCTTGTAGTCTGGAACAGGTCAGGTAATAGAGTGACAAAAATATTTTCCACAACTTTACAGCCACCTACCCTAAGCATCTGCATCAGTGTAACTGGAATAGAAAGCTCTACACTTCCTTAAATGATTGCATAAAGCAAAGTGATGAGGTATATAAAGTGACTTAGGTGTAGAGTTGGTAACAAGCACTATAGGACACTGATGAATTTGTCATATACAGGTTCCAATTTTTTAATAAGAAACACACAAAGTACCTCAGTCTGGTAAAAAAAAATTTAAAAAATAATCACTGTTTACTTTGAGCCTGCCAGCTTTTGTTATTTCATCCATATGTTGTGACTACTGCAGTGCATTTTTACTTTCTTTAGTGTTTCTCCTAAAACAATTCACTCCTGATAGACAAGAGGGTAAACTTGGAGAACAGAAGAGCTACATTTACAGATCCATAAATGGTATAAATAATAATATCTGCAAATGGTAGTTTGTACTGTGAAAACAGTTGCACTGAATACTGTAGAAAGCAGAGGGAGATCTAGGAAAAACTAAGTATTTGTTGTATTTTTCCATTTTATCTTGCCTATGTGATAAAATAGAAATGTGGCTCCTTAGAGAATCAATTAGTGTGCATAGAAATAAGGAGGAGGTAATTATATAGAGGGATTTAAAGACAAAATGGTTGAAAACTTAATGTGTTTATGAGAAAATGTTGAGTGGCTGCTGATTCTTGACCTAGATCGCACAGTGATCACAAATTTGACTCAAATAAAACCACTTTTTAATGCAAATTAAACAAAGTTCATATAAAGGGGCAGCTTTTGACTCAGATTGACCTCTCAATATAATGTGTGGGATGTATACACTCGAATTAAGAGAACATAAGCTGCCTTTCTGAATATAGCTTGGCAAAGTGGCTGGTTTGTGCTTTTTCTTCTACAAGCATGGCTTTCCACACAGGAAAAAAATTTGAATTTTCTCACTTGTTGGTCCTTGCAAAGTTCACATCACTAATCACTAATCAAAGAGTATTTAAACCATTTTAGTCCCATGTAAATGCAGCATGATAAAGTCAAAATTCTGTGATTTTTAAGAATCAATAGCATTTCCATATTTATATATAAAATAGATGAAGAAAAGGGTGGCTATTCTCTGCAAGGAGCTCTGCTGTGCCAATTGTGTTATCTACCTGAAGTAATCCTATCCATTTTGAGTGTCAAATGAAAAGCATGGTGAGGTTCAGGATATTTCTGCATAGGCCATGATTGGGGTGAAAGGCTAATTTGGCACCCTTCCTTAGTGAGGCTTGTGGGAAAAGAAAACACTCTTCATTAAATTACCTGACAAACCCTGAAGATTAGAGAGCAGCTTTTATGCACACAAACCCTTCAAAACTCTTGTTTTAAATTAATCTTCCCAGACCAGACAGAGCTGACCATCATGGTTTTTCGTTTCCACAGTAAATTCTCTTCTCCTAAATTTCTAATAGGCTAAATTTGTCTGGAGCAATTTTTTGAGGTTTGATCACATCCCACCAGCCTTACTGAAACACGTTTTCTAGGCATGCCTTCTTGTATTGTATGGAGATGAACCTGCAGAAGAAATTAAATCACGCAGGTACCATTACTGTTAGTCTCCCCTAGGATGATTAGAAAGCAGGCACAACACATGTTAAACAGCTTGGAAAAGGTGAAAAATTCATATAGAGGTCTTTAATACCTTCCAATTAGCATTGTTATTTACAGTTATTGTATTTTGTATTACATTTACAAACATTTAACTTATTTGACCATAATTTTAATATAAAATTCTTGAGATATTAAAGTCCTCTAGATAACTACAGTCAATGTCTTGGAATGTTCTTCTTTTGCAGATAAGGGAAAAATTAAAAGAAAAATATTATTATTATAAAACAGATTAGGACTGAGAGGGAAAAAAAAAGTAATTTGTATATCCTTCTGGTTTTCATTCTATTATTATTATCAAAGATTAAAAGATGAGAAAAATTTGGATCAGCTGGTTTGTGGGTGAGATAGAGCTGTTTCAATAGTGTCCTGTGAATGATGAAGTGTAGGCTATACCAGCTATTTCATGGCTATTTGATTAAATTCTGTAGCCTCTTCCCAACCGACATATTTTATCTAAATAAATACTAGACAATTGTCTGCTAAAAAAACTCAGTAGCATTCTATAAAAACTAAAGAATAAAGCAAAAACATTAGGTATAATGCTTTCAGCGGTGAAAACTTGTTTGTGCTAGTACAGACTTAGTTAAATATTAACCAAATATATCTTAAGGTGTTTCGATTTTTTTTTTTTTTTGTTATAAAATATATGTTAGAAGATTAAAGCATGTACAGAACATTCCTCCTTCTCATTCATGTCAAAATGAAATTGATAATTGCCAGTTTTTAACCAGCTCAAAAGATGCTTTCCCAGCCTTCCCTATGCAGGAGATTACTTATTGTTGCCTTTGATGTTGACATTATTTAATAGAGATCTTTTTTTTTTCTTTATGAATTGTTTCAACTTGCTCGTGCTGTCTTCAATTTAATGAAGCTGTTGAGAAGAAAACTGTAAACAAATGAGATAGGATGGTCTAAGAAGAATGTGAATTGTATTCTTTAGCAAGAATTGTTTATGAGTATGGTTTCATAATATGTAAAACATATGGACCACCAGACATCTAGATGTCAGACTTTAGGTCTTCGATTTATTATTTCATGTAATTTGCATTTTATCCACTCTTTTTTCCTCTCTTTTCCATTTTAACATATCATTTTTGCAGCAGTAGAGCTGAACAAGATTTGCTCCTGTTACAGGACTGTACCTTTCATTTGAACAGATAAAAAATGCTGTATGTCATGAATGTTACAATTTTAAAGCTTAATAAGGACCTGGAGGTATTACACTCGAAAGAGACAATAAAATTTTTTTTGCTTTTCTATTTATTTCCTTTTAGAAATGTATTATTAAGTCCATCCACAGTACAGATTTCCTGAGTCTGTTTTCAGTGCTTGTTTATACTTGCATTACCTCTGTAAAAGCTGCTTCCTCACCGAATGGCTATCCACAACCACCAGATTTTGTTGCAAGAGAACCAGAATCAAATTAGTTTTCAATATTTTTTTCTTACTGAAACAATAAATTCATTTATTTGCACTTTAACTGGGAGTGCATAAGCATGTAAAAATAAAGACTATCACTGTAAAGTGACTATCACTAATTTTACCCTACATATTTTGCATTCTAGTAGAGTAAAACAGTACACAGCCAGTACAAACTATAACTATGTGAGATGAAGTCTATTTTAACAATGCCAACACAAAATAGTGGAATTCAGATTAATAGGATTCATTTGCCTTTGAGAGCTTCATTTCTCAGGAGTTTACTGGAATTTTAACATTCTTGGAAAATTAAAAGGTGTTGTTTAGTTTGCTCAACACCTGTAGACATTTTGGTAATCAGCTTCATGAATTCAGATCAGGTGTTGACTAGTACAAAATAATTTGCTGCCCAACAGAAAGGGGGAAAAAAAATAAAAAAAGGCTGGTGAGGAATTGTCATCAGGGAAAACAGGAAAAGAAAAAAAAAAAGTTGAGTAATCTTTGATCCTGCTTTCAGCAAACCTCTGCTTTACAAGCGAACAGGAGATCAAACGTGAACAGATTTTTGTGCTGTACTGTGCTATAGGAATCCAATACTCCAAGAATCCAATGTAAGTAAAAATATGAAATCTGCCAAGAACATCATAATTACTTAGAAATTATTACTGAGAAGTACAAAAGTGTGGTTTCTATGTATTCCTGAACTGATGGACTTCAGCTGAAGGTGGCACTGGGCTGTCAGTCAATTACATCTATTCAGCAGATTAGACTCTTGAGGGACATGGTATACAAGTAGATCATTGCTAATGTTGGATAATATTTTGTTTTTCTGGGTGTGGATTTGTGAAATTTACCTCTTCCTGAGTATTTCATAACCAGCGTGATTATTGGTCTCTCTAGAGCTGTGTTTTAACTTTTTATTGTGAAATTATTGCTTTATAGGATACTTCTTTCAAAAAGAAAAAAATGTTACAATGGATGTTATTGCTTTCCTGTATTATTTTCTAGTAGAATTTAATTCCTTCCTCATTTTTAACTAAACTTTTTCTGGAAAATGACATTGTGTTGGTTTTAGGATAATATACATATCTTCCTACACATAACTTTTATCTGCCTTCAGGTGGTCTGTATACATTGTATTCTGGTACAGCTAGTTAGGGTTACAGTGGGATGTTTCAGGTTTGATTCTTTTTGGTGACGTCAAATGTGATAATTCATGTCTGTGAATGTAGACGTGTTACTGACAGGTTCCCATTTGGCATGAAGCTAGTCTGATAAAAGTATACGTATAGAGGAAATGCGTCTATATGTTGAGGAAGAGGGAGTTTACACCTTTTTATTACATCAGAATCACTAGGAAATACAGTTTTTATGAGTAGAAAAACTCTTAAACAAAGAGCTTCAAGGCACACTGTGTCTTAGAGTGAGTAGCTGATAAATGAGAAAATGAAAAAAGGTAGAAGGATGTTTTAGCTGAAGCCCTGGAGCAGATGAACCTGCTATGCTGCTGTTTGGTTTTATTTTTTGATTGTGATTTCATTTTGCTTGGGCTAGAGAAGGTTTGTTGATTTAACAGCTGGCAAAAAGGTTGTGATTTTGCTCACGAAGCTCTTGGTGAGGTCCTGTTTTGGAATAACACCTGTGCCAGCAGCCTTTTCACAGCCTCCTGTGGGAGTTGTACGTTGTCTGTGTGCTTGTGTGTGTCTGTCAGCCAGGGTGGAGAGGGGGAATTTCAATGAAATGGAACCAAGTCTAAATGCCTGGTTTAGGTGGCATCCACCCAATGACTGTTTATGCTGCTCTTTCTGCTCTCTCCATCCCACTCCTTCTATAAAAAATACATTTTCTCTAAAAGTCTTCTATACGTTTGAAAGAAATCTGAACATCCAAGCATCTGGAAGTGAACTATTTAGGGATCTGGTGAGCTCCCTTCTTCCTTGTATAATTCTTCATCATTGTCACTCCACCCTAGCAAGGCTACCCGCCCAGGCTTAATTTTGTTCCTTTCACTTGTTCCATACTGCAAATATTCACTTTTTTTATGCCTCCTGTGATTTGAAATCGTGCATTAAATATACTTTGCAGGGATTTAAAAGAAATAATTTACTCTGTCATTTTAATTTACAAGTTTACATGAGTTTTTTTCTCTTTTTTTTTTTTTCTTTACAGTGAGCTATGTTGCTGTAACAGATATTTTTATATGTAAAGCTGGAATGAATAATCTCTTTGATATTATGAAATTTGTTCATAAGATGGTATAGCAGATTGCTTAATGGTACCAATCCTATTTTTAAGTCAAGGCAGAACTCTTGATTCCTTTCTTCTTTCTCTAGGTATTTACCAATCTCTTTTTTCTATTGCTCTTCAGTGTTGTTTTTTCCAATATTATCTCTTTAATCTCTGTTCTCCCTTCTATGATAATTTGCTCCCTTCTGTGTGACTCAGCCCACGAGGCAGCAACAGAGCCTAGATCAGTATTAGGTCAGTTAATAATAATAATTGTCAGCTTCCCACATGCTCCAGAAAACAGGCCCATGCAAGAGGCTCTGGCTGATTTTGGGTAACAAGAGAATGGAAAATTATATTTTAGAGAGTAAAGAGTAGCTTTTGTTCTTATATGATAGCTTAGTTTCAGTTTTTGCAACCAGTTATACCAGGACTGGCAGCTCTACACATGCTGTATTCGAAGAGTCTTGTATGGCAGTAAGAGAATAACATTTGCAGAAGTCTCAGCTGCCTGTCAAGAAAGATGAAGCAGGCTCCTACATGCTTAATTTTCATTCCTGTACTGGCTAAAATGTGATCTTGGAGGTGTTGTGTTAGACCATTGTCTGTAATACTGTAGTAAGAAAAAAACAAAATATTTGTCATTCCAAATGATGGTGGCACTGTTTTCCAGTATTTTTACACTAGTTGAACATGATGGAATCACTTTAGAATATGAACCATCTGTTCAGTCCTGAATTGCTGCTGAATATAATCAGGCTCTCATAGTGTCCTGCTTTGTTATGTGGGTCAGAGTAAGTCTTTTGGTGCTCTTTTGCAACTGTGCTTTGATGTTTGTCAGTGTGAACCTTGGCATATGAAAATTTTTATGTGGCTTTAAATGCTACAGAGTTGAGGGTTTTTTCCAGCACCAGTGACCAAGAGGAGAAGTAATTATATGTGGCTTGGTCTTATTTAAATTCAGAAATAAACATGTAATTAGGAGATAATTATAGCTATGAGATAATTTGATATAAGAGAGATGGAAATGTAGATTTTGGACAAATTTCACTACATAAAAAAATCTTATTTACCTGTGGTTTTGTTCACATTTTAAGAACAGCTCTTTCAGTCAGAGTTTTTGATAGGAACTAATTAATTAGAGATAGCATTGCTGATGATTCACAGCTTTTTAATTATAGTAATCTCACGACCATAAGGCGCACCCTTTTGACTAAAATTTTGATTGAAACCTGGAAGTGCACCTTATAATTTGGTGCGCCTTATATACGGATGAAGTTCGGAAATTTGCCAACCCGGAAGTGCGAGCCACGAGAGCCAAGGAGCCGAGCCACGGCAGCCGCAAGAGCCATGCCAGCCAGTGCCAGGGTGAGTGGCAGTGCTGGGGCCTTCAGCACAGGGAAGGCACCTGGGGCTGCGTTTAAAGGCTACGCCTATCTGTGAAAAATGTTTGCAAATTGAGCACCTGCCAGTAAACCCCGCAATAGTGTGATTCCGTTACTAACTCCTTACTTTGTTGCGCGTGGATCCTTGCCGCAAAAATTAAGTGCGCCTTATAATCCGGTGTGCCTTATAGTTGTGAAATTACTGTACTTACTAAAGTTTCTTTGATAGATCTGTATATTCTGCTCTCGCTTCTGAAATGTCCATACAATATTTTCCTGAGTTAGAAGCAGTTGGATCAGTCCTCATGGATGGATTCTGATGGATCATATCATCAGAAAGCACAGGAAAAATGCTGGGGTCTGGAGCTATAAGAAATGATATCTTTAACAAAGAAAGACATTGAGTGTTTGTCATTCACAAGGAAATGGGGGGCACACCTTCCTGGGAAACAAAGTCTTTGGGGCCAGCTACCCCAAGACACATTCTTTGGATAGCTGGGACAGGTAAAAATTCTCGTTTCAAAGGAAGAGCTGCAGGATATTGTGGTACAACACTGCCTGCCTAGGATGTTGGTCAGTAATATTGCCTGACTGCATATTAAGGCTTTTCTTCTTCCAGGAGAAGGACTGGAGAGCAGGCATTTCTGGATAACTGGCTCTGGTCCAGAGCTGAGTGTTAGACATCTCACTTTCTGAGCTGTTCTTGCCCCTGGCAAACACAGGAACTGGGCAATCTAAGTCCTGTGCTGGAGATACTTAGGCAGCTTGCTGTCAGCTGATGGAAATGCCTGGAAGAACCTTAACCTGTGTTCTGCTGCCAGCTCTGCTGTAGCTCTGTGTCTGTCCTTCGAGGGCCACCCCTGTAAGCAAGTTTTTCCAAGCTATTTTCAGAAAATGGTATTTAAGGAGCAGAAGGGAAAACAGACTTTTTATGTTACCCCTTCCTGTCAAAGCATTTCTTTAGCTGTTAGACCCTATGTTCACTACAGCATTTGTGGTATGAAATCCTTCAGCTCTTAAATAGTTCAAAACACTGGTTAGAAAGAAAAGTCAGCAGCCTTAGAATACAAATGGTATTCCATGTATAATTTAGTGTCTCTATTTTATTTCAGATATGCCAAATCAAATGAAACCAGTAATATTGATATAAGACAGTGCTGGAAATTTTGTACTAAACAGTGCACAGCTTTTGGGGAAATATGCTGGGAAAGCTGAAAGACTGATTCAGAAAACCAAAGTTTACCTCTAGCCAAAACCTTACTTTTGCAGTTATAGATATCTTTATACTTTTAGCAAACCAGTAGAAAATAAGACCAGTAAGAAAGGCAAGGAAGGAGCACCTAATTCATTGCTGTGACCACTGTGTATTGGCTTTCACATGCTCACAGACACACCTTGGTCATGCCATACTGAAGCCTATTTCAGCATAAATAACTGCAGCCCTTAAGATCTCTTGGACTGTGAAAATTCCATTTCTACAAAGTAAAAAAACATATCCACCTGCAGAATGTTTTCCCTGATGTATAAAGTCTTGTGAGTTTTCATGCTGGTGGATTATTACAGCTCCCTGATGAACTTGGGAGGAATAATCCAACTTTTACCAATTTCATTTTGTCTGCACAAGGTTGTGGGGATTTCTGGTGTGGGTTTTTTCTTTTTTTTTTTTCTTTTTTTTTTCACAGTGTGTGTGCGTGCATGCCAGGATTTATGACTGAATAAACCAAATATAGAACAGACCACTTACATAATATTTAACATATGTTTTAATGTCAGATGTGAGTTAATTTTAGAAAGAGTAATGGAGAGAACCAGACAAAATGGATCATCACTTTTCCCTGAATGTGATTAAGCAAAGAAGAAGGATTCTATCCCACCCCACCCATGTATTCTGTATAAATTTCCTGCAAGTCTTTTAGCAGAGGAATATAAAACTGACTTCCAAGTGAATATAGGCAGATGTTGGGTGGTCCTACTTTGCACACGATTATTCAATGCTCTTCTGTAGGAACACACTGGTTCCCATCCAAGTAAAAAGCCTGAAAAAAAATAGATTCTTCATCACATTGTCCAATCTAAAGGTAATGTATTCTCTTAAGGAACAAAATTCAGATAAAAGAGGCCTCACTCATTAATGGACCAATAAAAATTTAGATTAAAACCCATTTGTTACTGAATCCTGAAACAGCGTGGGTGTTGCACTGAAAACTATTAAGGCTCTTACTTTGTGTGAGTAATATGTGTTATGGTAATGTCTTTAAATTTCTATTCAAGCTGAAGGAAATTTGTTTCAGAAATATGCAAAATTTATGTCTGTAAAGAAGTAACTAAGAGTCACACTCTGATCCATCCACTCTCTACATGTGTGAATGGTGACTGATGTGTGTAGCTTCATGCATTGTGTGTCTGGAGCTAAAATGCCAAGACCTGGTGTTTGGCAGCTTAGACTGAATCTGAAATCCACAATTCTGAGAAATGGGTAGAGGAGGATATTTTTGATTGTTTCCCTTTGGTTTGCAAAGAGCAAACTGGGTACACTTGATGATATCTGATCAAAGATGGATGGAAAATAGAATACTATGAATGTGATCCTTCTGGACTAAGGAATTTTGTAGTGTTCTGTAGGAAGAAGTGGGAAACCCAGAAAACTCCTTATATTCCACCTGATATTTTTCTTGCTCATGTGTTACCATTTTTTAGTGGTTATTTCATGTCACTTCTTCACCTCACACTAATTCTCACAGTATTTGCTATTTCATCTCTTAAAGTTCTTGTAGCTCTCTAATTAGTCCATCAAGTCTTTAAGACAAATCATCTTAAGTTCATGTGCAAGTTTCAGTTCAATAAGACAGTCAACAGAGGAAGATCTAGGCAGCTTAAGAAAAAGATAAGACATAACTTGTGGTATGACATGACTTTAGTTTGAAAGTTCTGTTTAAGTCAATTCTATTTAGGTATAACGGCATGATAGAAGTTTGTTAGAGCACTGCAAATATGTGAATATGCTTCAGGTAGCACCAGAGTCCTTTTTCAACTTGCTTAGGTTTTTTGTGGTTTTTTTTGTTTTGGTTTGGTTTTTTTTGCTGCAAATTAATTAATGATAAATGTATTTTAGAGAGATATAGAAATCAAAAGATTTTTTTCACTTTAATTACCTTCTTTTGAAAACAAAACCAAACAAAAGCCCCTAAGACTTGAGAGAATGTTGAGACTTCACCTATGAGAGATCAAGGGAAAATTTCCATCCTAAACTCTGACAGCTGAAAATTACCAAGGATTCTGGCCTATCTACAGACGAACAGAAATTGTATTCTGAAAGATGTTACCAGATTTCAGCTCTCTCTCTCTCCTACTCATGTTTTGCTGGCAGTATTGTACAAGCTGAAATTTTCTGTAGAATAGCACTCCTCAAGAAAAGTGTCACACATTCAGTGTCGCATCCTCTGGGCAGGTTTCAGGCCAGGCATCAGAAGTGACAGCCAGTGCTACCAGCTGTAGGAAAAGAACATTTTTCCCTCCAGTGGAGCTGGGTTCTAAGGATGCTGACCTCCTGGAATGTTTGTGGCCAGCGCTCATCATGACCTAGCACTGTGGTGGGCCAAGTCCTGCAGAGTAGCTGCAGAACTCTGGCTCACTGTAGGACTTTTTTTGGTTAAAGACCACAGGAGGTTGCAGACTACAAGCTTAATTTTAGGTTGTCCTGATGGTAAAATTATATGTCATTAGCATGAGAAGTTCTGTTTGACCTTTTGTAAGAAAGCATTGGGGATTGACAGGAGATGTGCAGGGAGTATGTATTGGCTAGAAAACACAATTGGAAGGAATTTTGTGTTCTAAATTCCATCAGATTCCACACTGCAAATACCAAAGCCCAAACAAAATAATAAAATGAAATTTTTAAAAACCAGTATTTTAGGGTTTCTTTAGGCTATTTTGTCACCTGGGCAGCTGAAACTTTTTAATAAAACAGATAACGGGTAAATAAGTTCCCTGCACCTAAACACACTTTTCTGCATGTTCATCAACCTAAAGTTTTGCTTTGTATGATTTTAGTAGTAATTTTCTAAACAGCATAAAAGTGCACTTAGAAAAGTTCTTAGAAAAACCTCAACAAAACCTCTAGTTTCATCCTGTATCCTGTATTTAGTACTGGCTGACCTGGGGATTAAAGATCAAGCTTTGCATATAGAAGTAGCTCTTTCTTAATCATAGTAAAACTCTGACAACTTCACTATTAAAGCTAAAGTAATCCAAGCCTTGCCTTAGTTGTATCCAGATTCATTGGTAATATCTGAAGAAAAATTAGGCATGGAGTCCATTATCAATTCTCCCTGCAGTATTCATGCAAAGTTTGAGGGCAAAACTCTCCTTTGATTGTGTTTATGGAATGGTTTTAAAAGCCTGAGCATGGAGCTTCCTGCCTGTCTGTCAGTGATGTCATACCATGTCAATAATGCCCTCTAAGTGCAGGACTCTCTCTCTCTCCCTTTTGATTTAAAAATTCCATATCACAATAGCGAAAAGACACTTAAAGGAAAGCCTTCAGCTTCTTTCCTTATCACACAACCCAAAGCATATAATAATCCTCAGAAAATGCCTGTCTGCCATGTCTCACTGCTTAAGTATAGCTCAGAAAATCTGCCATAGCAGCCAGGATGGTGTAAGCACTACCCTGGAATGGCCTCAGAGGGCAGGGAACAGTCTGACTATATCCTCCAGTTCCATGACAGCAGAATCCAGAGCAGCTCCAGTTAGAGGTCACATTCATGGTGCAGGGAAAGAATGATCTCTCAAAATTGATCAAGCCACACAAATGACATTAACCCTGAGAGAAGCCCTTGTGGCAGCAAAGCAGATGCTCTGGATCTGACCCTTAGGTCAGTGGAAATTATTGTAGTTCATGTCCAAGGCTACAGAGAGCTTTAATTTGGAACATTCTTGCAAACATCAAACCAGAAAAGTGCTTGTGCCAAACTTACCTGTGGTGAACTATTAATAACAGCCTCAACCCTACATTTTTGATTCGTCAGTTATGATTTTAGTTGGCTACTTGACAAAAAAAAAAAAAACAAACAGAAAACCCCCAACAAAACAAAACAAACAAAAAAATCAACTAAAAAACTAATGAGTTTTCAAATAAATAGCTAAATCAAGGGAGAAGTGGATAGCCTTGCATTTTCTTTTAAGAGGCCATATTGCTTATTTCAAGCGATGCTGGTAACTTTCCAATGTTCTTTTGATAAGCATGTTAACCAAGACCAAAGACCATGGGAACAAAAAGAAAATGGCATTGTGGGTTATGCAAGTAAGCATTTTTGTTTTCATTTCTGTGCAAGCCGAGTGGTGTTGCAGGATGACACAGAGCAGAACTCATTGTTAATGCATTTTTCCTAGGAAGTTCTCAGAAGACAAGGGGTCTCTGGAAACTGAGCTTTCAGACAAGGTCAAGGGTAACAAAATGCTTCTGGACACTATTCTTCAGGCTAGCAGTCTAGTCTGTATTTTTCTTATACACTGGCTGGAAACATTAAAAATAACATTTACTGCAACATCAGAAGAATACTGTGAACTTTTTTAAAAACTTGCAGGTAGGCTCTCTGCCCTTTAGCCTGTATAGCACTTTTTTTCTGATTTATGGTAATTTTTCTAGTGAAAAAAGGGTTCTCACATTGTTACTTTTTGGGAGCTCTATCAGAAGATGAGAAATGAAGAGCACACTTGTGCAATGCTACACAGGGAGTATCTGGTGAAATTAATTTAAACCAAACAGCTGTCAAATATACAAAGTAAACAAAATACACACTCTGTGGTTTCCCACTAAAACCTTTAATTTATATTTATAAAAACGCTGCTCAGGACAACAGATAAAACAATCTATTATATATCTATGTACAAACTGTTCTAAGCTGATCATATTCCTTTAATTAAGGCTCTTATGAACTAGGCCACTTTCATCAAAGCAAATCTTCCGTCCTTTTCTTAGTAAAAATCTTTTGAAAGATAGGAGAGCCTAAGAAAAAGGGAAGCTATTAAGATTAACATATTCATATTTAACAAATGGGTCTTTTTGCATAGGCAATAAATCTCCTAGAATATATCACATGTTATTTCCTGTAAATGCTCCTATGAAATAGACTTTTCCTTTTTGTTCCTCCTTTAATATGACTGCATTCAGTTACATCTGGGAAGTCCTGCTCACTGTTCCCTTATCAGTGAGCTGACTTTTTAATTTAAAGGCAAATCTCCGGTCTTTTATATATGAAGAAGCATATCTACAACAAAATTAGTGTTCTCTTTCTGATTATAGAACGCTGTATTTTTTTGTGTAAAAGATACAGGATCATCTACGACAAATTAAATTAGAAATGGATCCCTTTTTGTATGTTTTAGACATTTTTGTTTTGTTCTCAGTAAATGGATGTTGTGGTTCAAACTTTTAAAGTAAAAACTTCTATTTTAAATGTCGAAATAGAAACAACTCCTCCCTCTGTACTAGGTAATAATTGATATTTTTGTTTTGTCAGTGCATGCCAATAAGTAGTGTTCTCCTGATGGATAATTTTGTTAACAGCTGTCCTTCAAAGTTGCTGCCAGTTACTTTTAATTGAAAAAAACCTTTCTATAGCAATGATGCTCTCTTGCAAAGTAACTTCCATTTTTTTTCCCACATCAAACAGCAGCCAGTAGCCTGAGAGTTAGTGGTTCTGACAGTTTAGAGATCTTTATTCCACTTTTTATTGAAGAGAAGAGAAACAAACAAGAAAAGGGAAGCACAATTAAGGTTAGCCTTATCTGAACCTTTAGCTGTGAATACCCATGGATCATTCTTATATGACTGTTTCATACACAAGCTGTAGAGAATGAAACAGATTTATATCAATCTCTAATATAACAGTTTTGTAAGTCTACCACAGTCATCTTCATCAAAGGTGTATAAATGCTTTCTTTTCACTGCCTTGAAGATCCATGGCATATTAAAACAGTCTTCCAGCAGCATGACACTTCAATTTTTTCAGGCCAGAATGCAATTTTTTATTAGGCACCTTTTGCAGAAAGTCCCAGTTATTAATCTTCCATTATGATTCAAATCATAATCAGGGTAATTTATACAGTTGTATCTGTGTTTTAGTTGGGCTGAGACACTGCTCCTGGGAATGATCTTGATACCAATGTCACAAAGGCTCCTCCTTGAATCTCTGGAATGCAGTACAATTCTATCCTTATTCTCCACATAATCCTCCTCTGCTTTTCATCTTCTGATGTAAACACAGGGGACATGTTCTGTGAGAACTCCTGGGTCTGAGGGGGTCCTCTCTCATCTGTTGCTCACAAAAATTGCTGCATATATGGAAAAACAGCTTCCTCTAGAACTGGTTGCAGATGAGTCCAGCAATTTCACGTGTATAAGGCACACCAGTGTATAAGGCGCACTTTTTTTTTTTTTGCAGCAAGGATCCGCTGCTGGCTCCCCCGGCGCAGCCACCGGCCCTGCGTCCCCCGGCTCTCCCCGTGCCTGACGGCTCTCGCCACTCACACTTCCGGGATTTCCGAACTTTGTCCGTATATAAGGCACACCGGCGTATAAGGCACACTTCCAGGTTCCGATCACAATTTGAGTCAAAAGGGTGTGCCTTATATGCGCGAAATTAATGTACATGGAATAAAAGAGGTGGGGCCTGTGATATTTGAGTGCAAGCTTTTTATCTCTTCTGTTGAAAACTTGCAGTGCTGGTTGAATCTTCACCCCCCCCCTGTTCTAGTGGACTCTCCAGAAGAATTCGTAATGTTCTTTATGTGGCTCATCTCATGCCATCCCTTTTTGGTGTCTGGGGTTGGCTGCAGGTGTTCTCTCCCTTCTGCTTTGAGAGAGCTGCAGGAGATGAAAAGCCTGTCCAGTCTCTTTTCTGTGGAGAGATTTTGGGGCAATACATGCTTGCTAAAGTAGGTGTTTGGGAGTGTGGCAGGGCTTGCTCTCTGGATTGTGCTTCCTGAGGTGTTATCTGCTGTTTTCATCCTGTTTCTTCAGGTTGACCTTGTACAAAATGGCAAAGGGTTTGATGTCTGTGTCAGTCTCACAACTAAAAGCCCATTGAAGATACCACAGTGAAGACTTGCTTCCCATTCTCCATCTCTTGCAGGAAGTTAAAAAAAAGTCTGGGGAAAAAAGAAAGAGGGAGAGGGTTGTTTTTTCAGGTTCTATGAAATGTTCACAGCACAGCTCCATAAGTTGTCAACACAATGAGACTGACAGCAAACTTTGCCAAGAAGCAGGAAAAAAGCCTCGAGGTTTTAAACCAGCATTGCTACTGAGCTCCTTGTCATCAAACCATGATGGAAATTTTATTGTGTTCTTCAAAGAGAAGGCCACACTACTGTTAACCTCCCTACAGATTGAACTTTGCATGGATCCTTCCACTGAAATTCCTATGAAATACACTTCTAAATATTTCTTGTATCTGTGTCTTGTTCACAAAGACAGCAGCTCTTTTTTTTTTCCAAAATGCCAGCCTTCATTTTCTCTCTAGAAAGCTCGTACATGAATCTCACTCATTCAGAAATGGTGTGGTTATGGGCACTGTCTCAAGAAGTTTCCCCTGCTAAAAAATTCAGGAAGTCAAGCAGTAAAAGTTAACACAGCATATGAATTTTGGTTAGCAGCAATACACCCCTAACTTTTATTCCTTTAAACTGCCAACAGTTTAAAAAAAGACATTTGCATGTAATCATTAGCATTTTTGTTTTCAATTACCACTGAAAAGGATTCAGGCAAGAAATTATGGGTAGATCTGACCAAAGGATGAAAATCTAATTTTGTGGCTACATCTGAAGTTTCAGCACATATGTTCTTTGATGGAGTGAAAATAAATCTCCCTAACACATTTTAAAATAATTTAATTGAGTTAAAGTAGAAAGGTGCTTGAGTAGGTTGGGATGTCTGAGGACCCCTTTCCTTACTTGCCACAAAAAACTTTCTTGTCAAACTAGCAGCATCCCTGCATTCTAGATTGATACAACAGCCTTTTCAAAATCTATACTTTCTCCAAAGTTGGAAATGTTTTTATTACTTTCAATACTAAGACACCATGAGTAATTCTTCTAATTCAGGCTATAATTTATTGTAGTTTTCATTGCAGCTAAATTGCATAAAGTTTTGGTTTTATTCCCACAACAGCTTTCACATCACATTCTAGTCTAAGGACATCATATGTGTTTAGCATATATACATAGCAACATGCATATATTCCACACAAAGTGTCTCTGGTTCCAAGACCTGATATAGGACAGAACATCTGCAATAGCATCCTTCTTGCTATTTCTACATGTCATGATTATTCTAAGCAGAGAATTACAGATTTAAGGAGTCCTTGAATTAGTGGTTTTGAGTTTTTTCTCTTTTTGTCCCTTGTGAAAAATAGGAATGATAATGCACTTCACGAACTGAGGAACAGACTACATGACTTCATGAAAATTTGTTGGTTTAACATGGTGTCTGGTAACATTTCACTCATGATGGTCTGCATGAACAGCCATGCATCAAGTAGAAAATGAAAGAAAAAGGATCTAATAAAATGTGACTATTGTCTTTTGATACTCAAGGTGATGAATATTAAAGGTACAGGATTGTCATAAAAGATTTTCCCAGGGATTTCTGACAAGTCTTCCTTTTTAAATCTTGCTAAAGATAGCAGAGAATTTTTAGAAGAACTAAATTTTGGTGTGAATATATGTTGCCCCACTTATTGGCATGCAGGATAATTTTCAGATATTGACTGGAGACAGCTTTCAGTACATGCCCACACAATGGAGAAGTGGAGCTGATTGAGTGTTCTGAAGCTGTCTCTTGATATTAAGAATATTAAGGTTGATCTTTTATTAAGATAAATTATTCTGGACGTACAAAATAACTTGTGGAAACTTATGTTTTAGTGGCATTTTTCTTATTGAGGCCTATTAGGCCTATTCTTGTCTGGAATTCAAGACAATTGCATCCATTCTGACTTGTTTCCTGTGATTTTTCTTTCTGAAAAGTAAAATTATTTGCCAAGTAAAATGATATGCTTCTTCTGAGAATACTTGTGGTATCCTCTGCTACTGCACAGCTACTGCTGTCCACTCCTGATGAGAGTGTGGAGTCTGTGAAGAGCTTCTGGCACATAGAACGTATAAAGAGCCCTTGTTATACTGACTCAGTGGAAGGTCACATACAATTTTAAAGTTCCATTTCCTTTCAGTTAGCAGCTGATTACATTTTATGAGTTGGATTGTTTCCCTTATGCCAATTTTCAGTCAACAGAGCCCATGAGTTGTTAAACTTTCCCATGTACAGAAACAATAGGAAGTCATTAATGTGGGGCCAGTCTGGTCATGGCCATTACAAAGGCACCTGCCTTATCCTTGGAAAGTAAGGGAAAAAAATGGCTTGACTAGACAGAAAATTCACTTCAACAACCTCACAAAACAGTAGCCATTTTCCTAAAAGCAGATCTATCTTGAAGGCTGACAAAAAATATAATAGACAAGTCTGGTATTAATAAAAGGTGTTTTCTGTCTGTTTCCATTGGTATAATTCATTGTATCTGTAAATATAAGTACTTAATATATGTATGTTTTGTTGCAGAAATATTGAAGTGGGCCTATGATATTTCAAAGTTTTGAATTTGTGTCTGAAGGAATCTTTACCCTGGTAGTACAGATTTACTTTTGCAATAAGTATAATCAATAAAAAATCCTGTTCCATCATGAGATCATTTCAGGGACATCTTCACACAAATGAGTTCCACTCTGAGCAGGTCATTATTGTAACCTAACTAAACCATAAACATTAAAATATGTCTAGATAGAGAGATTTCCCTGCAGTTTAGGCACAGGCCAGAGGTTAAGGAAATTTAACTTCAGATTTGATTTCTCAGAACATTATATTGTTTGGTGACGATCCCTTCTTAGACTTTTGGTTTTTGAGATTTTTAGGATCAGTGCTGTTTTATTTCACTCAATGCCATTGTGGGGAAGGCTGGAGTCAGATCATATTCACAGAAGAAATATAAGAAGGGAAAGGCAATGCAATATTTTTGTCGTTTTGTCATTCGGAGAGATAAAAGCTTGGACAGTTGTATTTTCAGAGGGGATAAAAATTGCTCTTAGGTGTCCTGGAGTTATGATGTTGCTGTGGTTACTTTTAAAAGTAATTTCTTAGATTTGAAGTTACCTAGTTTTCCTATCAGTAAGCAAGGAATGAGAGATGGAAAGGAGGTGGTTTCACAGTTCAAGTTCCTCTTGAGTCATATCCCTGGCTTGGGGAAAGCAAAGGACCAGATTTTGCATTTAAAAGATGAAGTGTGTGATGGAAAAACAGAGTATCATGGTGAGTATTCTGTCACAGGGAGGTGAGCAGTGTGACATAATTTCCATCCTATCCACACTGTGAAAAGTGTCTGTGCAGCCCTGTGTGCTCAGCAGCATGAAGCTGGTCTGGGGAGCTTTCGGCTAGAGAGCAATTCTGTGTTTTGGAGCAGTCCCTCCCTTTTGTCATCCAGTGAAAATTCATGCAGTCATCTTTTTGAACACTCTCCTCAATGTGTTCAGCTCCCTTTGCAGCCACCAGACCTTACAGGGGAATTGTCCCCCAGCCATAATTTTACTGCTCTTAATAATGTGCTCCTCAGGAAAGAGGAACAGCTATGAAAAAAAATTTGGCTCAGGATGATTAGATTAGATTTCCTCTCTTCTGACTCTTTTGTTTGAGTTTTTTAAAATTATTTGCTTTAATTCCACATCTGGGGAAAATTCTATGGTTTATTTATAAAACTGTCAGATGAAACAATCAGTGTGATTCTTTCTGGCTTTTGGAGTCTAGAGATATATAGTGACTGACTAGAATTTGTGATAAGTGGTTCCTTGTTTAGGTTGTCTGCTAAAATAAAATGCAATAACCAGGATGGTTCCACTGCAAGAAAAATATTCTACATGCCCACCTTATGATTGCTAGGCAGATAGTAGTGGATGAAGAAAAAATTAAGGGAAATTTGCTTGTCTGACAATCAAGAAACTCATTGTACAAAATTCTAATTTTTCCTGGACTAGAAAGATGCTTGTCTGTTTTTATAACAAATTTAGGTCCAGATACAGTTGGAGACCTGTGTTCTTCCTTAGGATCTATTTTCACTTAACCTAGTGCTTGCGTAGGATCTCAAATCCATCAGAATGTGTCTTCAAAGGTTAACTGTACTGTTTAGGTGGGACTAAAAATATGCTCAAAATTAAGCACATGCTGAATTATCCGTGACCTAAGATTTGCATGCGATTTTTGTCTGAGCTTTATTTCAAAGTTTAAACTCCAAAGCCTCTGATTTTGAGGGGTTTTAAATGAGAGTTTAACATCAGGCAATTCTTCCACCTGTTATTATGTTTCCAATAACTCAGAATAAATCATATGAAAAAGTCTCTTGCTGTTAGTCTTTTTTATGGAAATTACAGAAAAAAAGTGTCTGCCCAGCCATCAATTCCTGTTTCTACCAGTACATACTTGCCCTTGGTTTGCACACATATTCTTTCTCATAGAATGCAAGTTAAATAACAGGTACTTTTCCATTTTTTTTTTAAGAGCAGCCTAACACATCTAATTTCTGCAATTTCTACCTATGGTTTTCCTCTTAAAGGTAATTTGTTTCCTTTCAAGTAATTACAAATTGTACATTTCCAGTCACATTATGCCAACATCAAGACTGATAACTAACTAGTTTGATTCCACTCTTATCAACATTTTATGAAAATTAGAAGTGAAAACATCACACTGGGACCTTTAGAGTTGCTTTAAGTTGTTTTGAATAAATAGCAGGGTCTCTTATAGCTCTGATGATTAGAACAAGTTGTAATGCATCTCTCTTTATAAGAACCCTGGAAACCTGTTCATCCTGCTTGTTTTACTTCTGCTGTGTAGTGGCATTCTTAGAGATGCATAAATGCTATTTTAGGTTCTTGCATAGTTTAAGCTTTACTGAGTTGGAATAACATTTTTCTAGCTAATCTTTTAAAGCAACCCCATTCGGGCAGAAACACTTCAGTTGCATTTGGCAAATATTTTCTATTCACAGTTGTCGTTTAGAAAAATAATTTTTATTGATTTTTTTTTTTCTTCATATGAATTGGATACTTAGTATTAAAATGAGCACATTTTACAGTTTGGGAGTTTTTGTTTGGTTTGTTGGTTTTTGTTTTTTGGTTTTTTTGGGGTTTTTTTTAAGAAAGGGAATATCCATGGTATCTCTTCATCCAGAAACCCATTGCTGTTCCTAGGTCCCCCTGTTCAAAAGCAACTTCTAAGATCATTCCTGAAGCAACCAAAATTTCAAATTATTTTTTTTTTTCTCTTTGAGAGAAAGAAAAGGTGCAGGAGGCAGTGGAAAATGTCTAAATTATGTTTGGAAATTTAAAAGGAAAAAGAAAAAGCCAGGTTGTGTCTTTCACTCAGATTTGTTCTAATTGTCCTTTAGAAAATTTCTCTTCTACTGTCTTAAAAGCACATTGCAAAATGCTAGCTTTGAATATTTGTCTCACAATATTCATCTGCCCTTTGGCCAGATATTAGGTCAGTAAATTCCCAAAAGAAAGCCTGATATACAACAGCAGTTCTGTGATTTCCAAAGAGCTAAACTCTACACTTCCCTGTTGTAAGAGCTTTTCTTGTAAATTTCTAAGTCTGTCTCAAAGCACTTTCTAAACTGCAAAGAATTAAGTGCAACTGCTGTCTTCAACAAGGCTAGGATTTTTTTTTCTTTTGAATCATAAACCCAAAAATCTAGCACCCATTTGCAAAACCTTCTAGGAACTTCAGTGGACCTCAGGAAAATTGTCCAGTAATTCAAGACGACTGTTTGGAACAGGTAAATATAGGTTGTGTTTGATTTTCGTCTTTGTTTCTGCAAACAGTGCCAGGCTTTCCTCCAGTATCAGACTTTTTTGCTTGGGTAGTCACTAAATAGTTTTTTATATTCTTTGGTGGCATGCTGGCTTTGTATGAATGTATACAAATAAGGCATGTGAAAGATGCAAACATAGAAAGAAGATAATTAGAATTAACAGATGAAGAGTGAGGCTCAGAGAGATGCACAAATGTAGTGTCTTTGCCAATAAATCACCAATGGGAATGATTAAACAAGAAAATATAGTATATACCTATTTTTCAGTTCTCTGATAAGCAATATGGTGGGAATAATTCTTTGGCTCTCGAGTTACATTCCATGTTAGTGGGTTAGTAATGGGTCACACATGACTGATTTAACAGAATAAAGGCTAAGATTAGATTACTCTTTTTAATAAAGTGAGCATACTTCAGATGAGAATGTTTTGTCTATTCATCAAAATTATGCATATGGTGCCAGGCATCCTCTTCTTTTAAATGTACCTCATTGAAAATACAGCAAGTTAAACACAAACCATCTTAAGCATGTGGAAGCATATTGTAGCTACTGTGTTTTTTTAATATGTCATGAGGGAAGCAGCAGTGCTGCATATGAAACTGGCTTCTAAATACCAGTTTCAAATACCAAACTAGTGCATGCAGTATTTTCCTATATATATCAAAAAATGGAATGCACTATATACATATATAAATATATATATACACAAACAGTCAATAGAGAGGAAGAAAATATTTTTTTCCAAGCATAATAGATGAGGTTGAGGCATAAAGTTGGTTGCCATAAGATCTGATTTCTGATTTTCTGTATGAATTTTTGTTTGTTTGTGTTTTCTTAATCCATCAAGTTACTTCAGGCCAGCTGCTAATTGCACCTGAAGATTCTCATGCAGCTGCCAATTGCATGCCATTATCCATACAAAAGGTTGATATTTTCTCAGAAATTCTAGCTGCTATGATAATGTATTTTGAGTTTCTCAGATGCTGGGAAGAGCACAAAATTGAAAACTGAGAATGGCAGCTTGTTTGCAAGGCCGTGTATGTATTTTGCCACTTAACACTCAATTCATTGTTTGCACTCAGAATTACAGAGGAGTTGAGACTAGAAGAGACATCTGAAGGTCATGTCCAACCATTTCCAGACAACTTTTCCATATCCCCAAGGATGGAGCCTCCCTGCCTCCCTGGCAGCCTGTGCTAGTGTTCATTCACCTTCACACAGAGACCCTAAACCTATTTCCTAATGCCCATTTGCAAAGTAAAATCTGGAGGTATTGTTTGAAATCTATGGATAAGGAAGTTTTGGGCATGCTAGCAGTGGAAAACCATGTTTAGTTCTTGTATTGCTCTCTTGAGATAGGAAACCCTCTATAATTCACTTTCTGTGCCCTGTTGTACATAATGTGCTGTTTGCTGCTTCCCATGAAGTCCAGGAGGAAGAAAAAACAAGCTTCACTCCTTGACACACTTAGACCTAGACCAATGGTTTGGAGCCTCTCTTTAAGGGTCACAGTGGGCCAGGCAGCAGGTGACACCCTCGAGGGTACAGATGAGGAGATGTCAAGGCCCCAGAAACAGCAGGAATCAGTCTGGAAGGAGGGAAAGTTGACAGCAACCCTCAAGATAGGTTGGAACAATCAGTGAAAGAGCAATGACCTGATCTGTGTGACATATTGCTTGGTAATGCTGCCAGATGAGTTAATAAAGCCATTGCCTAATTAAACCACATCCTTTGCATCATGTCTTCCTGCACAGTCAAGCTGTGTGCTTTCTGGCTTGTATGGTACCATCAATAATACAGATCTGACATCTAGATCATGTGGTGGTGTTGCAGGAGTTAGAATACAGCTCACTTCCTCTTAGCTGTTCTTGGCTGTACAGAACTAACAGGAGTAAAAAATTGTAACAATTTATTTTTATCACTTAAGTGAGTACATTTGGACCAACTACATATGGAGAACAGATCTACTGGATAAGACTTCTGCCTAGTAACTTTTTCTGACTGTAGCCACATTTAATAATTGTGGTTGAAATGCTGGCTTTACATTTAAAAAAATGTTGACAGAGTATCTTTCACAAATAGGAACATGCTCACATGATTCTAAACATATGCCATAGTCCTTTCCCACATCTACATCTGTTTCTTCAATTGATATTTTATTTTAATTATTTTAGCTTATAAATACACACTAGGGCTGATAAACACGCTTTCTATCAGATGTTGTCTGGAAAGAAAACTGTCGCCAGAGTTTCTTTTTTTTCATTTGTTTCCTGCGGCATTTTTTCAATATTTCAAAACTTTGTCACAGAGCTGCTTCTACTAACTTCTGTTGGATAAAGATAGGGAAAGGTACAGACTGCTCAAATCTTAAACAGTGAGACAAACCTCAGAGTTTAAAAGAAAGCTCATAATAGGAGAGTATGTTCTAGTGTGCAATGCATTCATTTCTGCTCAGAAAGAGGGAAATGCTGGCATTATGAAGCAGTGAAGTCACAACTTAATTTCAGTGAATTGCAGAACGAGTACAGCAGCAATGACACATGCCACAGTATTCTAGCACTTCTTTATCTCAAGACATCTTTTAAACAATTTAGAATTAGAAAAAGCAATCACTTAACCCTCTAAAGTAACCCCTGACAGAACTTACAGGTGACTGTCTCTATACGGAGATCTCATAAGGTTATTTGTTTGCACAGTACCCATTTCCTTTCCTTTCTCAGTTGAATTCATGGTAGATGGATGAGAGCTGAGTTTTCCAAACAGAGGGACAGAATTAGCTATTATACCAAATATGGATCAGAATTGTAAGTGATGTTCCACCCAGTCTGGTGCTGATATTCCCAAAGGATTCTTTCAGTGTTGGCCTTATCAGTCAACTCTTCACTTTTATTTACTTTAGCAGTTGCTTTAAAAATTCATTCCAACATCTGACTAAAATCAAGAGAGGGAAGGAAGTGTATCTGCTCTATCTCATTATTGAACAGAGAGATACAAAGGTTTGATTTTGGTTTCTGTCAGACAATATTCTATAATTAAGCACAGACCATCATCAATTCTCCACCAGAGTGACCTGGGAGGGTGAAATAGGTTTGGTGTTTAATGAAACATGATTCAGATAAGATGAACTTTTCTGGACCTAATATTTTTCAGGTGTCTCCACTAGAATCAGTGGATTTTCACAGCAAAAGCAAATGTTCCTATTTATGCAGATATCTTTTATATTTTAATTTTAAAAGCTGGTGCTTCTTTATCTTCAGTTTTGTTTTAAGATTAATACTGAAAGCCATGGAATTTATTGTTTTAACTAGTTTAATGACTGATTAGAGTTGGCATCTTAAAGGAAACAAAATACTCTGACTTTGACCAAAGTCACAAATATGTGTTGAGAATAGCAGCTCACTTGTATTCCCACACTGGATGAGAAAGGCTGGCATATCATGATGGAAACACATGAATAAAGAAACAACCTATGTTATAAATTATATCTCATGGATTAAGAAACAACTAATGGTATAAATTATAACTATGGAATCTAAATGGGGAATGTCAAATAAATGTACTTTTTAAGGCCCTGAGTCAGGCTCACAGCCGATCTCAGTTCCCTTGGGAATCAGAGACTTCATCTCTGCTGAAAATAGGTGACTCCAGGCATTCTTTTAGTGAATTATCCAATCTTGCTCCTTCCTTTTAAAGCTAAAGCAGTGATGCTGACGTTGACCTCTTTTTTTTACAGCAGTGCATAATGTTTAGAATACTTACTCAGGAAGTGGGTAACAGCTCCCTTTTCCAACAGGAGCTCTTTGAGACTTCATCTCCTGCTTCTTATGCAAGGGTGGTTTGTGCATGGGAGCCTTTTGCTTTCCATTGGGAAAAGAACCACTTGGGATGAATGTACTCCTTATTCATTGGGGAATAGAGGCAGGGCAGAAAGGGTCAAGGTGCCATAGTTCAGGGATTAATGCAGTTGGTGAGAGAAAGGACACTGCAGTTCCAGTCCTCTGTCTGTAAAGGACTTCTGTAATTCTTTACCCTGTCAAAAATCCCCAAAACTAAACAACAACAAAACCCAGAACACAGTATAATTGCTATGAATTAGGGAACTAACTCAACCACCTATTTAGGAGTAATCTAAATTCTGAACGTAATTATCAGTCTCTGATTCTGATACTGGAATCTTAGAAAACAGGGAAGTTTAGGAAAAAGTTCTCTATGCACTTCTATCTGCTGTCTGATAGCTTCAAACACTCTATTCTTATCTTCCTACTTCTTTCTCTATGTGCCTAATTTTCACTGGGCATTTCATGGAATGACTAGATCCTGAAAGAGGTTTTTTGAATGTCCAGTCCATTGGGTCCTTAGCTACATCTAGAGACTGTAGATTGTTTGGACTCTAAATGACTTAAAAACATACTTTGTGACTACATATTTAAACAGGCACTGTTTGAGCAGTGGGAATAATGACCCCGCTCTAGGCTATCATTTCTAGCTCTTTTATAGGTTAGGATTAAGATAAATCTCCTTTTCTTAATATGAAATTAGATAGGACCTTCTGATACAAATACACCGTCTTGGCCATGTCTCTCTTCATAGTATGTCTGCTGGTAATCTGCATTTCTTATTGTCACTAAAGTATTTTAAGTATCAATTTCTTAGACTATCCATACATTTAATTTTCCCTTAACTCTTGTGTGATGTTGGGATGTCAGCAGGAAATTGTGACAAACACTAGGTGTTCAGTTCTGTGGAGTACTCAGGAATTAGAGGGAGCCAGGCTGTCACCCCTTCAGCACAGGTGTGGTATTCCCATGAAACAGTAAGGTGCTTCTCCAGCTAGGTGTGTGAGCTTTTTGGGGCTGATAAACTATCTCAGTGGACAAAGCTCTCCAATGGAGTGTTAAGCAGTGCCTCCCTGACAAACAACAGCAGAGTCAGGTTGAGGGCTGAGGTATCAGGGCTGCACTGGAGCCTGTCACATAAATCAGATTCCATCACTGAAATAAGGCTATCTCTTGCACAATCTGGGTAGGATTAGATATCTTTTGAATTGCAGACATCAATTGATTTCAAGCAGTTGACTCAAAAAGATGAATTTATTATAAAACCATATAGTAGTGATTTTTTTTGATAAATAATGAAAGTCCCAAGCACAGGCATGATTTTGTTTGCATAGTGAACCCAGTATCCTGTTTTCTCCTTGCACATAGCAATTATGACTGTCAATTCATTTATCTTTCCCTTTTTTAACCTTTGTCCAATACAAATATATAATTTGCTGATTTGCATATAAATACTTTCATATATCAAGTTCTGTACAATTTGTCTGTTATTTTCCACATTTTTTTTTATTATTCTGAAGATTTTGTTATGGAAAATGCAGCTGACCCATGTGAAACTTAAGACCTTGTCTGCTCCCTTCCCATAGCTGTAGATAAAAAGGTTATGGGAGTTTGTTTCCTTCTCCTCTATTGTGAAACTATTTCAGCTTCTGTTTTGTCTTGTTAAGTCACAGCCAAGAAAGGGAGATTTAGGCATGCATCCCATTTTCATCCTGGTTATGTGACACCAGCAAGGAGAAGGGTCTCCAGCCTCATTTTCTAGAGGAATTGCTCATGTTTGTGACTGAGATTCTTGGAAAGCTCTTCTAGTAAGCCGACTGGCATTTCCCCTTTAAGCAGCATTAATTTTTGTTAGTTAATATTTAGAATCCATTGTACCTGAATTATCCATAGAAATAAGACTTTCTGATACACAGAGAAGATTTCTGGGGATATGAAAGAATGTCACAGTTTTCCTTCTTTCTGCCCTGAATGGCTCATGCTTCTGCTAGAGAAACATGAGCAGAAGCACCTCACAGTGCTGTTCCCAGCAGGCCCTAGCACTTCAGCAAGTACCACTTAGCTTATTGTTAATGAAAGTGCTAAAACCTAAGCCATGGTTACTTTAAGTTTTAAACTATATGTATTTTAAGAGGTTAATCACATTTGATATAAGCAGGGTCAAAGAAAAGAAACAGGCGCTCCTAGAGGATGATTCAGACCTTGAGCTAGTTTCTTTGAGCTAGTATTTTTGTAGAAGATTGCAGTTTAAGCAGCTTCCATTATGGACCACTTGTTGCATTTCTCTTCCTTTTGTACCCCTACAGCTGAGTGTGATGCTACACAGTGAATCTAAAATAAATACACAATGAGTAGAGTATTCTGGTGGGCAAGGAGAAATGCACTTTACTGTGACCTGTCTGTGTCTTTTCAGTGGTGTTCTTCACTGTACTACTTGATTTTAACTGAAATTGTCAAAAGGGATTTTTTTTATTCCTGTTTAAATACATATAATATTTATATGTAGATATAAATATTTTCTGATGCAAATCAATTCTAATTGCTCTCAATGAATTGTCTGTTGTTTCCCCACAAGAAACAGCAAGAGGAAATAAAAAAATTAAGTGGTTTTTTTGACTATCACATCCATAAGCCATTGCTGAAGATCTGAATGGAGTTATCCTTCATCTCAGGGCCAGAGATCATCTTTAATTATACATTTAAGTTTTTCATTGGACATTGCATTATATTTTCAAAGAAAAATCTGTGCATTCTGATGAGCTTGGTGATTTTAATATTCACCATATAATTGTAGCAGAATGACAACAGTAGTTTTCATTTCTGTTTCCACTCAGTCACAGAATCACAGAATGCTTGAGGTTGAAAGGGACTTCTGGAGTTTACCTTGTCCTACCACACTGCTCAAGCAGGCCCAGCTAGAGCAGTCTGCCCAGGAGTGTGTCCAGATGATTTTCTAATATCTCCAAGGGTGTAGACTCCACAACCTGTACTGACAACTTCTGGTGCTCAAGCACCCTCACAGTAAAGAATTGTTCCCTGATATTCAGATGGAAGATCTCATGGTTCAGTGTGTGCCTTTGCCTCTTGCCCTTTCACTGGACACCACAAAAAAGAGCCTGGCTGTGTCTTCTTTACACCCTAGGGCAGAGAATCCAACCCTTTTTCTTGTCAAATTTCTTGTGGTTAATGATTGCCCAGCTTTCTAGTCTATCCAGATCCCTTTGTAAGGCTCTCTCTCCCCCAGAGGAGTCCACAGCTCCTCCTTCTTTGGTGTCATTTCTATACTTAATGTACACTCAGTTCCTGTATCCAGACCATTTATAAAACATTCCAGAGCACTAGCCCTGGAATTGAGCCTGGGGGAGCCCACTGCCAGCCTGACATAATCCTACTTACTAAAACATTTTGAGCCTGACTTGTTTGTTCACCCAGCGTATTTCAGACTTGCCTGAGAGCTAAAAATTTTGTCCAGAAGGTTACTCTGAGAGACAGCATCAAAAGCTTTACTGAAATCCAAACCCACCACATCTACTGACTTTTCTTGGTCAGCTAGACCAGCAACCCAGTCATAAAAGGAAATTAGGTTGATTAAACAGGACTCTCCCCTCGTGAACACATGTTGGCTTTCATCATTGATTGCACTGTCTCTCAAATAAGTCTTGGAATAATTTTCTCCTAAAATTTTACCAGGCACAGATAGGCCTGTAATTATGAGAGTCTTCTTTCCTAATCTTTCTGAAAACTGGGAAAACATTTTGCAGCTTCCAGTTGACTTGGACCACTTCAGACTCCCAAGACTGGAGAAAAGTCATTACTTTTCAAAGAGAAGTCACACAAAGACATCTCTTTCAGTACTCTAGGATGGATCCCACTGGGCCCCATAAATGTATGCATCCAGCCAGAGCAGCAGGTCTTGGACAAGTTCAGTGTTGTTTGGGCTTTTTGCTTGGTTCCTTTTGGCTATTAAGTTAGCCAAAACACTGGAAAGTTATGATACTTTTCCTATACAGTTTTGCCATCTAGCTCTGAAGCATTTTGTGCTAGCTTCTAGTTAGTATAATGGGAAGACTATTTCAGGAAGAATTTTACAATATTTTTTTTTTAAAATACTTGTTTCTAAGGTTATGTGGTAATTCTTTTCCATGGTGAGTTATTAAAATATCAAAAGTATTAGTAAAGAGTAGATATACGACCACAAATATACCTCATTCCTAGCCCAACAATCATGTGTAATCTCACTGGATTGTGTCATTAGAAAAATTAAAAATAAGCATACAAGACTGAAGAGTTCTCAATATCCAAAGGGGATGACAACAAGCCAAAGGGAAATAATTCATACCATTGTGACTATGAAAAGTGTGTCTATGAATACGTTTAGCACTTAAAAATAGTGATTATATAAATCCACTCCTTAAAAGTGACCTTGCTAGCCATCACTACTGGTCCCAAAAAGAACTTGTTAAAAAAAGTTATTTAATGTTTTTCTTACTTGAAAGTTTTAAGTCTGTTTAATTTACTCACACAATTTTACTTATGATTTTTACATTTTCTCATTTTGATAAAGAATGCAAAATATGAGAAGTAGAATAAAATTGTTGAGGCTGGAGAAGAACCCCAAGATCATTGCATCCAAACTTTGACTGATCACCACCATGTCAACCAGTCCATGGCACTGAGTGCCACACTGGGTTGTTTCTTGGACACTGCCAGGCATGGTGACTTCAAAATTTCCAGTGTTTGACAACTGGAAACAAAAAATTCTTCCTGAAGTTGAATCTGACCCTCCAGTGGCACATCTTGAGGCTGTCCCCTCTTGTTGCCTGGGAGGATAGGCCCACATTGCTTCATCCTCCTTTCAGCTGCTGTAGAGAGTGGTCAACCCTGGGACTCCTTTTGTTCCAGCCCAAACATCCCCAGCTCCCTCAGCTGCTCCACATTGACTCACTCTACAGACCCTTCCCCTGCTCCTTGTTCTTCTCTGGACTGGCTCCAGCCCCTCAATGTCTCTCCTATAGTGACAGACCCAAAACTGGACACTGCACTCGAGGTGGCCTCACCAGTGCCCAGCACAGGGGCACAATCACTGCCCTGGTCCTGCTTGCTTACTGTCCTATCACAAAAAATGCCCATAAAAGTAGACTTTAAACACTAGTTAATAAGATCAATGTTGGAAAAAAAATAATAAAGAAAATACAACTTGTATATCATTTCAAGAGATTGCTTTCACATGCAAGGGTAATAATACTTTGACCAGGATTTATCTGTGCAGTCTTTACAGAAAATAATTCCTTGTCTTGTGTTAACATTCAGTGAACCTCATGTTCACTTAATGTGAGCACAATGGGATCAGCTGTCTTGTCAAGTTAATCTATAACATTAATGCAGTGTTTTATCTCTCTTTCTCAGACTCTATGCACATAAAACATTCATATATATAGTTTTCAGCAGAATGTTCTTGAGTCCATCAGTTACAAATGCATGGTTTTATCCCTGGGCTAGTGAAGTGCCTCTGTACCTTGCTGTTCCTGTGATTCCCAAATCTGTTACAAGAGTGTGCAAATTAAAATGTCTCCCATACATACTCTAAGATCAGTGTATAGGATATGCTTCAGTACATACTGTCACTTATGCTGCATTTCTGGTTGGATCTTATCTGGTTTGATAGAATACAAAACATTGGAAAGGTCCTTCCTGAAAGCTGCTACAAAGGAACTTTGGTCTGTAGGTGGAGATCATTACTGCACGTTATCCATAATTTTCGTGTCCTGTTTCAATTCCACTGTTACTTGTGGGCAGATCTATAAAGACGCACAATGACCTCATGGAAAAGGCAATAGAGGAGAAAACCTACTTCTGGCTCTTTTGTTGATTTACTTTTTTATTGTCACTGAGATATTGCCCTTTGTGAATTATGTTTATAAAGGCTGGGAGTTGCTCATTGTGGTACCTGTATGTACAGCACTCCATACTCTGCGTATGATTTATCACTTCCACCTCCTGGTGTACTATCTGAAAGCAGTAGCAAGTGTTTACATTTTTGCTTCTTCTCTTTCTGCATTGAAGAACTTGGACATATATTTTAAAAAGAAAATTACACCTGGATGAACAGATTAGAAAACAGGGTGCTAGGTTCTACTCTCTAGATGCCAAGATAAATGAATGCAGTAGCATTAACACACAGGATGGGGAGAAAAAAGGGCATTAATTTTCATTCCTCTGTTGGAAAAGTTCTGCAAAACAACATCCAAAAATTCATCATTTGATTAAACATATTTTCTTAGAAAATATTTTTTATTTTGCATTTACTAAACCAAAAAATGGATCTGTGTCATGATCAGGTTTCAGGCCTTTAGTTGCCCATAAGTGCAAGAAGTGCAAGGAATGATTGGTTTGCTCTACAAGAGACTGCTGTTGTAGTACTTGGCTTTACAAATGTGCAGTTATATTGTTCAAGGCTCAAGCACTGTTTGAAGTCTTGTACAGTTCTTTTTTCAGGCCCTCTGTACAGGGTTTGAGTTTCATCTTTAATCAACAGCCAGCTGTTAGGACTGCCACTGATTCCTGACCTGTAATTACCCCAGAACCTCATCCTGCTGGCTGGCTTCTCTGAGTCTCCTGATATGCATGCTACAAGATTGAAAGTGGCAAAAAATCCTTTGCAAAGGTAGCAAGAGATTTGTATCTTTGCACTACAAATCAATCCAAACACTGAAAGCACGAGTCCTGTTCTCCCCTAGCCCCCCACTCATTTCCCCCTTTAACTCTGTCCTGCATTCCAGGCTGTAATTAAGACTAACAATGTGACATCAAGCAAGTTTGCTTGAACCTGCCTCTAGGAAAAGATAAATTGGCAAACCAAATGCATGATATCCTTGCTGATGAGATCCATGTTTTTTGCTGGACCATCTGATTATGTGTTTTAGTGTGAACTACTCTGTAAGATTTCTTTGCAATGCCCTTTTGGAACAAGCTGCAACTCTACACACTCTTTAAGTATGATAGATTCCAGTCGTCAGGAAGCATTTTATTTCATTGTCAGCTCTATCTACTGTATTCTTGAATTTTGAACTACAAAGTACTGCCAATCAGCAAACATGCGTTTTTATTCCAGGATGACTGATGATTGCAAGCCATGAACTGGTTTCAGTTCTCTCTCATCTGAGAGGAGAAGCTTGTTTTTTTTAAAAACATGCCATGTCCCTCAGGTGTGTTTTAGTAAATAGACATGCAAAGGAAAGGCTAGAACAACTGCAAGTTTTCATTGCTGCTATTGCTAATTGTATAGCTAGCTCCTTTTAGGGCTGGCCACCAGCTAAATCTAGATTTATCTTTCTTTAACTGAGGGAAATAGCCTCACATCTATAAAAAGATGATCACCTGATGAGTACATCTGAGATCAGAAACCTTTGCATCAAGCTCAGAAATGCACTCACCGGGGATTACTGTTGTGGTACAGCCAGGATGCTCATGTGAAGGGGCTGATACATCCTGAACATTTTTAAGCACTTTGTGAACAGGTGACTAGGGTTGTAGGAGAGGCAGGAGACCTGGGAGTAAAGATGATCTTCTGAGCATGTATGAAAAGCAG
>VRYO01001269.1:35357459-35377651 GCA_009812075.1 Sialia sialis | reverse complement strand
TTTTTTTTTTTTTTTTTTTTTTTTTTTTGCCAAGCAGCTACATTCAACTTAACATTTACTTGCTGAGAGATGTTAGTGGGAATAAATTGTTGCTAGGGTATGGAATGCATCTTTCAGTATTTCCACAGTCAACGGTTTTGATTTTATCTGATAAACTCAAGTATTGCACAAGGGAAAAAGTAAGCTGTATTATTAACATGGGCTGTTGAGAAAATCTTCTTTTAAAAAAGCAGAACTCTAGGATGCAATATTAAGAATTTTTGTAGATAATTACATTAAGTCTGAAAATATATATTCAGCTCAGATCCACAGCAGCATGGCAGAGCCTAAGACAGAAGTCAAACTCAGATGTGATTAAAGGTTTTTGTGATTTTCTTGGTATTTTTTTTATTTTCTTTTAGCTCTCACCTTTCACAGTCATATTGTCTTTTTCTAGTCTTGTTACCAGTCTATCTCTGATGTTCAACTACACACTGTAAAAGTAACTTATGCATAACAATTTTCTCTTCATTGATTAATGGAAGGATAGGCTACCATACAGAAAGCTTCCTACACTGATTGAGAAAGGCAGTTAATAATCAGAGTTGTTGTTGAAATTTTCCCTGTGATATGACCTGGGCAAAGAGGAATCTGAAATGCAGTGTTCAGTTCGCACTTTCTGAAACCAAGCTGTCTTCTGGTCAGTTCAGTTACCCTGGTCAAGGCTGTGGTGGGGGTGTTCAAAGAAGAAAGGACAGAGCCAAAATGTGATCGCCAGTGATCTCAGTGGTTACATGGGTCTGTGCAAAGTCAGAGGGAATCTATGACAGCACTAGAAAGTCTTGAACTTACATATTAATACAGCCAATCATGCTACAGTCAATCTTTTCAGTAATTTCACGATTATAAGCCACACCTTTTTCATTGAAGAATCCAGCCTGCCCCAGTAGTGTGGCTTATATTCAGGTGCAGCTTATCTATGGACAAATCCCAGCGAAATGCCAACCCGGAAGTGAGAACTGGCCAGGGAGGGCGCCTGGAGCTGTGTGTAAAGGCCTCGCTGGTCTATGAAAACTGTTGCAACTTGAGCACCTGACACCAAACCTTGTGCTGGAGTGATTCTGTTACTGATTTGTTACTTTGTTAGACATGGATCCTCGCTTTAAAAAAAAAAAAAGGGGAGGTGGGGGAAGGTGCGGCTTATAATCAGGTGCGGCTTATAACTGTGAAATTACTGTAAATAAGTGAAACACAAAAACATTATGAGTTTCTATTTCCTACCACTGCATTTTGTAATGATGTGGCGTACGCTTTAAAAATACCAAATTTTTTTTTGTGCAATACAAAAACTGTAAATAATGTTTTCTAGCCTACAATAGCCTACAGAGAGACAAAAAAACCAAAACCAATAACAGCTAGGATACATTGTAAAATGAGAAATTAAAAAAATAAGATATCTGAAGTTAAAAGCTAGGGCTATTAAAGCTTTTTCAACAAAAACAACACTGCAAAAGATAGGACATTTCACTATTTATATACGTATATAAAAGTTTATTTCTTGTGTTTATACCTTAATTTTTAATTTAAAGCTTTCTATAAGCAAAATCATCAAATATTTGAGACTCCACCATATTTTTAAGATAATTTTGAATGGAATATATTTAAAAGGTTTGATGTCTTTATCATGTAGTTTGTATCCATTAAGCACATTTCCTTTTTTTAAGTAATTTTATGAAAAATCTTTGTTTAACCATCTGTTAAGGGATGAAGATTAGCTGGATAGACATAGGATGCCAGTGTATTATACATTGTGTTAATCTGTATGCCATAAAAGTCTTGATCATCAAAATCTCTGCAGTTTTGCAGACTTGCTACTGCGAATTCAGAGTTTATTTCATGTGAATCTAAATTAAACTAGTCTACATCAAAACATTTTATTTTAACGTTTTTATCCATAGATGATTAAAAAGCAGTAAAACACAAATTCAAATTTTATTTAAAAGGCAAGCACAGGGAAAAAAGAAATCAGTTTTGAGTCAGGGTAGGAATTTGTTTCAAAATTACTCTTTGCTTGAAGAAAAATAGATGAACTAAATATCCAAACTGGGGAGAAATGGATGTCCTAGATGGGCGGAAGTAAATTTAAATTGTGCAGTAATTTCACGACTTTTGATTAAAATTTTGATTGACACTCAGAAGTGCGCCTTATAATCCAGCCCACCTTATGTATGGACAAAGTTTGGAAATTAGCCAACCCAGAAGTGCGAGCCGCGCCAGCCGTGCCGGTGGCGGACGGCAGTGCTGGGGCCCACGGCATGGGGAGGGTGCTTGGGGCTGCATTTAAAGGCTATGCCGATCTGTGAAAAATGTTTGCAAATTGAGCACCTGTCAGTAAACCCCGCTATTGTGCGATTCCGTTACTAATTTGTTACTTTATTGTGCGTGGATCCTCGCTGCAACAAAAAGTGTGCCTTGTAGTCCAGTGCACCTTATATGTGGACAAAGTACAGAAAATTGCCGGCAACCAGGAAGTGCGCCTTATAATCCAGTGCGCCCTACAGTGAAATTACTGTAATTATAAAACTATAGAATGGTTTGTGTTGGAAGGGATCTTAGAGATCCTTGTATTCCAGTTCCCTGCCATGGGACACCTTGCACCTTGCACTGGACCAAGTAGCTCAGAGCCCCATCCAGCCTGGCCTTGAGCACTGCCAGGGATGGGGCATGCACAGCTCCTCTGGGCAACCTGTGCCAGGACCTCACCACCCTCACAGTAAAGAGTTTCTCCCCAATATTTGTTCTAAATCCAACCTCTTTCAGTTTAAAGTCATTACTCCTTGTTCTGCTGCTGCACTCCCTATGAAGGTCTCTCCCTTCTTTCCAGATAACATAATGTGCAATTTTAAATAGAAAGGGAGAAAGAGCCCTTGCTGCACATTTACAATGGTCTTCTTTAGTTTCCTTAGTTATTTTTCACAACCACTAAATCTAACTACTCAAGAGAAGTAAAATACTGGGCATAGTCTATGACAGAAATTAGGGGAAAAAGAATTAGTCCAAAATTAGTCAGGTTTTACTGAAGGTAACCAGCCAGAGACCAATCCACAAAAGGAAGGTACCCACTCACAGGGTGAGGGCAAGAATTCTTCCCTCATCTGCCCCTACAACAGTCCTCATATATTACTGGAGTTATTTAATTACCAAGGTCCTGTGTAGTAGAATCAAATGGATGCAATTAAAAGCCTGACAGGTGGGTGGGAATAGGCCAACATTTCAGAGATTAATTCTTACCTTCTGGGTTGAGATAAATGTCTGTGATGGAATGGGATGCAATAAAGAAGGAAGACATTCTTGAGTTCTGGCGCTTCTGGAAACATTTTATGAAAAGAGCAGTGGGATTAGATTAAATTAGATCAGATATTAGGAAGAAATTCTTTACAGTGAGGGTGGTGAAGCACTGGAGCAAATTGCCAGAGAAGTTGTGGATGCCCTGTGAGAATTGTGGTCACATGTTTCTGTAAATTGAGACTATTACATTCATGTTGCTTCACATGAAGTGTTGTGAAAATTGCAATAAATTAATTAAAAAAAAATAGAAAGGAAAACTATTTTGATGCATTCAGTAAAAGAAAAATGATCTGTCATCATGCATGATCCTTACAATTTTGAAGTCCTTACACAAACTTATATAGTTACCACCTACATTCAGCAGACGTACTGCCAAGTCCAGTGGGAAAGTTGAGGTACAGGGGTTAATGTTGACATAAAGGCCAAATCCTGATTTCTTTGATGTTAAGAGGAAAGTTTTCACTGAGCCCAGTGGGATTAAGATTTAGTGTACATGTTCTTGTTTCTTTGAAGTTAGTTGCTTAAATCTATTAAGTAGTCTTTACTAGTTCTGTGCTGTTGAATAAAAGAAAATTTTATGTTTACAGCAAACTCTTATCCTTCTTTCCAAACAAAAATTTTGACCAAGAAGAAACTGTAACTAGAATATATAGATGCTTGGTTTTAAATCTGTAATAAAAATATAGAGAAGAATATAAGGTATAGGAAGTGGATTTGTTACTTATTTTTTAAGCTACAGGCATCTATAATAACAACAAACATGAAATTATGAACTCTCAAAAAAAGGCATTTATATCTCTTGTTGTCTCTTCAAGCATTATTTCAAAATCTATTAGGTTCTGGAAGCAAAGAAATATTTTTTCTTTTAAGTTAAAGGAACTTTTAGTACCAATTTATAGTTAAGAAGCTTTGGTCTACAGCTATTTCTTACCCAAGGTACTGGTGATGTAGTCATGTAGGCGTTAAACAGAAGCAGCAGCTTTAATGCAGATATTCTTTATGTGATTGACAATTATTCTGCCAGTGTTATGTCTGAGCATGTCATTTTCTTAAATGTGCAAGATAAAATCTCCCTTAAAATTTTTAAACTGAAAAAGTAGCTAAAAAAAAAAAAAAATTTGCAGAAAGTAAAAACTGGTATGTATTCCAACATGAAGACCAGGAATGGAAAAGTAATTTGTCAGGTGTTTGTACCTGGAAAAAACCACCCCTTATAGAAAATCACTGACTTAGAAATCAATTAAATTTTCATGGTTTTGAAGAGCAAAGAAAATGTGGAATCTGGCACATCTTACAGGTTTGAGGACTAGTGGCATCCATTTTTGCCACATAATTTCAATTTAATATAATGTATCAAAAAAAAATTGTAAGGAAAATAAGCTTACATTACTGCCATAGATAAATGTGCTAAATTCATTGCTATGCTTCTAAAAGCTTATCATTGGAATATTGACAAAGAAAAATTGCATTTTAAATTGCTAACTCCCAGCAAATTTGATTTTTGATATGAAAAATAAGCCTAAAATGGCATATGTGCTTACATAACCTATGGTCATTGGCATTAAGTCCTAGGAAGTAATTAATCTGATGAAAAGATGGGGCTGAAGTAGTTTTACAAGCCCTCTGTCTTAGCTTGGGTAGTTTCATACTTGCAGTTGCATTTTAGAGATCAAATGCATTAAACTCTAAAGAAGCACAAAAAAGTTGACTACTTCAAAGAACTTTTGAAAAATAAACATAAAACAAAACCCAGTAATTTATACAAATATTTTTGAAACAGTGCAACTAATTCCTTATAGAAAAAAGTGACACCTGTTCAGAGAAACAATTTAGCTTTTAGATTTAAGCTAGCACTGCTTAACCATTTGTTATTCTATCTATTCTACTGAGTTCAGGTCTAAAATAGTCCATAATGCATATATATCGCTGCATACATCTACATAGATTATACGCTAAGCATTTAAGTTTATATTTACAATTCAACTTCAGAATTTCTCAAAAGTAGGTCTATTTGCATTGCTCCTCATTCTGCAGTAGGTGGCAGTGGGTAGTGGAGAATACACAAGAATATACAGTCTAGATGTCATCACATTTTTAAGGGAAGCTTAAAAATGGCCAAGCATTTTATGCTTTTGAGTTATGCATATATCAAACAGAAGGAACTGTCAAACAGAATTTCTAAATTGTCGTGTTTAAATAGTAGCTTTGGCAAAGCATTATGAAAATAAATTAAACTGATAATGGAGTCAAATGAAGATGGAAATACAGCACACTTTCCTGTAAATAAGTACGAAGCTGAGTCCATGTAAGAAAAGTAAATCAAAGGTTTTAGACTCAGGAGAAGGTTCTGCAAGTTAGGATAATGTGGTGAACTCAATTTACAAATAGAAAAAGAAAACTGCCTGTTCAGTTTTATCTGTATTCCTTTGGAAATTGTTTATATTAATTTTCAGTATTGCACTGGCTTTTGAAAGTACCTTTGTAATTAATGGCATAAAAAACCAGTTGGATGGGAGAGGATTTTGGCACGATGTTGTCAGTGTGGAATATTAAAAGGGTTTCAATAGGTTGATTGTGTGGGAGGATGATTTGTGAAGTTTACAACAGAGATCTGATTTTACATTCCTTGCACACCTGAAATATGGGAGCTTGAGGGTATACAGCCTGAGAAATTGGATGAAAAAGCCTGTCCAAGAAGCACATTCTAAGTCTCGTTTATTATTGATTCCTGCTTCTTGCTTATCTGAAAATCTGGCTTCATGGGTTTATACAGAAAGTGCTTGGTCAGCACTGCTGATTTTCACCTTTTCACCACTGTGTTTTGTGCTCCAGACACACCAAGTAAGACTTTCAGAAGTGCAAGCCATCCACGAGTTCACATCTCAGGTACTTTGAAGTGACCAATAATTATTAGCTCTTGTTTTCATTTGCCTCCTGTTTTAATCTCCAACTTTTCAAACTGTGCAGCTGGAAGCTGTTGAGTGCTCCTTGTTTTGTAAACCCTGGTCATGCACACTGCTGGACCTGGACTGGCAGAGGTAAAGCTCCCACTGAAACTGTTTATGATTTTGTGGCCAAACTCTGCCTCCCAATACTTCACATGGTTAAGTAGTAAGAAAACATTAAGTCAAGCTATATGGTTGTGCTTAATGTTAACTCTCTAATCATAAACACTATCCATTAATAGATATTATCTTTTATGTGAGTTTATACCAAAAATAGGTGTAAGCAAATCCACAGAAGCAGGAAAAAAATGATGACTCAAAGCTGATTGGAGTTTTGCCATTGACTCAGAAGTAGTAAAATTACTGTAATCTCATTGTGTTACCCATCTTCTAAATTTCTGTGAAATTAAAAATAAGAGTAGTATTTTGATAAAATTGATAGTGATGAAAGGATGTTTAAAAATTTTGAAATTTAGAAAACATGCAAGAAAAAGACACACTTTTTTGAGTCTTTTAGTTAAAGAAAAAGCTCCAAAGTTAAACCCCAGTTATCAATAATTTCACAAAAAGACTCATTTCACATCTAAACCAAAAGGAAATAATTGCTCCTGTTGAACCATAGTTGAATACTTTCCTCATTTACTTCTGCATTATCTAGCAGTGTGAATATGGCAAATGAAATTTGGTTACTCTAAGTTTGAAATCCTGCATTGTTAAGTTTGATTTTGCGTGCTATGTCTTGTTCTTTGATATTGTTTTAAGATGTGTCAGGAATTGTGTTGCCCTCTAGGAAACTAACAGTTGTGATAAACCTTGAACAGTATTTCCCAAGATATGTATAAATTCTCTTTAAAACATATCCAGATTTTCCATTTTCTGTGTTGATGTTTATGGCTCTTCTTATACTTCTAGAAATACTGAATTCTTGTTGTCTGATTATATTTGGAGTTACTTTCTATATAATTGTTTACCTTTCAGTATTGTACATTCAATTTCTATTCATAGGATTTGACCATCAGTGTTTCTGTCTCATAAATCTCACCATTACTATTCTTGCTGTAAATAATTGTAACTGTTTATCTTTTTTTTTAATGAGAATGTTACTATTTTTAGGCATCTGGGAGTTCCTCATTCTTTCATGGGCAATGCCACAAATATCTCCAAAGTTTTAGAATACAGGGGGGAGTAGAGAAGAAATAGTATAACATTTTTCACTGTAGGTCAAAGAATCAAGTATGAAATTCAGATATTAAAAAGGTGAGAAAAATAGGGGAAAAAAGTGATGTTCTCTAATACAATGTGGTTTAGTTCTTCTGAAAAAAACAAGGTTGTAATTGATAGATATATGTTTATAGTAGATTAAACAAATAAATTAGGGAATTGGGATTTTTTTTTCTATTCATTGCTAAACTGCCAGCACAAAAACTCTTGAGGACATATAAATTTTGCCTGTTGTGTCAGTGATCATTGTGTGTACATCCAGTGCAGATTGCAGGTATGAATTAATGTGCCTATGCCCAAACAAACAAGCAGAAGGAGTTAAAGTCTGAGAACATCCCAGAAGTGATAAGGGAGTGCCTAGAGGCTAAAAGTTCTCAACTGGCCTCCTGCAAGTCACAAATGTTTTGCACCTCTTGTGCTTTGAAGCTTTTCTGCTCTGACATGTGTAGAATTCTCCACGGAATTCTGAGTACCCAAATATCTCTCTCAAAGCCTCTCTGCTGTTCTTTCTTGGTCTGCCAGAGATAAGACACCATGTGTCAGGTTCCCTGGTGAGATGAAATGAGACCAGGGCAGAATTTGGCCTAATCACTGTCTCCATGAGCTGCCTGTTAGTGTGAGTCTCAGCAGTGGAACAGTCACTTTGAGGAGCTGAGCTGCCAAGGCTGGTTTAGCAGATGCTGAACGATAGTTATCCACATTAACAGCATGGCATTGACACACAAGTGCTCTGACTGAATGCCACGGCTGTGCAGACCCGCAAAGTATCTGAGAAAATTATTAACTATGAGAACAGCTTCATCTTCTTTCTGCAAACCTGCAATAAACTTAGAGCTGGGCATGATGAATGATGTGAGTGGGAGGTGGCATGTTCTCGAACAGAAAGTTCTCCAGCATGTTTCCCCACCTCCCTACGCAATCTCAGCTTTTAAATGTGGATGTGAATACATGGCTACTTGTCTGCTACTGGAGAGACAGTTGTGCCTTAATATTAGCACCAGTTCTTCCTTCCTCCTAAAAATTCTTTAAGAATAAGAATTGGGGTGTAATTTTGATTTTTCTCTCTTGTCCTCCTCCCCAAAATTAGACTAACTACAATGAAGATTATGAAGAACTCACCTTATGGACATAATACCGACAGAAACATACTTTTGTGAAACACTGGACAGAGGTATGAGAAGTCTGATCCCTCTGAAAGACAACCCTTAAATTTTAAGCTAGGTAAAAAAGATAATATTAAGTCAAAGAGTAGAAAGTATCTTTTGGTAATGTGATCATTTTCTCTATGCATTATTTTGTTTTTCCATAAAATATCTCTAACTACCCTCCTGAACCTAGAATATTTAGGGAATAATTTAAAAACAGTTTTCTAGAAAATCAAAACTATGTGCACATGCCTTCTTAGCTACCATTATGTCTCTGGCTTGTTCCTGACACTGATACAACTGGTGATTAATTGTTTCTCTTCTTGTAGTAGTTCCTCAACCGAATCCTGTTATACACATTTGATGTTTAACTTGGTTAATCAAAAAGAGTAATTTGATTGTCCAAAGAACACAGAGTGCCCAAAAATAAACTGTTGCATGAATAAGAGAATGAGATAGAAAGTAGTGTCAACATATGGTATGAAAACTTTACTTTGACTAGTGAAAGTTTTTAATTCCTTATAAAATCAAAGACCTGAATGAGGTCACTAAACTGCTCTGAAATGAAATCTCATGGGTCCAGTCCAATACCTAAACCACCTCAAAAGCTTGAGCCAATGCAGAGAATAAGAACAATAGATTGAGCTAGCCTAATATTTTTTTCAAACAAACTGCCTGTAGTTCTGAGGCTCAATATATTTTACTAAATTGTTGGTTTGAGGCAAAACTGTGCATTGATTTCTTGTAATCTGACAGAGATCTGTATCTTATTCTTTTGTCTCTCCTCAAAACTTCCAGCTATCTTCCAGAGTGATATTATAACAGTTCATATATTGAACAAATCTGATCTCTTAGCTCACTTTTAATAGTTGCCAGAGGTAATATGTCTCTTCCACTACTTGTCACTTCTTGTTTCTACTTACTCTAGTTGCTGGTTTCCAGCTGACAGGATGGCTAAGAGGAGGATTTGTTACCCTTACTTCCTATTTTGTTTCTTTTTTTTCTGACTTTCTCACTCATTGCCTTTTAAGCATTTTTGCTACAGAACAGGGCTATTTTTAATTGTTGAAGACATATTCAGTCAGTAAACACTTTGGCCAGGAACTCATAAACCATTTTGGTTCTGTATTCTAATTCAGAAGATGATCTGTCAGAATTAATTGAGAATGTCTTAATGTAATCAAGTCCAGTTCATTAGGCAAACATTTAAATTATTAATTTAAATACTGGGTAGTTCAACAACATTTATGACAGTAACAAATACCAACGTACTTTAATTTTTAAATTCCTCCTCTGTGCAGAAGTTGATGTCCTGCAATAGCTGCTGCTGTTAGATATAAAAAGTTGTCACCTTGCTAGTATTTAAGCTTCTCAGAGTCTGCTAAAGATTTATGTTTTCAGAAAAGACTTATGAAACAAAAATGTCTCTTTTTAAGCACACGGTACTTAAAATTAATCAAGCCTAGAGTGTCATTTTCATTCTTGCGACTCTATTTTGGATCAAGTAGAATTATACCAGAGATGAACTTGAACCAGAAAGTTCAGGGTCATGCCATTTCATCAATTTATAGAACACTTAAATTAATGTATCATTATTTACCATAAATCTGCTACTTTATTACCTTAGGTATTCCTATTTCTGTAGTGCTGAGAATCTTATTTTTTTTCATAAAATGAATTAATATCTCTTTCGTTTTTATTTGCCTTATCTAGAACACAGAGATTCGCCCCCCCCCCAAAAAAAAAAAAAAAACCAAACATTGCGAGGGGAAAGGAGATAAAAAGATAGGGGAAATTGGTTAAAAAGAGAGGAGAAAAAGAAAGTGAATGTTGATGGCTGTGAGTTAATGACATAGCATGTGTTGAAAAGGGTGCATTCGTTCAACGTTTCACAGAAACACAGAATATTTTGGGCTGCAAGGGAGCTTTAAAGGTCCTCTAGTCCAAGCCCCTTAAGAGGAGCAGGGACATTTTTCAAGTAGAGCAGGTTGCTCAGAGTCCTGTCCTACCTGCCCCTGAATATTTCCAGGGATGAGGCATCTACCAGCTCTCTCCTTGTTACACCATTCTCAGAATAAAACATCTGAATCCTCCCTCTTTCAGTTCAAAAGTATTTAACCCCATCATGTCCCAACAGGCCCCACCAAAAGGGTTGCCCCCATATTTCTTATAAGCCCTTTTCAGGCAAAAAGGTCACCCCAGAACTTTTACTTCTTCAGGATGAACTATCTCAACTCTCTCAGCCTTTCCTCACAGGGAGCTGCTCCATCCCTCTGCTCACTTTGGTGTCCCTCACTCCAGCAGCTCCATGTCCTTCCTGGTCTGGGCTGCCAGTGCATATTGCCAGTGAATGTCCAGCTTTTCACCCATCAGTATTCCAAGTCTGTCTCCACGGGATGGTCTCAGCCTGTTGTGATACCAGGGATTGCCCTGAACCAGGTGCAAAACCTTTGACTTGGCTGCTTTTGAACCTTATGAGGTTGCCAAGGATTCACTCCCTGAGCTTGTTCAGGTCCCTCTGGATGATCCCTGTCCCTCAGGTGTGTCAGCTGCTCAGCCTGGAGTCACCTGTAAACCTGCTGTGTGTGTGTCACTGATGAATTTGTTACACAGCAATGCTCCCAGTCTCTACATTCTACTCTCTGAGTTGCCCACCTTGCCAACCATAGCAAGGTTTGCATACAGGGTTTGGAGTGATGGTTTTGGTTACGTACATTTCAAAACCCTTACCTGCCTGAGTGGAAGTGAGAGCAGAGCCTCTGGGGCTGATACATCTTCTTGTGAAAACACAGGGAGTCAGGGGGTGACAAGTATCTTTGCCTGCTGCTCCAGGCCTGCATGCCATGCCAGGTTCAGGTATTCCAAAGGAAATTCTCTTCGCATAAAACAACTGGAAGCTGGGAGGCATACTGCAGTAATTTCCAAAGAATTTTAACTCATGGGCTCAAAGGACCTGTTGTCAATGTATAGTCTTGCCATATGTCACCTTAACTGCAGGAATTTTAATATACACTGTTATTTGAATCACTGTTAATGCAACAACTTAACTTTGCATTCAGTTGTCATCTTTTCACTCAGTTTCTCTTAGCCTTTAAACACATTTACTCTCTATGTCTGTTTTCTACCATTCATTTAAGTAATTTGAAATGTTTTTAAGTTATTTGGATCTAGGTTTCATTGTCAAACTATATCAGTCAAATATGACACAGAGCATTCTAAATAACTGAGTGTGGCTTGCATTCTTTATCTATTCAGATTATCTGGAATATTAAAAATATTTATTTAGTAATAAGTCTTTGCAATTTTTTAAACTGTAGTTTGTTTCTAGAAATATTTTATTACAAGAAATAGGCTGTTTCCCCCTTTGTATTTTCCAGCGTGGGAAGGAAAATTATCTGTAAAGAGAAAGATTCACTTAATAAAAGGTATGCACAGAACTGACAGAACATTCAAGCTGAATGTTGCATCTCAAACAGGAAAAGGATCAGCAAGCAATACTGAGGAGGTGGATTTTAAAAATTCTTCCAGACAGGAATTGTAGCACTGGGGAAGGCGCAGAAACAGAAAGTAGCTTCGCAAAAAGCTCAGAAAGCACTGGAAGCAGAAAAAAAGTCAAATCATCCTGGTAAAAGCAGTCAGCAGCATCTGAGCTGTCAAACAGCATAGCAGGTCCCATCCTTAAGGTGAGCATCACTCAGGTGGCCCCTGGCTGGCACTGCTCCCTTTGGAACCAGTCTCAAGGGGCACTGAAATTTGAAATTTGAAAAATGGAACAATTTTCAGAATTCTGCACGCCTGCAGAGTGCGTGGGCCAGGGCTGCTCAGGGGCACAGGACATGTGAGCAAGGTCAGATGTCAGTGCTCTGCCACTCCAAGAGATGTCTCTCTTAGGATGCCCACAGAAAACACAGCTTGCCCAAAGGGTTTGTTCCCCACAGAGTCCTCTCCTGTCACTTGTTCCAGCTCACACTCAAATGCACACAACACACACAACCACCCCTAACTATGGCTCAGCACACGGATGTGCACAGCTATTATGTGACCTCCCAAGTGTGTCATTTTGGCCTTTTTTATGAATCACATATTTAGAGTACAAATTTAAAGTTTTGCATCTCCTCTGGTGAAAAAATAATTAAGGAAGGAAAAATAAATTGGACAAGAATTTATTGGACATTGGACAAATTTTTGGCTTCTTGATCAACTGATTTATAAGATTCTGTTATTGGGAATGGGATATAAAATGCTGTAGAAGCCTTCTTATAAGACTTGTATTACTAGTATAACATTGCCATGTTTTATATGCCTACTTAATACTTTTACAAGTCTCTCATAAGATTTCTGCCATAAAAATATAAATATTTTTCTTTTATCAATTTTTAGTCTCTGTAGCAAAATCAGTCTGTAGCTGCATCTGTCATTTCTGTTTTCTCTTTCTTGAAAGTTTAGTGTTTAATGGGGAGAGAGTTAAGAGACTTAATTTCTTGTCTTTCCCTCATTAACCCTATCATCCATTCCCTTTTGACAATGATGCTGTTTGACCTTCAGATTTAAAATTGTATTTAAAAGTTAAAATTTGAATAGTGTCAAAGGGAGAGGAAACCCAAGACAAAATTAAAAAGTGGATTAAAAAGATTAAGCATCTTTCCCAAATGTTTCATCATTCTGAGCAGAGAACAAATTTGTCTCCATAACCTCTGTGGTTGTTTAAAAGCATTAAAAAGCATTGACAATGAGGTAAATAGATGAAGCAAACCTCTTGTGAACAACCCACAGTTCAAATGTTATTTATGCTTTTCAGGCTGTGTGGACACACACTTGTATTTGAGTGGAAGAGTGCACAAAATATGACAAAACTGACTCGTTAAAAGAAACTCAGTTTTTTATTTTTTCTGCCTTCAGAAATGTCCTGAGGAAGATTTCCCCACACTATCCAAGGAAGAAAAGAATGTGGATTGTACTAGAATTTATGTATTCCCAATATCCATCACTGCTAGAATAAAACCCTATAATTCAATAACATTTTTAGTTCTAATTGTAAACTAAAAGCAACACAAGGTTTTGTTTTTGTTTTCATATTATATTAATGGAGTTCTGTTTAAAATGTTGAGAGTTATGGTATCTGGAATTTCGGTGGTGAAGTCTGAAAATCTGAGCATCCTCATCTAAACTTTTCATCTTTCCCTTTAGTTTAGGGATCAGCCCATTATCACAATGGCCTTGTCTCCCAGCAGTGAAATATTAGATAACCATCATAAGAAGTGTATAAGCAATTTGTTGTTATGTGTTATTAGCTTTCTGAATGAATACATGCGGGCTGAGGGAGTGCAGTTACATTTTCTGTGTTTGTTTAGCACCTCTGTGTCCGTCTCAGGAATTGAACTGGAGGGTCTTAAGCACATTACCTACCACTTTCTTTGCAAAAAAAATAACAGTGTTTCCTGAGGCACTACGGTGCATGTTATTACTGCTTTATATCACTTTCTGATCTGAGTTGTCTGATGTATTGAATAATGAAATTAAGGCTTGTGAAGGATGACTGAACCACAAAATATCCCCTGGAGAGAGATTGCTTTTAATAGGGATTTTTTTTCAGGGGTGGAGGGGGTCAGAAGAAAAAAGAATGACCCTCACTTTAAAAAAAAATAATTTTCTGCAGTAGAGCCAAGATCATCCTTTCCCCCCACTCTACTGCCTCCTCATGCTCCCCTGCCCATTTACCAGTATTTTATTTTTCTTGTGTGCCCTTAGCTTTGCTCAGGGGAAAGGGCTCACGCTGAGAAGTAAGGGATCCCAGTTGTACACTTAATCAAAGTGGCATGCTCCACACTTTGTTTCTGAGTAATTTCCGCAGCCAGCTCATGTGATCTGTACGTTGTGCCTGCATGAACCAAGTCCAAACTTTGCAACTCACTCAGTTGTTACCCCTGCTGACAGGAAAAAGGCTCTTCTGGGGGAGGCGGGGGGGTGAGGTTCAACTCAACTGGGGTTGCTAAAAGGGAATGAAAAGGACGATTTGAAAGCCACAAATACTGGGATGAAAGATTGCAGATACCAGACAATAACTGTCCGTGGTAAATTGTGGGTTGGGGTATCTATATCAGGTGATGTTTGTAGTCACTACATGTAGTATGATGGAAAACAGATTAGGGCAGTGAAAGTAGAACAACAATAGAGTCTGATTCTTTGTTTTCACTTTTCAAAGGCTTTTTTCTGCTTCTTTCCTTCTTTTTTTTTTTTTTTTCCCTTTTCTTTTTTTTTGTTTTTTGATAAGGCCCAGGAAATTGTTAGCAACATGCTGGTGGGAACCTATGGAAAAGAATACATGCTGTATCAATGGTGCAGCTCTTATCCCAGGAGCTGTGTTGGTGGGTGTGGGAATAGCACACTTTCAATGTGAGCTGCTGCAATGAGATAGCATTGAGAAAGCAGGGCAGGGAACAGCACAGATTTAGTCTGGGGAACCAAGGGCTTTATCCAGCAGTAATGTGTGTAAGGACAGACAATGTAACACTATAGTTGGTTTCACAACAAAGAACTGTAAAAGGATTTGATAGTAAGGGATTGGCAGAAAAGCTGAATGTATCTGTATAGTGCAGTAAGTATTTTCTTTTTAAAGGCATTTAGGTGAAATAACTTAAAAAGACAGTATTTAAAGTTGTTGTTATAATCGACATTATTTTACAGTTAGTGTCATTTAACAGATAGTAAAGGACCTAAGTAAAATAAAGGAGTAAAAGACCTAATAGGGTATTTTGTTTCAGCGAGGAAACAAGAAGGAAGAAGAGCCATGTGTGGTAAAACAAAACTGACAGGTCTTTTCAGCAGAAGTCTGTTAACTTATTATATTTGATCTCTGAACACCTTTATGGCCATCATCACCAGCAAATCGCTAAAACATTTTCATCTCTATCACCCAGTCTGTATATATCTGCTTTGTTTTCAAATTTAAATTGCAGAAAGTTTTGGCTGCGAATTCAGCAAGAAACCCACCTGGGCTTAAAATGAGCATATGGCTTTATGAAGCCAGTGTGGTAAGAAGATAACTATTGCTGGCTGTGCTTCAGAATGAAATAGCATTTCTTTGTTTTTACAGCAGCTGTCATGACCAATGAAAGTTAAAAAAGCTTTCTAAATCCTCAGTGTGCCACTGCTAGTGTATTTGGCCAAAGATGTTCATGATTAAGTGATCCTATGTGTGGGTAGCAGCTCTGCTGTGGGAAAGATGGCTGAGTAGAAAAAGCAGGATGGAAGTGTATTTTGCCCTTGTATCTGGTGACCTTTCTGGCACAGGAAAATATTCTGGCAAGACAGGTAAAAATGGATTAGGAATGTGGGAAAAGTTTCATGTGTAGTGTCTGGTAGTTTCTGGTCAGGGCTCTTTAAAGATCCCAGCAAAAGCACCACTGACAAAAAAAATCATACAAAAGAATGCTTAGGTTAAAAGTATGTAGATCTCTGCTGTAGAGTTAGTGAAATTTATGTTAAATTGGGAACAATGTGTAGCTAACTTGCTCTGAATTGTGTGGACCTACCTCTGAACTTAAAACACCAAACTGTATTTTGTGGGTTTGTGACCTGCATGGCTTCCATTAGGGAGTGAACAGAAGCATCAAAATCTGCTGTACTACTCTTAAATGGAAAGTTGCCCTTAGGAATCCCCCCTGTACAATTTTGCGGTTAACATTTTGAAATGTAAGTGAATGGCTGCCACTCTGTCAGTACTTTTAGATTAATATTGTATAAAATGCTAGCCACATTGTCAGTCTCCAGAACAGTGCATTTTGGACATCTGATGTTCCAGAATAATGTAGCATCTTTCTAACCACAAAATAGTCTACAGAGGTCTGCAGCCAGCTTGCCTGATACTTGAATGCTATATCATTTGCCAGGCAAGATATTTATAAACAAGAAATAGAAAGATTCTGAAAATCCATTGCAATCTTAAAAGACAAAGATCATAGTTTTTAAAAAGGCAAATGTGACTAATAAAATGGGTTTGCCTACATTTGCACAGCAAAACTTAAGAGTGTTAAGTTTTTCACGTTGTCTTGCATGCATTTTTAAATGAACTTTATAGAGCATTCTATTAATGCCCTGTGAATAAACAGACTCCATGATGTATGTCTGTATTCCCAGAGCTTCTTGTTGGACATTCACTGCTTGTCAGCAGGCAGCAAGGGGCTAAATAAAATTAATGAAAGAAAATGCTTTTTGGATGGGGGAGAGGAAGGGTTAGAGGCAAGATTAGGGTGAGCAGAGTCTTCTTAACAACATATTTTCATTTATTTCACTGTAATATCTTTTTTTTTTCTAACTGCATAAACTTCAAAGATAATACAAAATTGGAATTACGAATATCACTGCTTTGTAGTGAATGTATTGCAAGATTCTTAAATAATTAAATTATTCCAGTTCTTAAAATGGAGTGTAATTAGTCATTAATGAGCAAAATCTGTTGCTGTGCAGAGTTGATATACTCCATGCAGACCATCCTTAAGTTTTTCAGGATTTGGTTTAACTTCTAAATGTATATGAGATGTTGTATATCTTGTAAGATAATCACTAAATTAGCTAGTAAGTTACATAACATATCAAATATTTAATTTTCGTATAATAAATTATAGATTTGTCAATGACTAAATTTTCTGTCTCCGTTTAAGGAGCAGCTTGGTTGAGAAGCTTGGTGAGGAAAGGTTTGATATTAACAGGGATTAATAAATTTAAAAATGATAGGCCTGGCACGTGAAGGTGACAGCTTTTCACTCGTAAAACCACAGTTCAAATTCATGCTGCACAGGTCCTGCAGGAACAATGTGGATGTGTAACAGCCACAGGGCGTACAAATACATTTTATTGCATCTTGTTCTGGAGGGTTAATACTGATGCACAGAGGCTATTTTCTCAATTAGCAGTAAAAACTGAAAGCTTACCTTTAAAACTGTATAAGCTTAAAGGGTAAGGAAGGAATGGAACATGGTGCCCTGAGAGGGGAGGTCAAAGCTGCTGCACATTCAGGACACTGTTAGAAATTTACATTTCTGCTCTTGGATTAAATTCCCTAGTACTGAGCTAAGCAGGTGTCTCATTAGAATCAGTGAACAGCTGCCACCCTTAAAAACATTTGGGGTTATATACCTTGCAGGGTTAAGTCAACCAATAATGGAAGCTTCTTTCTATTGTTAAAAACAAGGTGGAATCAGGAGCAGAAAAATAGGAATGGGATCACAGACTATTTCATTAGGAAAACACATTTTCCTAATGTTGGCACTTCTGCAAAATACAGTTAATATGAGATAAATAAATACCATGTGTTTAAAACTGTGGTTAACCTGAATAAATTGTAGGAGTTTGCTCCACAAGCCAGTCATTAAGAGCTCTATGGTGTACACCACAGACTTCAGTGAGCTAATTAAGCCTTTTTCAAAGATGAAGAGCCTTTTAGACCGGTGTCCTGTGTTTTGTTATTTTTCATCTCATTTTCTTTCTTGTCAGTGGGTCAAATCCTTTTCCTAGTGAAGTGCGGAACCTTTGCTTTAGTCAGTCATACAAATGAGTTACAGAAGGGAGATGCTGATATTAAGAATACACCATTTAATCGTTGCAAAAACTCTCTGACCCTTCAGTGAAACACACAGTATGTACTATGAAAATACAAATACTTCACACTCAGATGACTCTGCTTGATATAATCATATGTTCTCTTTGTAGTTCTTTAGGTCATGACTCAATCTCAGTTACACTAGGCAGAGAATGATGCTAGTGTTGCCGAAATATTCTTCTTGCTTTGTGTAGAAATTGGCATAGCATTAAGGGATAATGTGCAGCAAATGTTCCTCATCAGAGGTAAAGGAGAAAAAATAGGTTGGAAATTTTTGTTTTTAACTATGAGATTGGTCACATGCTCACACAGGTTGCCCAGAGGAGTTGTAGAGTCTTTGTGCTTGGAGACGTTCAAAACAGAATTGGACACAACCCTACTGTAATTGGCCCTGCTCTGAGCAGGATGGGTATCAGAGAACACCTCAGCTCTTCTCTGATTCTCCAGTTAGCATGAGCACCCATGAAATTAGTGAAGATAGAAATGATTAGAAAGAATTTTATTTTGTTAAAATAGTGGTCTGCGTAAGGGATTGAACACTTTAAAACATAAACAGAATTTCAGGCTTATCAGTGAAGAAGAGAGAATAGTATTCAATGTTTCATCATTTCAAAATATCCTTGGTGGGACATGCTGGCCAGGAGTGCTATGACTGGTCATGCACTTCAAAATAAACACTAAAATGAGGAAACATTCAAAAAGCCTATGAAAGAGACCACGGTGACTTCTACAACAGCAACAAAAAAATAACATTTCCAAGATAAGTTTTAGACCAAATAACAAAGAAATTATTAAAGATGTAAAAAGCATGTAGGGAATTATACGACTGATTTGGGAAAATTAATGAATTTGCATAAATAGGAGTTAGGCAATGGCATGAAAAGCTAGAAATACAGGTTGTTAAAAGGATTGCTTCCATTAATAAAAAATTCACTTTGGAAAAGAGAGACTCAGGTCTTGTTGCATTAGAAAAGCATTTTTCTTTCATTGGCATGCACTATCAAGTCTATCCTTGCTCAAAGAATTTAGGATTTCATGTGAGGAATGAAGTAGATGGTGGCCATATATCCTCTGGATAAATTTCTTCTCTGTTCAGAGGAGGTAAAACTGCTCTGTTGCTGGTTTTGCCTTCACTGCACCGTTGTTTTAAATGCAGTCAAAATCATGTAAAATAAAAAATGTTTTTCTTTCAATATGTTATTGAACATAATTACTGTTAATCAATCAACTCAATTTTAGGGCTTTTCCATAAGCTCCAGTGAAAGTCACAGCAAAAGTGCAAAACATTCTCATTCAAGTATTTAGTAATCCTTGTAACTTCAGTAAAAAAATCTTCAATCATCTTAGAAACTGGCAAATTAGCTATTTTTTGGGCAGTGTTTGCAAAACACACACGCTGTAAAATGACTTGTTTTAAATTTATGTTAAACTGGTAGTAAAAATACATATGGTTACTTTCTTTGCTGAGGATGTACTGCTGTGTGTTGATCATCCTTTAGTGCATTTTGAATGATAGTTAGTCTGTGGGGACCAGTGAAGACCTCCAATTAATTATTACTGGAGAACATGAAATCATAAACAAAATTCCTTGTAATAAATTTTTAAAATGAGATTGCATGTTTTATTTACGGTACTGGTCCATTTTGGGGCTTTAAATCTATGAACGAAAACAAACATGTTTTTTATCAAACCGAAATAAAAAATATCAATAGTATTTCTTTCTTATCAAAGTAGGACACAATATATGAACTGGACTTTCAAATAACTGCAGGGAGAGAAGCAAGGGGAGAAGAAGAAAAGATTTACTTTTCTTTGCTTCATAGAGAGAAATTGAGAATAAATATAAACAATGTCTATAACAGAAAATTCTTCCAAGCATTGTGAAGTTTATTAAACTTTCAGGTAGCTTATATGATGGAATTATTTAAAGGAAGAATTTGTTAAAGACATAGCTAA
>VRYO01001269.1:35262289-35356459 GCA_009812075.1 Sialia sialis | reverse complement strand
AAATCCTGCTACAGACACACAGTTAAGTGTGCTTCTTGTCCCATAGGGATTACAGCTGGGTTTTTAAAACTCAAAATGGAATATGATCAATAACTAATAAAATAAAAGATAGTAAGCAACCAATTCTTTCACTAGAGTCTTCTACCTTATTTTTTTTTTATTCTCACTTTTTTGTTTTTTAGATTCATCCCATCTGTCTGGAAAAGGAAAATGCACAATAGATATGCTGCAGTTTAATGGACACGTGTCAATAGATGAGATTAAGAGCTTCTTTAATTGAAACGTGTGGAAATCCTGTAGTCTGTTTGCTGGGAATATTTTCCTTCCCATTGAAAATCTCCTCCTCCTATTACAAACAAAATGCCTCCTCCCTATGTTCCACCAAGAGAATTTACTTCTCCTTCACCCAGCCAAACTGTTCACTTTTTTCACAGCTCTGATTCTAATTTGCCACGCCTTTACAGGACATGGATATCTCAGTGTGGATTTTGGCTCTGGGAGCTGTGTGATGGCACCATGATATCTAAATGTGTTTCAAACAAAAACCTTTACCAGAGTCAGAGGTGCCCACTGGAGCCTGTAGACATTTTGAAGAGCTTTATCCAAATTAATCTACAGGTCTTAGAAGTGGGAAACTGTAAAGTAAACCCAGTAATTCTTCATCAAAGGATTCTCTGGGCTCTTTTCCTAGTGCAATGAGTTTCTGCTCTAGCCAGACAGGCAGCAATGTCCATGACCTATATTGCTGCCTCTCTCTTTATTCATATGGAATTATAAAGTTGTAGCACACTGCCAGGGCAGTTCTGTGTCTCAGCTGAGTTTTCTTAAATTCTTAATTTCTTTAATCTCCCTGTGATAAAACTGTGTCTAATTTATGCAATCCCTTTCTCCTTCATTAAAAAAGACATCATCAAATCATTTCCCCATTTCTCATAATTTTCTTCCAGGTGCTGGCTATCTCTCATGCATGGAGCTACCATGCACTACAAGATTCTCTCCAAAGAAATTCCATTTTGAATCAATGCTAGCATTCCATGAGTAATATATAAATATATGGAAAGGCCCTCATGTAAGAGGAAGGTGTAATGAGCTCAAGCCTGAACATCATAATTAGGGTCATCTTGAATAATTTCAGTTTTCTAAAGGTTACTTGTCTCACATGAACTATTCTGGGATCTTTTTGTGCCAAGGGAGGTGAAAGAGGTGCCCACAGAATGGCAAAAATTCCAACTCTATTAGACAGCTGCTGTAGGGATAAATGATCCTCTGGGTGAATTCTGACAGCTGGAATCAAAAAACTAGTAATTTTACATCAAAAGTTGTTTAAGGTATCTATAGGAACTTGACAAACACATATATTTTATTTCAAAGTGTAAGAAGAGAGGTCTCTGTACTCTTGAAGATTTCTGAAACCTGGTTGTATGAATTCTGAGAAATCTGATTTACCTTTGAACTCAACCCTCCCTTAAACAGGTGATAAGACTATGTGGCCTCCATAGGCCTTCCTCAGCTAAAACATTTTGCGGTTCAATTAATTCCACTCTGGTGCTTAATTTCCATTGTTTTTTCTACTTAACATGTCTCTGCTTTAAGCTTTAAATCTACATTCTTTCTTCTAGCACCAAGGCTTGGAATCTTTTCCCAAGGCCTCAGTTCAAATCCTGTGTTCTTTTCCAGGCTTTGATTTACAGGCCCAATGTTCTGAGAATTTCTTGCAGCCTGGATTCCAACAGGCAGCCCTATGATGGACTGGCCCCTCAGGTAGTCAGTCCCTCAGACACTTTAAATGCCATGGAAAAGTGGGCAGATGAACTCACTAATTTTTATTATCATATTCATGCAGGCTGTTCCTCACATTCTTGTTTTAACTTGGAGTTGCAGTAGCATGTTTTCTCCTCTGCTGCCCCGCAAATAATCCATTCAAGCCTAACCCTAGACTTTTGCATTTGAGAGTGAAGATGCTCTCAAGTCCCATTTTCAGCAGTTCTGAAAAATTTCAGCATAAGAAATCCAATTTTTCACCAGAAGTTTCCCATATTTTTCCAACATTTCTATCCAAAACAATTAATACTAAAAAGCTTTCACAAATATTTTCATATGAATATTTAAATGTATGGGTTTGGGTGATGGGGAAAATAATAATAGGAAAAAAAATATTCCTTTGTGGTAAACATTTGTTTTATAAAAGTAAACAAATAAAATATTCCTGAAGTACTTAGCCATCAGTATTTGAAGGCCTCTGGCAGCGTCTGAAAGACAAAAAAGGAAATAATTGATTAGTGGATTTTGTTTGATCTGCTCAGGGATCAAAGGGACAAATACTGTCTACAGGGATGAAAGGATGGAGAGCTGCTCTCCATACTGTCTCAGTTATCTGGTTATTCAGATGTTCTTGCTACATGTTAGTGATGTGTGTACCTGACCCTCTGTAGTGCTTGAGGAAAAAAGAAAAAAACCTCCCAAATTAGGTATACTGTACTATTGTGCTGCAATTCTGAAAGGTTTCTCAATAATCAGACAAGGAAAATGCAGTTTAAAACCTGTGAGAGGGAATACTGCATCAGCTTTTAAGTTTGTAAGCAGTATTGACTTTAACTGTCTGTAATACAAATGTGAATTTATTTTTTTTAATTGTTTGCCCCCTTCCCACGTATGGAATGTCTAGAATTTGGTTTTGGGGCATTGTAATGTAGCAAAATAGACACTTCTGTTATGTACTGTAGGATGTTACAGCACTTATCTCTTCTGCTCTTTCTGTAGATATTCCTGGTTTGTTTTGGTTCATTCTTGTAGAGGAAGAATGATGTATTTCAGAATCTTGTAGGTTTTTCCTTCTAAAAGTTTCAATTACCAGTTGGCAATTTAATTAAATTCACAGTTATGTGAATGCACATACACTACATTGGTATGAATCTGTGTACCAAGTGGTGCTGCTACTCTAACTTATCCCCATTTACATTCATTTAGAAGTTATTAGGGTATAATATGGCTCTGGGTAATCTTGCTCTCTGGCAGGTATTTGTTCACACTGCTGGTTACCAGCAGAGAGGAGGAGTGGTCTCTGGACAGTCACCCATCTGGGAAGATCACTGAGAAAAAATGAGCATATTCTCAGGTGTCTGTTTGCTCTCTAGGGATTTGTGACCCCCCTAAAGCTGGTGGAACTCCAAAGCTGAGAAAAATCACTTGACTAGACCAACCCTTCTGGCTGTATTTGTACACAAGACACTCAGTCTGTCTGATCTGATGATGAACTCATTTGCTTTGAAATATGTGTAGACTCTTGTAAAAATGAAGGCCAGGAAACACACTTGAAAAGACACTTTGTTTTGCATGTGAAAGCATTTCAGTTCCATAACCTCTGTCACAAAGCCTTTGTCAAATGATGGCATTGTCTGGGCTACTCAGTTAAGTAAATGTTGTATCTGACTTTTTAGGGTACTTCACAAAACTTATACTAATCATTTGGTACCTTTTTAAATATTTAAACCAGATGCTGAAGTCTGTAAAGATGAGAACAAAGACAATCATTCCTGCTGACTGTTGACTACAGTCCTTGCTAGTGTGGAAGACTTCTGGTACCCCTTTCAATATCTTGCCCAAAGGCTGAATAGAAAGAATTGGAAAGCAGTCAGAGAGCCATATGTCATGTAAAGGTCCTGTTATGTCTTTAAAAATGAGTGTAGTAAGGACAAATGCATTTGCATTCATTTTGATCAGGATTCCCAAAACCACGTAACCCTCATCCTTTAAGGCACCTCACCATGTTTGTGTTCATTAATGAGTCATTGGAAACACATCATATTTATGTCACTTTAATTTATACATTCTCCATACTGAATGAGGTCATGAGGGAGACAAGAGGCTTGTTGATGGTCTGATGACATCACAATGCCATCAGACTTTTTCTGAAGTTACCTCCAGTTCTGAAACAGAAGTATCCTCTTTCCTCTCTCATCAAAGATTTGAGACTCTGTGAAAATATTAGTTTATTCCTTCTTAGGCAAATCTTTTCCTCGCTGGTTGAGCCATGAATCAGAAAAGCTGCTCATGTTGTGTTCTGCACAGTAAAACTGCCTGAGCAGCTGTTTGATGCAGATTGCCAGATAGCCTCATAAAACTCATTGGTAGTTGGAAATCAGGAGAAATTCTAAATGACCCTGGATTGGAACAGCTTTTGCAGATCTTTTAAAAAACCTTTTACCTGTTTCTGCTCATATATAAAAAGAGCAATAGCTAAAAAAAGACTTCCTAGATTCTCATGCATATTTTCCCAGATCTCCTTATTTTAATAATTCCTAGATAGTCTAAACCCTTGGTATGGAGTTTGGTATGAAGCTGCAGCAGGGGATGTTCCCACTGGACAATAGAAAAAGTTTCTTCACTAAGAAGGTGGTCAGTGATCAGAGCAGGATCCCCAGGGGCGGGGTCATGACCCCAAGTCAGATTCCAAGGAGTTTATGGACAATGCTCTTGGTCCTGTGGTTTAATTTTAGTGGTCCTGTGAGGAGCAGGGAGTTGGACTTGATGATCCTCATAGATCTCTTTCAACTCATTCTATAATTCTATACTGAAAAATTTAAAGCCTGTTATTCAACTTTTGAGAGGTTGACAGGAGGCAAACCCAGAAAACATCAAAATAAAACAAGCATTAAGTTTGGCCTGTGAAGAACTGAGTAGATGGAGAAAACAGATCTAAATTTTGAAGCACCTCATGAGTGGTTAACATGGGATGTGTGGAAAAAAAAAAATAAGCTGTCCACTTCTAGTGGAATTCTTGTAGGAAGAATTTGAAAACAAAACTATAGCTACAGTATGATTTATTAGGTTCAGGAAACTGATACCTAGTTTTCCAAACCAAAATGTTTTTAGCCTAATATTCAGGTAAAATCTGAATATTAATAATGATAGAAAAATATTCCTGTTGTAGTCAGGAGCGGCCTGTTACTTATGGGTGTAGGCTGTATTTTGAATGTTATTTATTTTTATGTTTAATTGTGATATTGTGCTTTATTATGCAAACCCATGAAGCCTGCAAAGCAATAAGGCACAGCTTTTACCATTCTCCAATAATGGACAAAAACCAGAACAACTCATCTTAAGAAGAATTTTATTACTCTTAACAGAGCTCTAAATTATTTGGCATTGGTCAGAAAAAATTTAGCTGCTGTGCACTCTTGACCCTTCAGCAGTAGCTTGCTGTCTAAGTTGTTTATTCACTGAAAATATTTATGCAAGGCATAGGCGTGGAGTAGAGGCTGAACAGAAACTCTGTGATGGATAAGGGCAAATCTTGGAAGAATTTGTGACGTGAGGAAAAGTTCAGATTTGTTTCATTCTCTTAACCAACCTGAGGCTCTCCTTTTCCACCTTCCTCTCTTGTCTTTTTAAGCATGCAAACAACATATATGACATTGGGAACTCTCAGCTAGGGCTTCATCTCTTGCTGACTAGGTAGGATAAGGCTGATGCTAAGCTCAGCCAACACACAGGAGAAGATTCTGTTTTATTTAGAATACACATACCTTCTGCTGCAGCTTGTTGAGCTCCACCTGTGAGTTTTTAAACAAACATCACAATGCACTTCATATCCCTGAGCCCTGCAGAAGGCTCAGTAGGACACACAGGAATTTGGCATTAATTAGAGCTTTTAGAAGAAATGTCAGAAGGGGATGCAGCTACCCTAAAGTGTAATACAAAATTAACAGTTTTTTAAACTGCCATATTTCTCAACAGCAGGCTCCTTTTATGCGGAAAGACCACATAAATCAGGCCACATCACCTGGTAAAGTAAGAAACTCCAATGTTACTCTCAGAGTCAACTTAAAACAACCTTTTTCTTCACTACTTTGTTCTTGGGTTTAGGTTGAAGCTGTAACTTTTGGAAAGTAGCAAAATTGATAATTACAATATATTAAACACAGAGTTCCAAACTACCTGCTTGCATTTTTAATAGTAACCCTTTCCAGGTGCTGCACCAGTAATGATTGTAGTAAAATATGTATTAAACTCAAATAATCTAATACATATTCAAAAATCAAGTACAGTAATTTCACAAATATAAGCCACACCTTTTTCATTGAAGAATCCAGCCTACCCCAGTAGTGCGGCTTATATTCAGGTGCAGCTTATCTATGGACAAATCCCAGTGAAATGCCAACTCGGAAGTGAGAGCTGGCTGGGGAGGGCACCTGGGGCTGCCTTTAAAGGCTTTGCTGGTCTATGAAAACTGTTGCAACTTGAGCACCTGACACCAAACCCAGCTGGCTGAGATTCTGTTACTAATTTATTACTTTGTTACACATGGATCCTCACTTAAAAAAAAAAAAGGTGTGGCTTATAATCAGGTGTGGCTTATAATTGTGAAATTACTGTAAGCCTTTCTTACATAGTCACTTCAGTATTTTGGGGGGATTTTAAGTAAGAACAGAAGTCTTAAAAAAGTGAAAGCAACTTTGTGTCTTGTTTACATCTTCTGTCGGAGGTCTACAGAAACACTGCCATTTTCCCATTGCAATCGTGTATGACGCTTGGAGAATTTCCATCTCCATAAAGGAGCTACTCGTGCAAGGAGATGGTGGCCAGTGTGAGAGTGGAGGACATATTAATCCTTTATGGATACACTGATTTGTTTTCCAAGGGCTACTGTGGGTGCAGTTTCCACTACAGGTTGTAGAGGATAGTCTGGTAACACAGATAAAAATCCACAGCTGGGATTAATCTTATTTTAGGATGTTGCAGCATAGATACTTGCATCTGAACCGTGTGTTCTGATGCACTCTTCAGCCTGGTCATTTCAGGAATTGACTCCTTTCATCCAAAGGAACACTGCAAATAGGTGAGAGGATCCCCGCCTATAAATGTCTAATAACTCTCTGTTGATGTAGGCACAGACAGTTTAGTGGAGGAGTCAACATGTGCAATGTGGACATCTCAGCTGGGATAAGATGAATTCCAGTTCAGCTGAGGACCTCGCTGTTTTGCCTAGATCTACTTAAACCTAACTTCCATTACTTTTCTCAAATAAGATCTCTGTTTTCTTGCTCAATGTATCAAAGTAATTTTGGGGAAAAAAAGTATGCAACAGGTATGAGCTGATAGCTATAAAACAGAATTACATGAAAGCAAATTCCTCTCATATGACCAGGTATCTTTCTGATATCTCAATGATATGAGCTCTGGAGAAGTAATAGTAGAAAGGTAAAAGAAGGTAAATGCAAACAATGATAATTTATTTTCTGACAATTTCATTGAAATAACTGACTAGTATTTATTGCAAAAATAACTCAGATTGCCTGTGTTGATTTCACTGGTTGGAAGCTACAGACAGAGGTGGTTACAGTCCTAGTAATGGTACAACCCATGGTGGAAATTCAAAATAATTTCATTTGCTCCCATGCAGGGTTTGTGGACAGGTAGAAGAATCTCTCTCTAGCATAGTACTTTGAGTTAAAGCATTGTAAACAGGACCATCTGGAATCCAGTCTGTTTCCTCAAAAGAATATGAATATCAGTGTCTGAATAGCTGGAACACTGTAAAATAATCTTTTAGTAAACTTTAGTGGCAGTTTTGGGTTCTCAGTAGCTCACATGAATTAGTGACGCCACAATTCAGGCACTGCAAAAGTTACATTGTGGTGAGCTGAGAATCACTACCAGATTCACTGACTTGAAAGTATAAATATAGACATTTCTGCCTAGGGAATTAAGAAAATGAATTTTTTGTTTGTCTGTGTCTATGGTGTAATAGATGAAAAAACAAAACCACTGGAAAGGGAAAGATAGAAGTGCAATGGGATGATCTTATCAGTCAATATTTTAATGAACATCCATTTCTAAAATACTGCCTTTGAAAGGACTTCAGCTTCTCCCCAAATTTTATATTTGACTGATGTCTGACCCTAGACTTGACAGAATTACTTTTTGCAGGTTCTTGAGAAGAGAAAGGGTGCTGAAGATATGATCAAAAGGTACAAAATTAGGTTGATTAAAGTTGGTGTATTTTGCAGAGAATACATACATAACCATGGTATGCCCATTGTAAACACTTTTATACTCATGTAAAGTCTAGCTTTTAACTTAATATGCTGATAATGAGTATTTTTAGCTCTTTTATCCATCTTAATACATTTTACTGCTCAGCTTGCCTAAAACTGAAGTTAATTTACTTTAAAGATTCTTCTTTTAAACCTATTCACCTTCAACAATTTCCTTTTAAACAAAAGCTGTTCCTGACTCTCTACAAAATACAAGACTGAACAAGTTTATCCTTGCATACAATTTTTATCATGATGAAAAATTAAAAGATAAAAATACTTTTTCTTAAAATTAAAAAGGTATCTTAAAATGCTTGCGATAGAAATGTGCAGGTAAGGACATTTTAAAGCAAAATGAGCATAACAGCTTGATTTTCAGATATGAGATTTTTCTGAGAGCCTAAAGAGATCTCTAAGTGGGTAACAATTATATTTACACCCCTTTTAATCTGTTGCCTTGCTGAAGTTTTATGTTAACATCATATCCTAAGGTTCTTTTTCAACCTGCCTACTAGTTTTTCAGCTCTTTTTCCTCTCAGTGTGTGATGTCATCTGTCAGGGAACATAGAGAAATATCCATGTGTTTGTGTAATTAAGCAAATCATGAACATATTCTGCATTTGTATATAGATAGACGTTTAAATGGGAAAACCTTAAAATACATTACGCTACATAAACCATCTGAATAACTTCTATCACGTTGTAAAGCCCAGGAAACTTTCATTGCCCAAGAAAAATGGGAGACATCTCTCAAGAACATTAGCAAATAACCTGCTTTTTTTTTTTTTTTTTTTTTTTTTTTTTTTTTTTTTTTTTTTTTATTACAGATAGATTTTTATTTATGCAGTCATACAGTCCAATTTTCAGTCCTAGCTCCCAGCTTTTACATCAGTAATCCTATCTTATTTTCTTCTGGCAATTTATTAGTAGTGTGAGACTGTGGACACAATTCTCTGCAGGTGAAAAATTCCACCTACTAAAGAGTAGGCTTAAGAATCAAGGTTCTATGTGCATTGATTACTGCAGAGCACAATGGGGTATAATAGGTGAGAGCCAAATGTGGTTATAAAGATCAAGTCTATTGTAGGTACAAAAGCCCATTTTATGTACATTAAAGAGCCTTGATTATTTAAAGGCGTTTGTGCTGTTGGTTATTTTACACAGGTTATTTACACTGCTGATTAAATTGCTTGCAAAGCAGTCAGATTTCCATACACAAGTAGTCTAACAGAAATATTATTCAGCCAGCAATTTGCCAGTTGTCTGTTGACAAAGACAGAGAGTAAGCCACTTACTACTGTTTTTATACAATGAATCATTTTTGTAAAAATGGAGCAGTCTAATGAAAATTCAAATGTATTGCTTTTCCTGATTCAAACAGAAATCCAAGCACTTCATATACTCTGCAAATAAGCCTCATTTGCCACTGTGTATCAAGAAACAAGCAATTTCAGTTCTACATGCAGATTTTAAATAAAATTCTCTAAATTTAAACAGGTAGTTCCATTTTACTTCCATAAACAGATACTTTCAAAATATTTAGACATCTGTATATAATACTGTTTAAACTGTTTGTTCTCAAACATAAATAGCTATCTCAGTGTTTGAGTTACCACCTGATGTCTTTCTCATTTCAAGGGAAAACATAAAAAATAATTGGGATAACTGGAGTCAGGAACAATGCTTGCACAGCATGTCAGCATCTTTTATTGTGCCTTAATTGTGAGAGCACTTAGAGAGGAGCTGTGGGTGGACTGGCTCTGCAGGAGATGTGAAATGCCACATCCCAGGGAGGTGGTGTGGCTTTGCTGAAGGTTTCACCAGTGCTTCTGCTCTGACGTGACCCAGGGCAGTGCCACTTTGGGGAAGGGACCTCAGGCCTGGAAACCAGAGCACAAAATGAACTTGCAGAAGTTTCTGCCCCTCTGGATGTCTCAGTGCCAGGGTCAGACCCACCTGTAGGGCTGAGCTCTGCCCATTTTCTGTTTTTCAGCATTCCAATCATTCTTCACTGCCATTGCCAGTTCTACAAAAGTGTAGGACCTTTTGAACTCTGGTCCATGCTGTTGTTGCACAACCCTTTGGGATGACCCTTCCCCACTCACCTGTGCAGCCACACCTTGCTTTTTTCCATCTGTGTGTGCTGCATGTCTGGCTTGTTGCATGTTACGTCTGCTCATTGCATGTTGAGATAGTTGGATTACTACAAGCTGCTACATATTTTCTAGTAGGTAGGCATTTATTCCTACAATTATGCTCTCTTTTCTGCCCTATATATGTAGAAAGTAGTCCAGCCCCTCTGTGAAGTTAATAGAAACTAGGATCGGGTTCTGATCATGAACATTTTTGTCATGTGCCGCTTTGGCACAAATATCAAAGACAATCAGATTTCAACCATATTTATGTATTGGTGAATTGGAAAAGATTTATGGTATACTAAGAACCTAAATAAAGATGTAGAATTTTCTTGATTAGTTTGATCTACTCCCTAAAGTAAAAACCTATCTGAAAAAAAATGTGTACTCAAAATTATTATTTTAAAATTTTCCCCAATGTGCTTTCTGTAAACCACTGAACATTGTGAAAAATCATTATTTTCTCACAGTTTCACAAGGTCTTTCACACAGCATATGAGAATACAAAGACTTTGAAAAGTGTTTATAGGATATGTGAATTATGATTGAAAGTTCAAAGAATCTGTCACAAACATTCAGGCATGGGTATAAAATACCTGAAACTGCTTTTGAATCAGTAATGGGAATTGACTGTATTATCAACTGAATGTATCCTTTTTTAAAAAAAAGTTATGTATATCTGGTATATTCAGGAGAAGTTCATTTTAAACACAGGGAACTTGTTCATCGCTGTCATTACACTCCCTCAGTCTTTGGCAGAAGTTTCACTGAAATGGACCATGATTTGTATTTTAATCTGATATACCTAGAAGGTATTAAATATACAAAATGTAGATAAGTGTATATCATAGAATCACCATCTTAGAATGGCCTGGGTTGAAAGGGACATTAAAAATCACCCAGTTCCAACCCCCTGCCACGAGCAGGGACAGCTCCCACTAGACCAGGCTGCTCAGAGCTCCATCCAAGCTGGCTTTGGACACTTCCTTTGATGGGCCATGCACCACCTACCCTGGGAAACCTGTGCCCGTGCCCCACCACCCTTGCAGTAAAGAATTTCTTCCAAATATCCAATCTAAATCTGGTCTCTTTCAGTCTGAAGCCATTTCCTCTTGTCCTGTCACTGCCTGCCCTTGTAAACAGACTCTTTCCCTTTTTCTTGTAGGCTCCCTTCAGATGTTGGAAGGCTGAAATTAGGCCAGTCGGAAGCCTTCAATAATAATATATAATATATTAATATAAATATCATTTGTATCTATACGAATAGATTATGTGTTTTTCCTCAGAAAGATTGACTCACAATTAAGGTTATGTTGATTCTATGATCAATTAATAACTTGCAATAAATAAAGAGCATTTACTGTCAGGGATAACCTTAGGCCTCCTCAAAATGATGGAGAATGGAACACACTTGCTAAGCACTGGATTTCAGATAAATGCAGCATGTGAGCAGACCTGTGTCTTGCCCAGAAAATTGATTAAACATGTGCTTAAGTTAAGTAGATTTTCTAGTATTTTGCTGTGTCAAGTTCCATGTATTGAATTACTGGTCTGGATGAACAGCAAGTTGTTTCTTGGCAAGGGTTGAATTGCAATTCAACCCTCTGCAAACCTAAAAATTGCCTTTTTAATAACAAAGTAGGGCCAGCCTTGGGTTCTTTTTCTCCCCCTGAGAAAGAATAGAGATGTGTTTTTTCATTATCAAGAAAATAATTCATAAAATAATCCATAGATAGCCATGGTATTTTTTAAGCACATTATATATTAATGTTGCTGTCAATGCTATCAGACAAGCTATTCGTCTCAATATAGAGACTTATTTCTGTTAAAGATGTGTTAAATACATATAAAAATATAATATTCATTATATCATTCTTTTTGTTGATTTTAGCGCGGACTGTCAGAAATTAGAAATGATAACTGTAATTTTTTTTTTTAATCTGGAACTGTAAAAAAGCACATTATTAATTGTGTTAATAGTTACTAGTTGCATTTGGAGCAAGTGGAAGTGAAGTGGAAGCACAGTCATCCAGACACTGGCCATGTGCTAAGCTGACTTTTATTTTTTCAGAAATAAGGATAAAGGAGGTTATGTATTCAGGATTTATTCATAGGATTCTTCAGATCCTGCCCCCTGAAAGAATACATGGTTCTTTGACCACACTAAGACTACCTTTTAGAGACATTTGTGTACCTTGGCAATTGTTCATTTTGTGGGTAATGGGTGGTGTGTGTTACTGAAAGACTGAAAACTGGTTTGCTTTGTGCACATATATACACCCTTATTTCAGAAAGTTGCAAATTTTTTTTGTATTCTTGAGTTCTAGTCCTATAAACAATTTGAAATGGCTTTAAAAGGGAAAAAAAATCTCCTTGAAAGGATTAAAAAGATAATTTTGAAAAAGTCAAATAATCAGAATTTAATAATTTCTATGGGTAAAAAATCTCACAAAAATAAGCTGGCTTGTGCTTTCAAGGGTAACTCAGGAGAGCAGATATTTTCTGAAATATATGTATTTTAGTATATATATTTTTCAATTATTCTCTTTCACTTTAAGAAGTAAGGCAATTCCTGCCCATTTCTTTTTCTGGGATTTTGCAAAGCAGCAGCAAGTCCTATAATGCCAAGCAAACAATTTGAGAGGGAATTATTATTTAGATGTCTGGTTTGAGAACATTTTTTCTGCTCTACTGAAGTAAGGTGAGAATTTTCCTTCACCCAGGGTGTTTCAGTTAACTTTACCTGAGCTAGCAGCAATATTTTGATTACAGGTCAAATCCAACATTGATGCAACCAGCTACATGTGCATTGAATAAGAGGAAATGTGTATGTGCTTGCATGTAGTTTATAACACATACTTTTTACTTATATGAGAAGTTTTATGTTGGAAGACAAGCACTGCTACCTTCCACAGAAATATTAGGAACTGGAAATCCCTCAGCATCTCTGGAAAGCATTCAGGGCTATCATATGTCTAACATAAAAATTGAAAAATTTGTAGTAACATTACTGAGTCTTAAGATAATACTTTCAGTCATTCTTAACATATCACTTGGCTAGTAGAATCCCTCTGTGGATTATCATGAAAATTAATTCTTTTATTAAGCCCAAAACTAACATAAATCATCTGACAGGAAAAAAAAGGATTTTATATTAACATTAGTGCTTTGCAGCAGCATAGAAACATCTATCTGAACAGAATTGCTTTCTGTGTATCTGTTGGTTATTTGGTTTGATACTGTGTTAGCAACATTTCAGTAGAGTCTGTTTTAAAAAAAAGTCTCATTTGTAGCTGCCAAAGAAATTATTAATTTACTTTTTAATGAAGTTCATTACTTAAGACTTTGTATGCTACAGTATTGCTGGAAGCTGGAACCTGACCCCACTTTGCTTTTTCTTTCTTCACATATTTGCTTTTATCATGTCAGTTTTACTCAAGTGACACTGAAATATGCAGATTTTTTTGCCTTTTTCCTCCTTCTTTCCTTTTTTCTTTTTCTTTTTTTTTCTTTTTCTTTTTTTTTTTTTTCCAGAAGGAGCTTATCAGTTGCAAGGCCCAGATTGTGAATGTGAGCTTTGATGTTAACAGCACCAGTGCCTTTCTTTTTTATTTGGGGCATTAAGTTCAATTACATATTCAAAGTATCTGTTCAATGCTCTTGCTGGAATGTTTCAATAATTAAAATAACTGAGCTTTTTCAAAGTACACTTTTCTCAGTGTTTTTATCATAGTACAGATGTGACTCAGATCAAATCCTGTTCTTAATTTCATTGATTTCAAATCGCTGTGTTGGTGCTCATAGGCCAATGTAGCATGTTTCAAAAGCAGCACTTACAGGAGTTTTCTGAAAACAATCAGAAAAATGAGTATTTACTCTCTTTTGTTTCATGCTGGAAAAAAATATAGTCTGATAATGAACTGCAGTTTAGAAATATTTACTTCATGAAAAATATACTGGGTTTATCCTGATGTTTACTGACCAGAGTGAGAAGCAAGCTGTAAGTCAGTGTTTCAAAGATGATGTGCCTGATGGAAAAACAACAATTACTTCATATGTTTTAAGAGACAGTAAAAAAATCTAGACACAAAAAATCAACCAACCAAACACAAAATAACCCCACTAGCCAACCAAACCCAACCCAAATATCAAAATAATTTTAATTGCGTGGCCGTGCATGAGTCCACATTTAAAAACTGCTTTTGTCCACTAAACATTTTAACAGTGCTTTTATGGTCCATTCACAGAGGTCCCCTAACATGATAAGATAGCTTATTTCAAAAAGAAATTTCAAAGTAGATTCAAGAGCTGCCTGATTCTTCAGATACTCTATTTCCACTTCAATCTCTCCAAGCAAATTCCAAGCCTCTGCAGTTTTCCTCCAAAGTCCCTAGCTGGAAAAACAAGGTCTTGAAAAAATTATATCTCCTGTTACTGCCAGACAGATCTGTTTTAAACTTAGAAAAGATTATCAAGCTTCGTTTAAATCTTTTGGGAAGGTAAAAGAGAACACAGGGGAAAAGCAGAAATAGTCACAAAAAACAAAGTAACAAACATAGATGGTTAAAATATGCAGAGAGGCTGAAAGATGCATGAGTATTGTGTATTGAGAAATATTGGTGGTCACCAGAAGTTGCACTTTACATTGACAACCACCAGTCCCAGTTTCAGTGAGTCAGTCAGAACAAGAACCTGAGCATGAATTTTGTGTTTGGAAAACCTCAAAATGCTATTGATGAGATTTTACAGTTCCAAAACTTTGACTTTCTCCGTTTATTTCCCTTAAAAAAAAATTCTAGTATAAGAGGTGAATATATAGTTAGAACCAGAAAGTCAGGAAACAGGGCAGGCAACATTAAAAGGGAAGTATTTTGAAAAGATGAGATAATTCATTCAACAACTTAATTGAGAATCAATGTTTTTGTCACTACAGTATAAGAGCTTTTCAGCTAATATACTGTGAATTAATAGGACTGCTTAGCCTATGATATTGTGTGAATTCTTTCCATGCCTTTGGAGTGATTGTTTTAAGTAAACTGGAAGTTCTACAGAAATTGTTTCTCAGCCTGAATCAGTGTTTGTATTTTGAGGGGTTAAAATGTTCTCAGCAGGAGAGAGCAAAATGTAGTTTGGCTTTTATCCTAAGGATGTGCAGTGGCACCAGCAGGGAAGGATGCAGTGGCAGTGGCTTTCAGGACATCAAGTATCAGCACCACAAACAGGAGCAGCACGAGCAGCCTGTGCTGACACTGCTCCTTTCTTCCTCTGCCATTGGAAAGCTGGCCTGTGCCAGCAGCTCTCACAAAGTGCAACCCAAATTACCAGAGTTATTTCCCTGAACTTCAGGCAGAGCTGCCCAGCAGTGCCAGAGGCTGGAGCATCACTCTGGGCACTGGCTCCGAGCACAGCCATCCTGGATCAGCGCTTCAGTGCAATGACAACAGTTAATGCCAGCCAGAGATTTGTCCCTGAGCTGCGTAATCCCCTCCTCTAACTGCCCCCAAAGACACAGCCAGGGCCTCTTCCAGACACAGAGAACATCCTGACAGCTGAGCTCAGCCTAATTCCCTGCCTTAAATATAAGGCTTCAGGCTGCGAAAGGCAAAGAAATGGAGTTGTGTACTATCTTCTGTGATGAGAGCTAAAATAGGTAGGGAACATCCTCTTTCTGTGGAAAGTTTTGGTTTAAAAAAGAAAAAAAAAAACTGGTAAAATCTTGGTTGTCATTGTGTTTGGAAAAATAAAACCTTGATAAAATATTGGAGATAGTGGCTGCAGTTAACAAATAGTTTTTATTTGCTAAATATTGCATAGCTCTTCCCTGAAGAGTCTTGAGAAACTTGTCTTCTATTAACTATTTTGCAAAAAACCCACTAGTCTTTTGCTAATTAAAATAAGCTTGACTAAATATTTCTCACCAGTCGTCTTACAAACTTTTATAACTACTTTTAGCCTACAAGCTGCTTAGGTAAAAAATACAGAGACAACCAAGATATTGCAATTTAACTAAATACTTCACAGTAGAGTGCATACTTTAGCTTGTAACAAATTAAAACCAGGTAATTTGTGTAAGTTTTTTTTATTGATGCACGGTAACTCAGCAGGGCAAAAAGCTGCACCTTTGAGTCTTTTTGCATGTATAAGCTATCACCACTTAGTCTGGTGATAGTGATTAGTCTGATACTCCTCAGTGACCTGCATAAGCTGTGGAAGCAGTCAGTGCACAAAACTCTTCATAGATAGTGTAGTCATGTAGTTAACTATGTATATTAACAGCTTGAATCCAGTTAAACCAGTGGAACTTGAATAAGAAAGCACAGTACTATAAATAAGTAAAAGCAAAAATATAATGTAAAGTAACATTTTGGAAATAGGAAGATTTACAATTCTATGAGGGCAGTACTCAGACACTTCTTATTTTTGGTAGCCAGGAATAATTATAGGTAGTTGTCCAACTGATAGTTCTTTTACTCTCTGTTCAGAAGTTTCTCAGTAAGGGAGGTTTTTTTCTTTACTAGAATTATATTTTTACTTATCAGATCAAATCATCCTAGGCTTTTTCACAGGTGAAAGGTGAGCCAATAAAATCATCACCCCATTGGATAATGGATTTGACTGATAAAAAGTGGCTTTTGCAATAGCCTGTAATGTAGTCAGTGGTTGTAGACAAACTTTTAAAATCAACAAGCTAACACAAAACCCTCAAACATCAACAAAGTAAAAATGTTTTTATAACTCTTCTAAATGTCGTTGGAATCAGACACTTTGTAGGGCTTACAAGGATTATTCTGATACCATAATCTACTTTGGTTAAGATATACATCTGTGGCATTCATAAAACCTTTCAGTGTATATTAATTTGGGGTGAAAACTGATAGCTTAAGATGCAGGTAGTATAAATTGGCAACATTCACAGCAAATTTTCATTACCAGTGTCTTGGTCCTGGTTGTTTTCTGGCTTCTTCACATATGCTGGGCTGTTTGTGATTACAGTAATTTCACAATTATAAGCCGCACCTGATTATAAGCCACACCTCTTGGTAGCCGGGTAGAACACAGGATTTGTCCATATATAAGCCGCACCTGAATATAAGCCACACATATTTTTATTTGCTGCCAGCTGGGTTTGGTGTCAGGTGCTCAAGTTGCAAACAGTTTTCATAGACCAGAGAAGCCTTTAAAGGCAGCCCCAGGTGCCCTCCCCAGCCGGCTCTCACTTCCGGGTTGGCATTTCACTGGGATTTGTCCATAGATAAGCCGCACCTGAATATAAGCCGCACTACTGGGGTAGGCTGGATTCTTCAAGGAAAAAGGTGCGGCTTATAATTGTGAAATTACTGTATGTTTTGTGAAATACTTCAAGATCAGCCCCGTATTAACTAGATGATAAGGAAATCTTTTATTTGGACTGGTGGGCTCCCAATCACTCCATCTTGACACATCCATCACAACTTAACCCCAGCTGGCAACTGATTCCCACTCAGCCACTCCCCCTTGGTGGGATGGTGGAGAGAACTGCAAGGGTAAAAGCTACAAAACTTGTAGGTGACATGAGGGCAGTTCAATATGTAAAGCAAAAGCTGTGCCCTCTAGCAAAGAAGAAGAAGGATTTCATTTACCACTTCCCATGGGCAGGAAGGTGTTCAGCCATCTCCAGGAAACCTGTCACAGGTACCAGTGACTTGGGAAGACAAACTCCATCATTCTGACCATCCCCCTCTTCCCCCAGATTTATGTGCTGAGCATGATGCCATGTGCCATGGGATACCCCTTGGGTCAGCTCTCCCAATTTCTTGTGCACCCCCAGCCTGCTCACTGGACAGGTGTTGGTGAGAGAGGCAAAAACTTACACTGTGTAAGCGCTGCTCAACAAGGATGAAAACATCCTCGTATTATGAAGCCTGTTTTCAATGCAAATCCTAAACAGCCCTGCACTAGGTTCAGGGAGGGAAATTAACTCTACCCCAGCCAAAAGCAGTACAAAGGTGATCTGCAAAGTTGTCATTGTGAGGGTAATGAGCAGTTTTGTGCTATTTAGTGCCTCTCCAATCTCACCTATTAGTAACTTGGGAAAGAGAGGAGATACAATAAAACTTGGGGTTTTGTTCAAGTTTGTTCCTGACACAAGTATTTTAAAAGAAAATGTGAGGATAATAGAGGAATAAAACAGGAGACTGTAGGGCAACAGCACACCTCAAAAACCTCACTCAGTCACAAAGTTCAGCACCAGTTCAGTACAAAGGATCCTCTTGCCCTTTCACAGGGGTTTGGAGAGTGGGAAAGCAGCAGGACAGTGAGCACACAGGGAGAGCAGGAAAAGTGTGGGACCCCATTCATAAGCAGTGGTGACTGGAGGGAGTGAGACTGCACTTTTAAAGGGGTTTTGGCTCAGAATCCAGGGAAAACTCTCACCAGGTCCAGACACAACCGCATGGGCACCGCTTTGGAGCTGCGGTAAATTGGTGTAGAAACAAAAGCTGCTCGTTGCTAATGCAATTACTGAAGATTTAACATGAGAGATAATGCATTTGGGTATTCTTTTTACCATTTCATCATCCAACATTTTTTGGTGTTATTTCTACAAGCAACGCTCTACATACAGACAGCCTCTCTTAAAAAAAAAGTAAGGAAATAATTTCTGGCTGACCTTTTTCTTACCTACTGTAAAGACACAAGAATCTGACGCAAATATCACATTTGCACTAACCAAATCAACACTAAACTCTCTGTGAAGTGAGTTGATGTTTTTTTTGTAGCTGAATACAGCTTTCTTTGAGTTTTTTGGGGGGCACACTGCTGTTGGCTCTACTGAGCACAAGCGTTGATTTTTGCCAGGGTATTTTTGTGATTCTGAAGTTCACTTTGAAGACAGTGTCTAGTCTGTCCACTTCTTAGCAAACAGAAAATTAAAAAAACCAGGACAAACTGCATTAAAACCATGAATATAGCCCACCTCTGAAACAGAGAAAAGTTTACATGGAGTTGGCTGCTGCAATTGCCTTTCTGTGATGTTTGGAATGTGAGTTTAACAAGATAAGCATTTTACTTCCTCAAAAAAAAAAAAAATTGTAACTGGCTTCCACAAAAGTCTCTGAAGCCAGTTTAAGCTATAAAATGACCTTAGAGAAAGTGGTACCTTGTATTACATACCCTCTGCATTACACTGATTCCTCCACAGCAGCATAGGAGGGGGCATTTGAGATCTAGAATAACAGGAACGTGCACACTGAGCAGCATTCCTCTCAGCAGCAGCCACCCCTGATGAGTGTGTGTCTGTCCAGGCTGTCAGCACCTCTGGTTGTCTTTCAGATCAAAACCCAGAAATACAGGAAGGTCAATACCTCGGGTAGTTTTGCCTGTAAATGGATGTGCTGTACATCTGCATGCCTGTGCTGCATGTGAGATGGCAAAGTTCGACATCCCAGCCAGTGCTAAGAGGACTGGATGTGGGGAGGATGATTTATCAGATGTAGCACTTTCTTACTCCATCAACATAAATTTATGCCTGATTTTTTTGATCAGCCAACCTCCCTTAGTGAGAATTTAGATTTCTAATAAAGTGGGATTGAAAATGTGTACTTGGGTGTCAGTTGTCAAACTGCACTGATTCCCTTCACATGTTATTTTAATATAATTTTTTTGGCCAAGTGATGCCTTTAGTTATAACAACACAACTGACATTAGATGGTTGTCTTGGCAAAATGAGCTTCATGGTGTTTCATTGTTATGGATAGACCCTTATTAGGGATGTTTCGCTTTCATTTTCAGACTGAAAATTAGTGAAATCACAATTGTTTGGTAAACCCACCAGATGTTGTTAAAAATTTATTGCAACAATTAAATAAAATCTCAAATCACATATTTGACCAATATTGATACATTCAGGACATCTCCAAGTTTTTGCCACTGTTTGCCATCAACAAAAATTGCAATTTCACTGCAAGCCTAAAGTGACATTTTATAACCCTGTAACGATGCTACTAATATCATTACATCTCCCCTTTCACATGTCAACCCCTATCAAATTCCTATACTTTAACATTTACTGTGGGTCAGCAACAATCAATGACTATTGTGATTTTCATTATGAACATCTGTATAAATATATTCAGAATTAGTGTTGTGTGGTACCAGTTACAGTGTCATCTCTTATCTTAGATAGCCCTGATAAATGTTTTAACATGTAGTTCCACTAATATAACTGAGAAACTTGAACTCAAAGAAGTGTTTGAAATAGATAGCAAGGCAAATCTTAAGAGTCTCAAACAATTCTAAGAAAAACATTTTTCTTATAGTCAGTTGCTTCCTGGGTCCTAATGAAAAAGCTGGGACAGAAGCAGGAGATTTTCCTTCCAGTTTATCCAACATAAAGGAAATGGAGTTAAGAAGAAGCAAATTAATTGCACTGTAACTCTTGGTTTGAAATTTGATGAGCAGCATTTTTTATAGCTTAGCCAGTTTGGGGTTGGGGTTTTTTGTTCCTTTGTTGTTTGGGTCTTTTACCTCAGAGAATTATTGTCTTTTCAGCCTATTTTGTGGAGAAAACGTTCATAATTCTTTGGGTTTTTTTCTACATGGGCAGAATTTCCACCTTGAGGTGTATTATACTTTCTTACTCAAATAGACATCGACCTGGATTTCTAATTGCTTAGAAAATTTGGGGTTAATTCAAGTTTTTTAAATTTCTAACCTGATCTTGCTAATTGTATACTAGACTTTTCTATCATATCTCCAACTTTCCCTTGTACCTCAGATATCCTACAATTTTCAGGTGGAGAAATTATTACATAAAGCAAACAAGAAAACTTTTGTAGAAAACTCTGTAAGATTATTATCTCAAGTGTTATCTCACTTGGCATAATGTATGGTACAACAAGTCCACTTTCCGGTTAAAAACATTAAGAGAACAAACCTACGTGGGTTTTATTATCAATAGTATGTGTGGCACTGCCTGATAAATGAGATTTTTTTTGTGAATGAATATAAATCTTTCCAAACCTCTGTTTTTTTACTGTAACTGAGAACTTATTTTGAACCATTCCCAGATGATGTTACCCTGAAGTACTACTATAAGAACATCTAGTAAGATGTAACAGCTACAGTGTTCTATCCATTACCTCAACAACAGCTTTTGTAGGCAGTAATGCTTGTTAAGTCAAGCAATGGGAATGATGGATCTGCAGGCTCAAGGAGGTTAATGTTGACAATGAGCAATTATTATTTTTGACAGGAATACCAAAGGGTTTCAAGATGAGCCCTCTAACTGAAAGCAGATTATGACTTCAGTTTTATTACTAAACGTCAAGCATAGATGTCAAGCATATAAATGTGTGATATAAAGGAAGATCATTTTATTGTAGTAAGAGACAAAGCAGGGATGGGATGATGACCTTTTTTTGTGGGTTTTTTTTTTTTAATTACCCACAGGAAGAAGGAGGCAGAGTCCTCAACATCTTAATAAGGGAAATGGGGGAAGAGAACATCCGGAGAGGACACTTTCCTTCAGATAAAAAAACTGAGAGGAAAAAAAAAAAAACACAATATGATTTTAATGAAGTCAATGTTTGCGGATGTCTGTGGGTACTGGTGTGTGACTTCCGTGTCTTTCTTGTAGATAGAGTGTAATAACAGGGGGTGGGACAATGAGCCTCGATAACTTTCCAGAGCAGCTCTCTGCCTGTCTGATAATCACAGCTACAAGGGATTTTTCTGTTTGCTCTTTAGATGAGATATTTTCTCCTCTGGCCTGTTGCTATGTGTTGCTGTCTTGATCTTAGACATGCTGGTCTTTGTCAGAGCTATTATTCAGACCACACTCCTCTGATGAAAGACAGAAAATATTTATTGGAGGCAGCTCCGCCTCTCATTTGTTTTATGTGTGGCTGTGACAATAGCTGGTAAATTTATTTCTTCTGAGAACTAGCATATGAGCAGGGCTCCTTATTTTATCATGTTCATTGGAACACCAAAGGCACTTCTGATCAAAACACTTGAATTCAAATAATCTAGAACTGCAAGAACATTTGAATTTATAACCAAATTTCATTGCTGACACTAGCTGTAGAATGGGGGGCAAGTAGTATCCCTTGTCACAACAGCCTTTGCAGTTGTTAAAAGGCATTGCTTTGTTGCTTGCTTAACTTATCTTTACACGGAAGGGAAGTCATCTGTGTTTTTCTCTGGGTGGATTTGACCAAGCAAAGGTTACTAGAAGTCAGGAACATAACAAAAAACAGTGTTAGAACTTCTTTGAATGGGTATAATGATTAAATTGGATGTGTCTGAGACTGTGTTAACATTTTTTGAATTTATTCCATTACTCTGCTAGAGACACCAAATATCTTCTTTCCTGTTTTTTTTTTCCTTTCTTTATTTTATCTCACTAAAAAAAATATAAGCACAGGCTATAAAAATTTCCTTCACATAAAACAGCAATTGTTCTGATATATAAAGATACTAAAGATTCCTAACTATGGAAAGTAAAACTAAATTGGCAAAGCAAGCCAGAAAAACAGAGGTGGCATCCTATAGACGCAAGCATTTATAGTGAAGCTGAGTTTTTTGAAATTGCCAAGGTTAATGTAATGTGTACCAAGGATGCCAGACTCTCTATGAAGGCTTTTTTTGAGAAAATCAAGGTACTTTAATGCTGGTAGAGTTTATTATGAAAGCACAGCAGGTATATTTTGATAAAGAGAAGATGCCCCAAGTTTGTTTCTTTATCTCTATAGTTTTTAGATAATTCTTTCATCTACAGACACGTAGGACAGACATTCCTCAGACATCCCTCAATTGTTCTTTCAGGTGTGCGGGGTAGGAAATTATCACAGTAGGACCCTTTAAGCCCCCAATACAGCATACAGGATCATTAAGGTTGGAAAAGACCTCAGAGATTGTCAAGTCCAACCTTTGACCCAACCACCACCTTGTCAAATAGACCATGGCACTAAGTGTCACATCAAGCTGTTTCTGGACACCTCCAGGATTAGTGATGCCACCACCTCCCTGGGCAGCACATTCCAATGCTTAACCACCCTTTTCATGAAGGAATTCCTCCTTTGGTGAAGCTTATTAGTGTGATGTTTCTAGAACCTAAAATATGCCCCACTCCAGACCACAATCTACCCAAACATCACTTTTAACCCTAAGAGCTGGTGGCGAGCCAATGAGACTTTCACTCCCCAAGAACATAAATGGCACCAGTTTCTTCAGGGCTCCAATCAGATTTTAAATTTTCCATGTGAGGGGAATTTCAGGAGGTGGGCTGACTGGTGTTATCGAGATTATGTTTGAAAGTATTCAAGTACTGTGCGAAAAAAATCTGATTTTGTGACACCAGCAGCTAATAAATATCTGTAATGCTCCTGGCATGCTGATTCATCTGGTCCTTCCCTGCAAAGGATGTTCAGAACTATTCTCTTACCTTTGCCTAATCCTCAGTTCGTTAATCCATCTTCTCTAGCAGTGCAATGCCTGTATACTGGGTGGAATGGAATGTGTACTGTGACGATATTTTCAAATGCTAGATGATACTTAAAAATCTAGCTCAGAAGTGGTCAATATTTGTGGAGGTTCCCAAGCAGGAAAGAAAGAGGTAAGATTTATCTGTTGCTCATTTACCTTTAATAATAAAAACATAAAAATTAAAAATAAAAAAAAAATCTGATCTTTCAGTGTGGAAGGTGGTCATATTTCTTTAGTTTTTCCTAGAAAATGCAGTGTTGATTTTGCATTTCTCAGAGACATCACTGCTTATCTGCTTGGAAGTTTCTGCTTAAAGCATATGGAATATTTTAAAGTTTTTCCATCTCTTTTCATGTGGAGCATATTCTTGCCAGGCAGATCAGGCTTTAGATGTCTCAGTGCCACCCTTCTTAGTTCCTAGGACTTTGCAGAGGGATGTCAACAGGTTTCAATTGTGGACAGTGGAAAATGGAAAGGACCAGGCTGAGGGGTTTCAGAAGAGGACGGTCTCACTTAGGTGAAGGCAGAATCATGGGATGGGTCTGTCAGCCTCAGACTGGAAAATAGAGGAAGAATGAATTTTGCTACACTTCCTGGCTAAGGTAATGTATTTTACTCTGTGCTTGGATACTGAGAGGTCAGACCAGACAGGTTCTGGAGACTCTCATTAGAGGTGATTCCAAGTTCCTGATTATTCTAGAAATCATTTCAAGAAGGCATACATACCACTGATAAATCTAAATGGAAGAAATCCCCCGGATCTGAACGCTGTGGACTTTTTAACCTTTGCCCAATAGTCCACTTGATGAGAAAGCAGTGGAACACCAGACAAATCCCTTAGGTTTTGAAACAATAACGTTTCCTGTCTCTTTGAGCATACATCCATGCGTGTGTGCGCATGCACAGATGACACAGACAAATTTATCTATCTAAATATAATCTTCAGCGGAAGCTCATGTTCAGGGGAAGTCCTGGCAATAATTAAGGAAAGGATACTGCATGCTCCAGCAGACGGAATACATTTTTTTTCATTTAAAGCAGTTTTTTTTTTCTCCCTTTACCACCAACTTGCTGCAATTAGGAGGTTGTTGGAGAGATATCAATTGAGATTTGGGAACTGCTTTTTCTGGAAATGTTTTGAATTAAAATCTAATTGGTAGCTTTCTTTGATAACTATTTTATTGTTGGGTGCAGCTAAATGGAAATCAACCACAAAGGGAACTCAATTTTGTTTGTCATTAATTTTAACTTGATTTCACAAATTATTTACATATATGATATTTTCCCTATTTGTTCTGCATGATTCCTGAACAGCATTTAGACTGATGTAGCATCATTTTCCCATTTATTTATGTAACTTTAAAATATCTTGCATTTCTTCAAGCATGGATATTGGCAAAATGCTGAAGAAGGAATAAGTGGACCAAGGTGATAATTTCTGCAGTTTATGAAAAACTGGGGAATCAGCAACCCTGAGGACTAAATTTCATTGGTCTACCCAAAACATGCTTGGGTGTTGTGAGCAAAGGAAAGTAAACCTGCTCTGCAAATATATTATGACAACAAACCCCAGTTCTGAAGAGATCAAATGGCAAAGTAACAATGTGGAAAGTCGAGGGTCAGACGCACACTCAGGCTAAACATGTTACCAGCAGGATGTGAACTGAACCATGTATGAACACTAAGCAAATGTAAATATGAGCTAACTCCATGAACCATATGAAAAAGGTGACGGATACCTGAAATTAGCACGGGGAAGATTAATGCATAATTTTATGGAGGGGAGATTGATTACAGGCACGACAGCAGAGGTGTAATTTTACTAACAATGAATGCCAAATAACCTGGGCATGCATGACCCCAGCCAAAACACACTTGGGCAAGTCCAATTGGCTCTATGGGCTTTGGATCTTACGCATGGAATGTAAGAGAAAACAGCCAGTTGTGGAGGACAAAATCCTTATAAGGGAGACATACTTGGTATTCTCCTGGAATTAATTAAGACTGTCATTAGTACCAGACAAAGGCAGGTATAAAAGTGTTCGCCCATTGTGAAAACACAAATATTGAAAGCTCTTTCTCTTGAAAATGGAGTTAACAGGCAAAAAATACAATGGGGGTTTCTTTGAGTGTTTGCAGCCGAAATGTAGTTCTACTTAGCAGTAAAGAGAAGGATAACATCTTGCTAAATCACTGTATGGGGGACCCTAGCTTTCCCCTTCTTATAATTGATTTAGGAACAAAATAGAGTTTCCGTAATGGGGCATGACAGCTGCAGAGATGTACCTTTCCCAGGAGTGCCTAAGCAGGTTCCCAGTCCTGCTGCCCAGAACACTCCATCAATACAGGAAATCTGGCAGGAAGTGGAGATGTCTCCATGCATTGCAGTCTCTTAAGTAACAAACCAGCCACACCTCAGCTGCCCCAGTGCTGCCTGAAAGCCTCCTTACAGTTGTAGTTTGGCTCCTGCTGTCATAAACTTTTTAGCTCTGCAAGACATTAATCCAAGTTAGGTTGTCCCCCTGCTTTATTTGCAGTTATTTACATCATGGTTCCACTCAAAAAAAAAGAAGAGTTTATATACAAAGGTTATATCTTCTCTTAGCAGATGTGTCCTGCAAGTGCTTGAAGTCAAAGATGTTAGGGACTTTGGTGACTCAGATATTTCTCAAATACTTTTTAACTGTGGTTGCATTGCAAAGGGAGATTTGATTTATATGTCTTCTAGACATGGTCAGTATATGAGTCATATATACACAAAACTAAGGCTAAAAGCTGGGCATGAAAATGAGGCTAAAAGCTGCCCACAAATTCTCTTTTACATTTTTAATACTGATAGTAATGTATAAGAAAAGAGACAAGTGGTTTGAAAATAAAGTCTTTTCACTTCTTAAATAAGGAGCTATAATTGGGAAATTGCTGTGAGACTGTAACTATGAACAGCAGTCATATGGTTTTTATACTTCTCAGATGGAAATTATACATATCAATGTTGCCTTGCATTAACTTTAAAAATATTTGTCTTTTACAAAATATTTTTTCAGGATGTTTAATTAAATTAAAATGGATTTGATCCAAAAAAAAAGGGATTCCTTTGATAGTTTTATAAATTCCTCACTGTGAACTTCAGAATTAGGCTGATCTTGAGAGCTCTGAGACTGGCATTTAAATTGCATTAACATATGATTTTTTGTTAATTTTTCCTGTGCTTAGGAAACATTTTGCCAGTGTTTCCTGGCAACTGCCTTTGTTCATCCATGCCTCTATCGCCATTTTACCTATATAATCACAGGTTAGAAAGGCAGTATTTGGTTAAAAGGATCAATGAATATCTGGATTCTTCTCATTACTTTCTGAATGGAGGCTATCTGTTTCCAGGAGAGTGTAATAAGTGTACATCTGAACATCTTCTTGTGGAAAGTTACCACTTAGGTGACAAAATCTAGGGCTTGGATTGTCTTTGTTGTAAGAAATTACATGCAGCAGAGAAAGGCCACTGGCCAGGTGCCCATTGCCAGGAGGTCCCCCAAGAGATTTCTATCTTTGGGCTGCTTTGCAGCTCAGGCTGAGAATCAGACAGAATCATTCTGCAAATGCACACAGATGCCAAGAACCTGATGGGATATAACCACATCTTCTAATAAAGGGTATTGCTGACAGTTTGGTCAGTAATGAGAAGGCAAAGGCATTTCTAAACAACCTTTGAAAAGGTTAAAAAAATAATCAGTTTTTTGGCAACTTTGGCCATCTGGGATCTATTCTAGAAATCTGAGTAAGGTTCTTTAAGCCAATTTACCTTGCTCTGTGAAAGAAAAATCAGGACAGACATCACACTTGTGAAAAAACTTTTGGAAGGGTAGAAAGGACTCATTGTTGAAGAGCTTAATCACTAAGAGCTTTTTTAGAAAGAGGAGGAAAGTCCTTTACAGACCCATAAATCCCTCCCTATGCATGAGAGATGGACAAAATTGCCATGGAAGAGCTCTACCCCGGGCAGGTAAATAATCACTGATGTTGAGATATTAGAAGGTTTTTTCCTGCTCTCCTCACAGTGCCATATTTACAAGACCAGGCCTGCAGTTAAGCTCGGTTTGCTATCATGCTTCTTTCCACCAGGGAGTGCCAACTAAACAGCCTGAGTTCTGCTGCATGGGGATACTGCACAGTAGTGGAGTGTATAAAATATACACTTAATCCTGAGTGCTTTTCTGCTCAATTCATTTATGAAAGTAGATTTTAAGGCCAGTAAAATAATATTGAGCATGCACATGACAGGGGGGAAAAAATTCTGTATCCAGAGTATTTTTAAGTAAAGGGCTTTTAGAAAATCTGTGCAGACATGCTGGCTTTTTACCTCCTCTTGTTTTAACCTATGACTGATTCATCAGTTGAAGTGTAAAGAAACAGATCTTCTTATGGTAATTGATTCTCAGGGGCTATTAGTGTAAACGTAAATGCTCAACATAGATGTTACGTAGGTGGGTGATAGAGAGAAAACATAAATTGTCAGCAATATAAGGCAGTCTGTTCATACCAAAGGGTGAGAAAGTGAAGAATTTTAGAAATCAGAGCCTCAGAAATACCTCCCAGAGTTGGCTGTCAGTGCAGTCTCCCATTGTGAGTAATTATAAGAAACATACTGTGCAAGAGTAGATTCTGGTCCTTCAGCTCAACAGGCAAAAGACTTACATAGAACAGAGATTTCAGGTCAGATTTACAAAAGAGCTTGGAAGAGCTGCCACTGGCATTCCAAGGGATGAGGACCTACATTTTTGATATTCCTGAAAACTGTGGAAGGTTTTTATTCTTCTGTAGCCCTGCACTAGAATTCATGTATCTTCAAAGCAGCTGTAATTTTTAAACCATGGAGAAGAGGAGTAAGGCATGGGTTGAAAGCCCAAACAATATTCTAGTTGACCTAGCCGATAAAGAGCAGTAAGGTTAACTCAAAAGTACTAGAAGAAATGATAAAAACTTGGTTCTTGCCTTTTTTGGTTTTGAACCCTTACAGGTTGTGTTTTTTTATATCTTCTTTGGAAGTCTGAGTTTATAACATACGTTCCTTTTTAAAAGATTTTTTAAACAAAGATTCAGATTCCATATCATTGTACGCCTTTGGGAGATCTTCCAGGGAAACAACAAATAAATTTGTTGTGGTAAAGTTAGGAGACTGAATCCTAGTGCATTTCTCTGAATAGTCTGGGGACTATAATGTGCACTGTTGTGTGTGTGGGCCCCTCCTGTGTGCTGCACCTGTCTGGATGGTGGCTGCAGGACACCCTCCCGTCTGCACTGCCCACTGGGAATGTTCATGTGCACTTTGTGACACAGGGGATAACAGGAGGAAACAATCTGGCAAAACTCTCATCCCCACCTTGCACACAATTCCCAGTCCTCTTCAGAAAGACCCTCAGGCAGAACTCCTAGGCACTACAGGATCAAACCTGTACTTAGCAGGAGACACTTTCCTCCCTTATTAATCGTGAAGTGTCAGTTCCCAGCAGCAAACACATTCTAGTATCTGCCTTTCTATGAAGATGTGAGAACCACAAGGAGTCTGGGATTCTAAATTCTTTTCAGATCCTTTATACAAAAAAAAAAAAAAAAATCAAAAAAAAAAGGCCAGATGTTGCACAAAACATTTAAAGAACTTTATTTGAAAAACATTTTCTTTCTAAATGGAAGTTTATGCAGAGTACAATTAAACATGTTTTTCTAACTAAACATCCTAGTTTGTATCTTGTGGCAGGGAAAAATAAATATGCAAAAATAAAAACCATCTGAGACTTTGCAGTTAATCGTGGTGTGCCAGCTTCAATCAGATCCCCCAATGAAAAGACAGGCATTTTCTCCTGCTGTAATCCCAAACTCCTCAATCTGCCCCCAGGACCAAGGTCTTCAAGCTGAAGATTCAGTCCTGCATTTGAGAGGGAATACATCTCAAGTTTCTTAAATACTGCTGGTTTCTCTACTCTTGCAAATTGTACCATGACTATCCAATTACATCTGTGAAAGTGCCAAGAGGGAATTGCTGTGTATCCAGTAATGTCAAGGTGCAACTTTCACAACTGAACACTGATTTCTGTGTATTTACCTTAGGACACTTTGTGTTTTCCTGGCTTTTTGTGACAGGTGCCTTTCTAAAAGCCATTCTGCTCAAAAATCCTTTCCTCTCTCTTTTAAAGTTTCTAGATCTCCAGTTCTGAGGGACTTTCCTCAGCCTTTCCACATTCTTGAAAATAATAATTTCTGGTTTATAGATGACCCTGACTTGCTTTAGGATAACCTTAAGGTGAATTTTCCATCGGGGCTGCAATGCGTCTAACTCCTCTGCCTCAATTCAACTCGTGTTCACGTTGCAGATTCTACGTATTAAAATGAAAAATCTAATACTGCAGCTAAAACTTTTTGATGAAGAAGGAATTTAAAAGGGCAAAAGAAACCTTAGTCTGGTCTATGACACCTACTCTTTTTTTCCCCTATGCTCAGTAATGGATATTTCCTTTTTCCTTTCCTCATTAATCATGAATCAACATTTTCTATCCTAACCCCTTTTATTTGTTTTGATACTGATAAGACATTTTGTACTTCAGCTTTTGTTATCTAAAATTTATGTGTCAATCTATTTGTACACATCTTTAGTCAACCCTGTTTTTATTTTGTTAGTCTTTATTTTCTTTTGACTTATACAGGACCTATAAAGGTCTTGAAGCTTTTATATTGACTTGTTACATTTCCTTTTTTGTCTCAATTGAGACAGGTGAAAAGCGTGCCTTTAGTATTTCATGGCGTAACTGGTACTTTCTCCAAACTCCTATTTTTCATACAATTTATTGAATCTATTTACAAGAATCTATTTACCAGATCTCTCAGTTGGTTTGCCATCCAGCTCCTGTTATTCTCACCACCTTTTATTTTCTTGCATGCCATGAACTCTTTTGCTTTGCTATCACATCTGGAACTTTTTTCTCCACTTTCTGAAACGTCTCTGTACTACATGCCGAAGGGACCTGTTCTGCCCTGCCCTTTTGCCACAGATGGTTGGATAAGAAAACTCATCCATCTCCAATCCCTTTTGCCTTCCTTATTACCAAAGTCCTTTTTTGCTCTTTTGCAATTCCATTTAAACCTCCAGGATCTTATTTAGAGCAATAGATGGATTTTTATCCTCACTTTATTTGAAGCCTTGATTCAAAATTTCCTAACTAGACTAACAAGCAATGCTTTTGGATAAATTTCCTGGCATGCCATGCAGACAGTTGTCACAGATAAAAGCCCTGGCATCAGTATGGTTGTGGCTTAAGGCCTTCATCTCCTTCTCTGCTAATTCTGATAGTTGTTTCTGGAAATCACTGCAAGAACCAAAGGTTTCATAAAGATGGGTAAGTTCAGGCTGCTCAGGTCCAGCTGTGTACAGCTATTCCAAACACAGTGCCACAACGATGTGGTGAGCAGACACAGTGGAGAGGGGAATCACAGCTTCTTAACCAAGCTTGACTAAAAATGATCTATAAAAGAACCTTCAAGTGCTTCAAGAGGCAGGTATTGCCACTCCTGAGCTCTTCCTGTGATGATCACTGTAGATATATAGAAATAACACAATCTGAAGTACAGTGTATTGTCTTTTCCACCTGCCAAGGGTTTTACTGAGAGGCAATCTCTTCCTTTGGACCATACCTGGAAAACACACATAGAGCAGATTCTGGGTATATTTTTATGTTTAGCTTTAGTGGTGAAAATATTTCTATAATTGGGCATCATTTAATTTAGCTGCAACTTGCTCTCACATTTAAAAGTTTCATGTATTAGTATAACCTGTGAATCATCTGATATATAATGACAATAAAGTGGGAAGGTTTTGTTGAGACCATTATTTTGGCTGGATTTAAATCTTGTGAATATCACTTGATCTCTTCCAGTATGAGGTTGGATGCAGCCAAAATATTTTCAATTGCTGAGAAACACACTCTGAATTTACAGATGACCATCAAGCTGCAAGTGTAAAATTTCTTTATATAACACAAACAGTGGGGAAGAGTTTTAAGCAGTTAGGAAAACTTAAATATGCATAATTTTTTTTAGATTATTAATGCACCATTCTGTTGGGAAACCACTTTGCTGTATCTTAACTCCTTTACACTTTCCATTAGAACTTCTATTATTATAACAATAGCATTTTTATGTTTGGTTCCTGATATGGTGTGGAGAGGATGAAGTACAGGCATGCATATGCAGTTTCAGTTTCTTTGTAATTTTTTTTAATCTTCTTTGCATTCAAGTTATCTCTCTTTTCAAGCATCCCTTGTACAACTGATGCTTTCTTTTATTGGATTCTGTTGTGCTGTCAAGCCTGGTTTAAAATACAGTAACCTCATAGATACTCACAATTATGAATATTTTCTGAATTCACAAAGATGTTAAAGATGCATAGGTGGCAAATTAGCTGAGAATCCCTACAAACTGCACTTAGAGTAAATATCCTCCTTTTAGAGAAGTAGGATGCCTTTAAAAGTCAGCAGTTGTTTTGGAAGTACTTTGTCACATTTATGAAGCACTGCATCACATTTATGGCTCACAGTGTCATGATAAGTTGTCCAAAGTGCCTGTCAGCTTGCCTCACAAACTGAAAAAAATGGATAGCTCAAAAGATTACCTTAGAGAGTAACAAGCAAACTTCAGAGGTTAGCATATTTTTCCTTTTTCCATGAGACCCAAGCAGTGTCATTAAACTTTCTCTTGTTTAATTTTTTTCACTGTAATTTAATAGAAATAGACTATTTTAATTTTTAACCTTGAAAAGTTATAAATAAAGGCATTTTAAAAAGTAAATAAATTTTAGGAGCATTTTTAAAGCTTGCAGCTGTTCTAACACAAGAGATCCTAGTTAGATTTTTTTTTAATACAAACCACAAAGAGGTCAAAGAATCCAGAATTTTTTTTTACTACCCATTCACATGTAATGCAAATTCCAGCAATATATTCACACTATTTCTTTAGGCAACTTCAGAGTGCCAGCAGGTAATTGAGTAATCTGAGCCAATGCTGCTTATGTCAGGAGACTAAAGAAACACCCTGAGGATGATATTTGGAGCTGAATTATCCTATACTCCTGTTTCACAACTGAGAGGAAGATGAAACTGTCAAAATGCAACAAGAAATAGAGAAGTTCTAATAAAAACATTTTCTTGCTAAGGATTTTTTTCATTGTGAATCCTAAAAAGGAATTTATTTTGATTTGTCCCAAATATTGTTAATGTGTACCACAAACAGAGTGTAACAAGTAACAAGATGGCATTTCCCAGCCTCAAGAAAACATATTCTTGGGACTATTAGTTCCCAGAATCAGGTCTCTACTTTGTATTTTGTTATTGAAAAAGAAGCCTCTATCTTCAGGGTTAAAATGAGGTTTTAATAATAGACCCCAGGTAAGCCAGGAGAAAGATAGTGATGTCTGTGGCAGTGCTAGCTCAGAGAATTCTGATGAGTAAATTATTCCTCCTTTAGTCGGTAACATGCCAGAGCAATGATACCATCAACAATAAACCTTGTTTTATTATTGTTTACAAAGTCAAATAAAAAGATAAAAGAAGACTTGTCTCCCAGTATAGGAATAAGACAGGTCACAGTTTTAGTAGCAAAGACTAACAATTTAATTTGATGAAAGAAGGCTTCAACTTTCTAAGTTTGGGCAGGTGCTTTTCTAAAGTATGTTGATTGTGGAAGCTTGTGGTATGGCCACCCCTGACAATTGCAGCATTTTCAGCAGTTTTCTGCCCCAAAAATGTTTCTTATCATTTGAGAAGGTGTGAACCAGTTCCTACCATAAGATGTGGATTTTATGTGAGGGTGCTGCCTTTCCCTGGCACTGAAGCTGGGTACTTGGGTATGCTAGGTTTTTGCATTTCTTATTGCTACTTCACTCATCACTTTAGGGCCCTTGCTATCAATATCTGTTTTTTTCCTAGAAGGGAATGTAATTACAGTAATTTCACAACTATAATGCGCACCAGATTATAAGGCGTACTTCCAGGTTATCGGCAAATTTCTGAACTTGTCCATATATAAGGCCGCACCGGACTATAAGGCGCACTTTTTTTTCCCCCATCAAGGATCCACATGCAACAAAGTAACGAATTAGGAACGGAATCGATCGTGGGATTTACTGGCAGGTGCTCAATTTGCAAACATTTTTCACAGATCAGTGTAGCCTTTAAACGCAGCCCCAGGCACCCTCCCCATGCTGCGGGCCCCAACACTCCTGCCTGCCCCGCCGACAGCTGGTGCAGCTTGCACTTCTGGGTTGGCAAATTTCCGAACTTTGTCCATATACAAGGTGAACCGGATTATAAGGCACACTTCTGGGTTTCGATCAAAATATTAGTCAAAAGGGTGTGCCTTATAGTCATGAAATTACTGTAAATGTTTTCTACACAAGGCAGGTGGATATATGATCCCCTTGTGCATCTCTTGTGTGCCAAGCCACAGGCACCAAGTTAGGGACCAGTGATTAGTCTGGGGAAAGCTTTCCGCAGTATTTCCTGGGAAAGGTCATTTAGACAAATGCATAAAGATGCAAGAGTTGTCTTTGGAGCTTTTCTAGTGGCAGCCTCTTCCACAGAAGGGGTAACGATCCAGAAAGTTTTACTAGAGATAGGAAGCCTCTCAGGTCTGACTTGCCAGCATGAAAACCCTGGGACAATCAGCACTGAGCTCTGTCCCTGCTCTTGGAGAACTCTGTGCTGACACTGCTCTGCCCTCTCCCCTAGCCGCTCCTGTGCCCTCCTGCTCTGCATTTACACGCACCTGTCTCCCCATTAACACCTCGTTAAGGCACACACCTGCTGTGGTTTCACTTAAACCCACTGCACTGCAGCCATTAACCCTGTGTGTTTCATTAGGAGTGCTCAGCACAATGGGAGCACTGAGTAAGGTTCACTAATGAGTCACACAGCCAACAAAAATTAAATTTGTACTGGTTGCTCCTTTGGTTCAATCTCTTCACACCCCCCTTATTTAATAATTGATTATGTATTAAATAGATTTGCAGGGAAAAAATACATAAGTGCACATGCATTAAATCCAGCTCCAATGGCACAGTTTTGAGACAAAATACTAATGGATAGAAATCAACTACATATTCATAAGTGGTAAGAAAAGCAACTGTGAAAAAACACAGCTTTAGGGTGTAGAAGACCTTACTACTATTCCAAAGTTTGTGAAACATCTGCCAGTTCACCATCGAGTTGTATCATCTATCTGAGCTATTTCCAATAAATGAAGTGTATCAGTGTATGTGATTAGGCCAGGATACACATACAGGCTTCACAAAAAAAAGAAGTGCAAGGCAAAGCACAAAGCTCCACAGTATCAACTGTGCTGAAAAAAAATCCAAAAGAAGGAAGCTCATTACTATTTGTAGCAAAAGCAAAGTGTCATGGGAGCAGCTAGTGTGATTGATATAAAGTTCAGAATCAAAATTGTTGTGGCAATTCCTCCAGCAGTTGCATTGACTTTGTTTCAAAATCTTCAATTACAGTGAGGCTTGATTAGGAAAATAAGCTAGATAAGCAAACATGGCAGGTGATTGCTCCCTAACTGTGTAATCAAGAAATACCACAATCCATTATTTGATCATAATTCTATGGATCTACCATGAGGAAGATGTAAACTCTGAGGCTTATTTAGCATCAGAAGTTCACCTTCCTGTTAGACAGCTAAATAAAGCTATTAAATATGCTACTTTATTAGCACAGTAAGAGGGAACCTTGGATGTATCCATACATTTGATCAATGATTTGCTGCAAATTGCATTACAGAGCAGTATTTCTTACTAAACACCCATATGGAAGGGTAATTTGCTGTATAATTGCTTTTCATCACTTCTTTATCATGGACTGTTGCTTTCCTTGTCCAATCTCTGATACTTATACCACAGAAGACACAAGAGTTGCTCTTTCAAATTTCATAGTGCTTATGTTCCTTAGTAATGTGGTTCTGTGTAGATGCATAAACTTGCTCTGTGGGGAAGCTCAGAAGATCTCTGTGCCACGTGCATTGCAATTCTAATTGCAATTCTCATGTAAAGATGAACTTTAGCATGAGGCCTGAATTTTATAGGGATCAGCTCAAAGAGATTAAAATTCCTGAAATTTAACATTTGCATTTTAATGCATAAGACACCCATTTGTTCCACTGTATCTTGATAACAGTTCTCCCTTTGGAATCTTATTCTCCCATTGAAGTATCTTTTTATTGTTACTATTCACTTTACTGGTACCAGTTTTGCTGATGATCATGGATGTTTTTGCAGAATCAAAATATACAGAAAAACCACCTTACTATACAGTAATTGTGGTTATTCCTGCTCTTTTCTTTCCAAATGCATATGTGGAATGGAGATGATAATCTTGGTAAATATTAAAAGTACTAATGTGCAGTGTAAGGTGACCCACATATAAACCAACCCATTAAATCTGGCCATAGAGTTTACACATTTCTTCAGCAGGGAAGCCCACCAATGGGGTGTTTTTAATAGGCATTGAAAGCTACACTTTATTATTCACTGAGTAGGACTGACATTGGACTTGATTCAGTAAGGAGCACTAACTGCATAAACAGATGTCAGCTGCTATTTGGTCTGGTGGCCATGGGATGGAGAAATAAATGGAAAATCTAACAGGGAGCACAGAACTAAAGATGGGAATGTTCTTCAAATGACAGGAGGATGAGCTTGCTAGCAAAGCGCCCAGTTCAGTGTCTTTGAATCTACATCTAGAAAGAAGGAAACTGAGGGTCTATTTCTCCCCATACAAGAGAAATAGAACATTATTCACTAATACCCATGCTGTCAAACAGTTTCTGAGAAACACATCATTGTTGTTTCATATTTCATGGTCAGCATTTACTGATATTCATCAAAGAATGCTTTGTAGGTTACCACACTGGTTAGCTACCTGGAGCAGTAGAGCCCACTGAAGCTAATGAGAAAGGCTCTATTGAATTCTGACCAAATTTCTAGGCCTACATACATTTGGCCAGGCTTTTTAGGTTGGCTAGAAAAAATGTGCAATCCATTTACTTCTACTGGCAACTGTGTCTGCATATGCTTTTCTCCATCATAATCCCATATTCATATTAGTGTGCAAACCCCTGCCTGACTACAGCAGCAAGGGTTGTGCCTTGTTCTACTTAACCTCTTATAAATATATGTTGAATGACAAAATCTTCCCCAAGCTGCTTAGTCCTAGGCTTGCTCCTGAATGCTGAGCCTTTCTTTTTCTTGTCTGATGGCAGAAAGATATGACCTAATAGGCAGAATGATTCTCTGTGGAACATTTTGTCCTGCATGGTGGAAACCTGATGCAGAACCAGCCAAATGCTGAGCATCAGAAACAGGGAAGGGAGTTTGGACATTATAGGGTAGCTGCTGGAGAAGACAGGCACACCAAGTAGAGTTTGGGGTGCATTTTCACATTCTACCTGAGCCAGTAGCTCTTGCTGGGAGAAGCAGCCCTGCTCTCACCTCTCTCCATCTGCTCCAGCTTCTCTTGTATTGGACTGAGCTGCGCGGTCTCCTGACTGCCCAGCAATCCAGTCCAAATGAGGGATCTAATTGCCAGTGATGGGAGGAGGGCAGGGGGAAATGAAAAAACAATAAAAATCACCAAGCTGGCAGTTGTATGACTTGTATTGCAGCCAATGTTATTTGACCTCATGAAAAGAAGTGGGAGCTTGTTGGCTGGGACCAGCCAGGAGAGTGGGTTCCTTTCAGGAGCTATTCCAGAAGAGGAGGAAAGTGAACCAGCAGAGTTTTACTAATGTTGGGGGAGCAAGAGCCCAAATGAAAAAGCATGACAAAACCAGGTAGTTTAAGGAGAGCTTTAAAGTCACTCACAGCCCCAAGCCTCATACAAGAGGAGCATAATCACTGAGAACCGCAGTCCTTTATTTCACTTTTGCTCACTCCCTGAGTCAGGAAGACCATGAGTCACTTAAATGTCCATTGAATTCAGCAGAAACTAATGACAGGCATAATACTGGGACTTAAAAGCTTTAAGGCTTACTCTTACTGTGAAATACTCTACGTGTAACCAAATATACTTATCATTACTGGGAATTATGTAAATAAAATCCAAACCACCTGTCAGACAGTTTTATACTGGGGTAATAGAGTCTCAATTTAAAATGGCATTTTAGAATTTATGCAATTTAATAAAACAATAAATTTCAATTTTTCCGCTTTTGTCATTACAAAGCTTAAAGCCAGTTCCATGTGTGGCACCTACTTGCATTTCAATTACAGATTTATTACAATGAGTATCACTTTAAATTAAAACCTTCACATTTTCAAAGGAAAATAAATATTTAATGGTTTCAGAATTATTATTCTTTTCTACACAATCCCATAAAAATATCCCAATGAAAAAGCTAATAAACCAATGGCGAGACACTTACATATGCAAATACATTTCCGTGAAAGAGTTAAAGTGCTTTATAATATAAATTTGCTTTCAGTGCCAATATAATTAGATTGTAACAAGCAAACCCCTGCAACATAACACAGTGAAAATTTGAAAATTTGATTCTCCCTGGCAAACAACCAAGTCCCTGCGTGTGCACAAACCTGACATTAATAAGCTACAAGAGATTACATGATTTAGAAAAGAAGCACTTGGTGTTACAAAATCAAATAATAGATCTCTAGGCTATAATTAGGAGAATTGGGATTCAACAATGAAGTCATAATAATGTAATTTAGCTGTAAGTAACAGAGCCATGGAGTCACATTAGGAGGTGTGATCACATCTTTCAGCAAAGCTCTGCTGTGTAGACTTATTGCTGTTCAGTTTAGTCTAGTACACAGCAACCTGTTGGCAAAGAGCTCAGGCTGACAGCCTCTTGTTCTGTAGGTGCAGCATGGCAAAGTGCCACCCATGCATTTTTAATTCAGTCCGGTGACTTTTAAGTCAAAACAATAAAATTATATATACTGAGTGTAGAGTTGCCTGTGAATATTTGTATAAATTACTGCACAGCGTGGGTTTAGGGGCCAGTTAAGAACAGATATATTAGCGTCAAAAAAAAAAAGGCAAAGTAAACTGCTGGAGCACAGTGTTAGATTTCTAGCAGGCTTGGTGAACATGTATTGTTCAGCTACTTTATTCACCTATTACTCTGGTTAGGAAATGACTCCTTATCTGCACCTTATTGCAGCTGCAGTCTCGGGTCTCTTTTGCTCTCTCCTTTATAGCAGTGTGGAGGGATTCTCTGCCCAGCCCTCAGCAAAGGTGTCCCACAGCCCATGGCAGTGGGTGACAAGGGGCAGTGCAGGCTGCCCCTCTCTGAGTCCCTGAGCATCCAAACACAGCCCTGCAGCCTGCCAGGCACCAGAGGTGCCTGTGGCAGAGGTTCCAGCTGCAGGGATGTGCCAGGGAAACTCCAGGCAGGCACAGAGCAGCTGCTCACCTGGCTGGTGACAGGACATCAATCCCAACTCCACAAGTTTTGGGAGGGCTGCCCTTTATTCAGGCTGTTACAGAGGAATACATCACACCAGGAGCCCCTCTGTCCTGTACAGCCAAGGCCCTTTCTTTGGCCCATTATCAATTTAAGCTTGTTTCAAACACTTTGACCACAACAGTTTCTTTGCCATCCATTTGTCACAACTAATAAAACTGACATAGCACATTAATTTGTTGATTTTCTCCTTTAAGGGTCGGTGTCTAGCTAGAAGTGAAATCCTGCCTGTTCAGTCATTTGCTAGCTGACAATTTTCCTCTCTCTATGCACACCTCCTGGGGCTTATGTTCTACTCTTGGGGGTCTCATCCTACCTGTCCCTCCCTGTGTCCCATCCTGCCTTCCACAGGCTCCCTAGGAGCATCTGAACTAAACCCAGCTCCCTGATCTGGCTCCACAGCATGAGCAGGGTAACTCCAGTAGCTTCTTGATTTGCTTCTTGATTTGCTTCTTTTTAGTTGTGTGACCTACCAAATAGTAGGGGAAACAGGCATCAACTTTGCATCCACACTGCCAGAAAATTTAAGCATGTTTAGAATTAAAATTTTAAGTTTGGTTGATTCATTCTCCTTATAGTCTCACAAGTTAGGCCCACTGGTCCAACACCATTTCTATCTTTTTGAGAAATCCAAAAGCTTTTGTTTCCACTCAGTCTTTGGTGTAACATGAGCAGTCACCTGTTGCTTCTGTTAGTTCAATTATATTTTTATTTGTAATTTCTTCTAATTATTTTTTATTTTATTAGTTCTTAATGGTTTTGCCATTTTTTGTTTTGATGACATTTTGATTTGTTTCAAACTGCCCTTTATTTTAATTTTCTTTCCCAAGCATGTTGATTTATGGCTGTTTCTTTTATTTCTTCTATGCTTTAAATGATCTGTTTGTTTTATTTCCTTTATTTGCATAGCACTTACTTTTCATGACCTTTTTGTTTCTGCAGCTGCTGCTGCTTCTAGACTATTAGTGTTTTTCTCTTACTTATCCACCAGGAAACCAAGTCCTAGTGAAGACCAGTATTCAAACACAAAATCTTTTCTGATAGGTATTTATTTTATTATTCTCCTAAATGGGTTGTGAATTCTCGAAGTATAGAAACCAAAATGGTTTCTTTAAAAAAAAAGGAAACATAATGTAGGAACTCTGGATGCTCCTATCTAAAGATCACATCTGAGAACCTTCTTTTGGGCTGATCTAAAATTTTGGCAGCTCTTACAGGAGCAAAGACCTTTGTAATGGAGGCAGCATGGAGAACATTCTATCTTGCAATGGCCTGTCTACAACTTTTAGTAGAATCCTCATGACTGGTGTAAAATTCTGTATGGACAGTTGAAAGTGAGTACACTTGTAGACAGTGAAAGGCCTCATAGGAAATATCATTTATGTTTAATCATGGCCAATGAGTGTGTGCTACCTGACAGGTGCATTTGCATTTTGCATTCACATGGGATGTGTGTGTGTGTCTGTGGCTGTCCCTGACTATAGGGTAGGATCTCTATGTCTTGTTATACACACCCACTCATACATGTTCATATACAAATTATACCTTGGTCATCTGCATTCTTTTAGTCACAGATCTAGCTTATTTATTCTGCAGAAGCTGATGCTGCTTCTGATTTTTCCTGGTGAAATTATTGATACCAGGATTATTCCTGAAATGGATTTTGTCATGTGCAGTGGGAAGAAAATAACCAGCTTGCTGCTTTTAAAGCTGGTGTTACTATTCTTTTAACAATGAAATTCTCACTGTTGAATTTAATTTCATTCCTAATTTTTATGGTGCTGTGTCACAATTTGACATTTTGCCAGGCAAACAGGGTTATGCACCAAATCACCATCCTTTATTTGCACGCTGGGTGGTTTGCAGTGACCTGTTGAATGATGCCTGCATTAATAACATGCTTCTTGGAATCTCTCCCTGCCCCCTTAAAAACTCTCTTATTGCTCCTTCCAATATTGGTGTTTGTACCATTGTACATCTTTATGTGTCTAATATAAAATGAATGTATTTATACATACACACACACACCTATAATGAGCCAAAAGCAGAACAGCTCTGCCTCAGCTTGTTTGCACATTATGCACATTTTAGGGAATGAAGTCTGAATGCTGTTCAAAGAGAAAGAGTGTGACTTAGCCCAAGGGTAGAAGAAAGTTGTGTGCAACAGGTTACATGATTTTACATAACTTTTGGTGAAAAAAGGAGCACCTCATGTCAATGCAGGAAATATTTTAGGGTATTTATGAAATAAACTGAATGTTTTTCCTCTCTGCTTCATGCATATACTTCAGTGTACTGCAGTACAGTAGATTGTTGTTTTCATCACAATCAATGCAGTCTTTTTCTCACCTTCTCTAATATAAACCACCACAAACACATACACAAAAGAAAAAAAACAACAAACAAAAAAACCCAAAAACAACAACAAAAAAAAAACCCAAACCAACAAAAGAGAGAGACCCTTTTATTCTTTTATTTTTGTTAGTATTCTTAGCTCTGCTGCTCTCTTCATTTCCAGGTTGGCATGGGAAAACTTTGAGCTAACAAGTCCTTGCCATTGGAGGATTCTGAGACAGCAAAAGGCTTCCACCTTGATGGGGGCCAGCAGGAAAGGGACATGGCAGGGTGGACAAGGTGACACATTCTTGAGCTGATTTTTAGGCCTCTATTCCTGGATCCTCCTCTGCTCACAGGAGAAAAGCTAGCAGTGGTGATGATGGTTCTTTGAGACCTGACAGGGTCTTAAAAGGGCAGGAAGGGCTTCCAATTCCTGGTGCCCTGGAGAGAGCTTAGAGCCAAGTGCTGCCAGCTCCTGCTGCATAGGAATAGGTCTGAAAAGTCAAAAAGAGCCTGAAAATTAGAAACAGATTGGTTTGGGCACTCTGAGGAATTAGAACAGGGTATGTCATGCCTTCATGTCTCTGTAAAACTGCTAACCCAAAATCTGTTCAGGAAAAAAAAAAAAGGAAAAAAAACCCCAAAAAACAGAAAGGAAGGAACCAGATAAGTAATTGCCATGTTTAGAATTTACAAGCTCATTGGAAAGTAAACAGACACAACTTCTCTTTGCACTGTCCCTCTCTCTCCACATTTCATGTTCCACTCTTACAATGGTATTTTTTGTTGTTTTTTTTTCTTTAAGTATTCATTTGCTACACCCAAAGTCTCAAATTCAACTTTCAATTTAATCATTATCCCATTTCCTTCATATATTTGTGGGGATTTTATGATTTCTGGGAAAAGTAGTTGCTTCAACTATTGGTCAAAAAAGCGAATTATTCAAGTGGACTCTCCAATAAAAGTAACCATGTCCCAGGAAGAGCAGCTATGTTCCTAAGTTACATAAGCGGTGGTTTATTAGATAGATATAATACATTACTTGTTTCCAAGACAGTATTTCAAAAGAAATACATCTCCTAGCATGTTGGACCTCACAGAGTTTTTTCAGTATACTACTAATACCGGTTTTGAAAATTAACAAAGACCCTCAGTTCATCTCAGAGGGAGGTTAAATTGAACAGCAGCAGGGTATCAATATCTTTTACAATAATATTTTGATCACTGAATCTGTGATGACCCCACTGGTGAAACCCACTGTTTAATTCATCAAAGCCTGAACATTTAACAGAGTTCATCACTGGCACCAAGGTTTCCAGGTTGAGGTCACAGCACACAGTGCTGCCAAGTGCCTTACCCCGAAGACCCAACATGAAGGCTCAGATTCTGATCCTGATATCCTCATCCATGTCTCCCAAAAATGAGCTGAAAGACTTCTTTAGATAGCACCAGTGGGGATAAGGCTAATTACCCAATGTATGAGCTTGTGCTCATTTATGCCTCTGTCAGGCTGGGTACTTAGAAAAGATAAAACACACCTACTGCAACATAATTCTGCACTCCAGTCTGGGATTCCTACACCAAGAACACATCTTGAATGTGGAAAAAATGTTCATGGAAATCTCAGATTGTGTTCTCTGCAGCTTTGCATTTGGGTTTGGGGCTTTTTTTTCAGCATAGTAAAGGGTTCAGAATAGCAGTAAAGCTGCCTTATAGCTAAGTGAGCTCCTATACCATAAGGAAAATTAATTTTACATATAAATTATTTAAATTTAATCTGTGATTAGTTCTCTGTATGAGCAATGATATCACTATAGAACAAGTGTTTTCCTTTTCAGAGAATTGCAACATGATAAATAAATGAATAAAGACTTTTAGAAATGTATTCCAGCACACATATTGAGAAGCATTCTTATCAGAAATCTTGGAAATCACAATATTCCCTATGGTCCCCCTAGTCTGCATTAAAAATAACTAAAGACTGTAGTCATATTCTTTTTATTTTCCCTAAACATGAAATACATTTTATGCAACAATGCCTCAGATAAGACACAAACTCAACAGAGCTTACAAATATTAGACATTAGCTCTTTGCATAGCCTTGCTTCAGCTAACAGGCCCTATTGGTAACTACGGATGCACTGAAACCCAGTTTCCAGATTAAAATTCATTAAAGATATCACATTTTCACTGAAATATCTATTGTTGGCTTTCTAGTAGTGGTGAGGGAGAAGGAAAGAGAGAAAAAAGTAAGAAATGTGGTAAGCAGTACTACTCCATTTGCCTCAGAATAGAAAAAGATTTGTGTTCTTCTGTAATCAACCATAATACCTCATACTGTAATAAGTAGTGCCTGTCCTGGCTCTTCATTCTTGAACACAACTCACCCTGATAAAAATAAAATAATATTTGATTATTTTGGTGTTTGCTGCCCAGGATTTTTTTTGCATTCATGAGTCAAAATGGTTATTAGGGTGAAGATCCTTGTTTAAGACATCCACAGGAGAATAAATAGATAAAAAAGCTAACATAACCAATCTAGTTTATGAACGGTCAGGAAGAAGATTGCTTTTAATGGCATAGTACTTGGAGTCTCATTCATGGTCACAAATCCACTTAGCAGCTCATTTTCATTAATATCACGAAAGTACTAACAGTAAATAGCCACACAGGAAATAGTTAAAATTATAGCCCCAAATCTCTAAATTTCTTCTAGGGTTTTATTAACAGCCTCAGAAGTCTGCCCAAGTTTTTTTGGGCTATTTTTTGTATATTTGCAACCAATAACAAACAGGGGAAAAAATGAAGTTTGCATTTGCTCATTCATATGCATATTCTTGTCTGTTTTTCAAGCAGGGTGTGATCCCATTAACTTGTTTAGTTGATAACTTCATATGACCCAACAAATCCTGACAGAATGAATCCCTGGCTATTTTTTCCTCTTTAGATTCCTCTTCTATGTCAATAATTTCCTGATTTCTTCTCCAGTCAAGCTGCCTTGTTCAACAAAACTAGACTGTGTCAACTGTAAGCCTATTACTTGCACATCTGCTTAACTAAGTATTGGAAGTGGATTGTTGGTTGGTTTTTCTTCTGATGGGGAGGGCTTGGGGTGCTAAGGATTTTTGTTTCAGGGTTTTTGTTTCTGCTTTTCTAATAAGGGCTTAACAGTAATTTGAAAAAAAAAATAAAAAACGTAACTGTTGAAATATATTTTAAAAAATACAGACAAAGGTTATCAAGAAGAATATAATTTCTGTGCAATTCAAATCCATCCTGAAAGGTGTGTTTTCTACAGGCAATGCATTTCTATCAGCAGAACCATTCCGCAGTGGAAGCACTCATGGGTACTAGGCCTGTGAAATATACGTGAAAGGATTTCAGAAATTCTCTTCTATGCAAACAAAGCTCATTGCCTCTGTAAACTTGCCTACAAGTAGTAGACTGGTATCCTTTAAATAATTATTTTTTTTCCAGAAGAAAAATCCAAGGTTTGCTGGAGAACTGAAAATTAACATTTCAAAGGGATGGAATGCTCTCCCTTAGATGGAAAAATGACAGAGGGAGATAGAACTATAATTTCAGGTATATTAAGTTTTACTTATAGCAACTGTCAGGCACCTGGGAGTATTTCTTGATTCCTATAGCCTAAGTGAATTTTTTGGCCACTGGCCTGCTACTGCACAGAAAAGGTGCGAACTTCTCAGGCAAATCTCTCCATGGCTGTGCTTCAACTCCAAAGACAACAGGGATGAGCCCTAGGAACAACATTACATGTCATCTAGAAGATACTGTGCCCTCTGCTAGGACAGCAAAGGGAACCATTCAAAGGTCATGATGTGTTTGTGTCTGTTCAGACAGCTAGCAGTTTGTCATCATCCCTCTTTTGTTCACAGGGATCAGAGCAGATGCACAAGTCTTCACTTGGTTATTGCACTAGAGAAAGGAACCAAAATCTTCCCTGATAGCACACCAATTAATGACAGCTGCACCACTATGCCACACCAGCAACGACACAAGGTAATTTCACCTGCGATTGTTAGTTGAACAGCTGGTAACTGCATCAGTTATTATGATCTCAGCAATACTTATTAAGGCAGAACTCAAAATTTGTATAACTATACACATTTAAAATTAATAATCAGCCAAAATATTAATAATAAAGTCTAATCTTCAGATCTAGAAGCCATCTTGGCAAATATTTTTTAATCACAGAATCATATATTTATTTTGTTTTGGCTGGGACCCATCAGGAGGATAGATCCAGCTCCTGGCCCTGCATAGGACAGCCCAGGAGTCACACCATGTACCCAAGAGCATTTTCCAAAGACTCTTGAACTCTGTCAGGGTTGGTGCTGTGTCCACTGCCCTGGGGAGCTGTTCCAGTGCCCAAACACCCTCTGGGTGAGGAACCTTTTCCTGATATCCAACCTAAACCTCCCCTGCCTCAGCTTCATGCTGCAGTGATGATAGGTTTCCCTTGGGCTGTCTATGAACTATATTACAGAAAATGATAGATGAGTATATACAAATCACTGAGAATAGAAAGCAAGTCTCTTTAAGAGCAAAGATATTAAAGAATCTGATTTTCTTCTAGCATTTGTTTCTCAGACTAGGATTTCATGGGAGATGCAGGGGTGGGGCGGAAGGGATCAAATAAGATATCAGTATTCACCAAACTAAAATTTCCAAGTCTGAAAAGTGAGCGTGAATGAACAGTTGTGATGTGTGCAAGTCAGCCTGGTCATAATGAACAGCATTGCCAACCACACTGACAGCATTACACTGATTTTCTGTGCTCTGTGTAACTATTGAGAAACTAATACATTAATGGTGGACTACTAATATGAATTAAAAACTAAAGACACACAGCTTTCAGTCTGCCTTTCCTTCTGTCACTTATTTTGTACTGCCTGAATGAGCTATTTCCTCCTTGTTTCCCCGAGATGTTGGTTCACAAGGGTAGAGTGAGCAGACTCAATTTCACTGAAAGTAATGGAGTGAGATTATCCAGAATTATTTCCAGTGGGCTGAGTTTGTTGCATTCCTTCTGTTGTGAGAATATAAGTAAACAACTAAACACCTTTACTGAAAGCTGAGAATCTTCCCAGTCATCACCTCTTCCTATTTCCTTGGATTAGTCCAGCATTTTGGGTTTAGCCATGCTCAATTAACTCATCCAGGAATTGGTCCAGTCAGAAACAGTTGATTTAAGTGAGATAAACTGGGCATCTGTTTGGAAAAAAATGATTATCCAAAATATGCTTTCATCATGAGAAAATGAACTGTGCTATCTCCATATTTAAAAACATATGCTTCTAAATAGATTCCCTTCCTTTGAAAGCTTAAGAAACAGAAAATAGTAACATTGCATCTGAAAATGAGACAAGTAGGTATGAAGTAAAAATCTAGTAACCAGTGTGTTAACATTTTAATGTACTGGAACTGGACCTTCATCAAACCACTATATAAACTGCATGGAGTTAAAGTGATTAAACCCAGCAATAAAACCAACCACTGCAGAAATGATTGAAATATGTAGGGTGCTTGCATGTGTTTGTACTGGTGGCAATAAAAATCCTGCCATATTTAGTCACTGATTTGCTTTAGGATAGAAATAAAATCAGCTGACAGCCCTTGCCTGTTTTGTTTCAATTGCTAAAGATTTTTCTCTTAAAAAATAGATCTAAAATTAGAGACATGGTTAATAATTAAGAGGGAACATCCATGGGATTGGAGAATACATGGCAATAAATATCTTTGGCAGGTGATTAAATACTGAATTGGAACTGAAGATGTTGATAACCTCAGAATCTCTTTATTGCAAGTGAACACCAATTCTTCAGTCCTATTGCTGTGATAGTGGAATATGAATCAAGATGATAACGGCAAAAAATAAATAATAATTTATTGCAGATGGGTTTTTTTCCCCTAATCTCTACTGCACTTGAAAATATTTTTATATTACTTTTTGGGTTGATGAGCTATTAGCAAATTAATCTGCAGTTAACAGCAGAACTAAAATTTTGTATTTTGAAATGGGCCTCAGGCAAATATGGATGCGGTGAATAGATTTAAAGTTTTTACATTGAGCACCTCGGTTACTGATCCCCCTAAAGTTCATCTTTGAACACTGAAAAATTCAAGAGCTGACTACATTCTCCAAACAAGGCCAGTGATTGAAAGCTATGTCGCAGATTTAACTATTTGTAGCATTTAAAAAAACCTGTTGACAGATGTAAAGAAGGGTTTTATTTTTCGGGATGGTCAAATAATCGTATTTTAAAAGATATCTTCATGTAATCACATTTTAATATACCAGTTGGAAATGGTTAGGCCTCAACTGAATCTCTCATGCTATCCAAAGTACCCATTTGCAGGTAATAAAGGAAAATTTGCCAATAATCTGTGGTAAAATATGAACAGCACTGCTAATTCAAGTAGCACAGATGCAGCATGTGCAAATTTAGAAAATATGTAAAGCCAAAAGGCTACCAGAATCAATCCAATTTGTGCTGAAGTCACGGAAATGTTGGCTTCAGATGGAGCACAGTTATGTACAGTTTACAAAAGAAAATAGGAGCTAACCAATCTATCAGGAGCAGACATGCAAAATGGTCCTTAAAGCTCCTCATGGGATCCAGATTCAGGAGAGCTAAAAGAAAAAAAAATAAAAAGAAGAAAAAAAGATGTAATAATAGATGTAGAGTAAACCAAATAAAGTGATTTCAAAATGACTAGAGAGCAACAGTAAACGAAAAATGCCTTTGGGTACACCATCTGTTTATCCATTCCATATTATACCTTTTCATCACAATTACCTAAAGTGGTATATTTGTGTTTCTGTAATGTATGGAATTCATTACATAGTTTTGCAATGAAATTATCACACTGTGGCTGGGACATCTGCACCCTGTCATATATCATTCTATTCATTTCTAGTTAATTTAATCCTAATATCTGCCTACATGACAAGACAGATGTTCAGCTTTACTGTATCTTCCATAGTTTTCTGCCTTGAAGAAACTTTAAGTCACTGAAAGAACTGACATCTTTCAAACAGACATGTCACGGGTTTGGGAAGTATGTGTGTGCAGATGTGTGTTTGTATGTTTGTGTTTATATGCCATGCTCTTTTTTTTTTAAGAAATGTATTTTACAAAACAAAAGCTACTACAGCAACTTTCAAATACAAACATTTTTCATTTCATGCACGTTTCTTTTGAAAAAAAAATGAGCTTTACTGATATTTTGGTATATTTGTTAATAATATTAATAGATACAGAATATTTATTTCAAATTAAATTTTTGCTTGAATGAGACAGATTTTTTTTTAAATTATTATTTTTTGTCATTGCCGATTATAAATTTTGGGCCAGTCTTTCTCTTTGCCTTTTGAGCCTTGGCCTCCAAAACATCAGAAGTCAATCAGGCTTTCTGGCCAGAAGTGCTGCACATCCCATCAGACATGAATGGGCCAGCCAGAAGATACTGGCTTCCACGTGTTTTAAAGTGGCTAGAAGAATCATGCAGATGGATCCATGCCACTGGTCACTGGCAGGATGTACAGAAACTTGGGATGAGGTGCATGACCACCAATGTAAGCACTTTCTTTTCTCTATTCCTGCTACACTCCTCTGTGTAAGAGCTTTGCTGTGCCTTCCACTTGTAGCACAACATCTTCAGACCAGACTTGAAGAAGGTCTTAGGCAGACTTTGACACCCATTCCCCAGCCAGCTCCAATCTCAAATTCCAATCTGCTCAGCCCAATCTTAAATTCCCTTAAGTAGCACAGCCCCTAGTACTGTTGCCTCATTTTGACCTGACTGAAGTCACAGTTGTGACTGTGGTTTACAGGTCTGCAGCTCTGCCAGTTAAATCTCTTTCTTATGTACACTTATGCATGTTCCCAAAATCTCAGCTCTGTCCTATGAAGCTGTTAGCTGGGTAAATACTTGGAATATCATCTGATGGTGTTTTGCTGTCCTACAAATTATACAGGTGTTTACAGGTCCCCAGGTTGGGTCAAAAAAGGTGCAAAATATCCAACACAAGTCAGATAAAAGAGAACTCTCTGCTGAAACGGGATGCTTTCATGGTAACTCTTTCCCAACACTTTTGAAGAATATGTAAGTTTAATTCTATGCCTGTAAGCTGCCAGATAAGCCAGAAATAAATTATACCCAGCTGTTGTGTTGGATAACAGCAACAGATTGCATAATGGACACCCAGATAAACATGAATTGATTTAGAGTATTAATTATCTAAAAATGGCAACTGCTCTTCAAGTTGTTTGGCTGATGATGTAGAGGGTGAAATAATTCAGTTAGCTTATATGCACCTCTGGCATGAAGAGAATTTAAGGGGAAAATATAGCCCTGAAATTGCAACTAGCCCTTGGAATAAATTCTTTTAGTGTCCTCACAATTTAGGACCATGATGTCATGATACACTTTAAAGCAGGACTATGTTAAACAGGGATACCAGGCTAAGGACTGGCCAACAATTGTTAACACCCATTTATATTTTAAAATAGAATGTTTGCTGCATCTGAATAAATCAGTAGACACTACTTTTCCCCTGCACTCTTTGAAATCCAGAAAACAAAAATCACTACTTGCTTTGTATATTGGTGGCATGTGCTAAAAAAAGCAAACAGGTGCTGAGGTATTTCAAACTAACACTAATTCAGCCAGCACCAGTATCTCTGGACTGCTCATTAATTATCTAAGCCTCTCTGCAAGTAGTACAGCACATGACATTTGCTAACAATTATCATTTGTGTCCTATTTCCACAGGCTTAGGGAAGGAAATAGCTGTGGTAAAAGCTGGCAAATACAGCATGTTCTGACTCTGTGACATGAGACCTGCAGTTTTTCACTAGTGACCGCTGCAGCTTGGATGGCAGAGAATATGGCCCCGGAAGAGCTTCTGTGAAACTCCACTGCCATCGAAAACCTCAGCAGCTACCCATGGCAAGCTCTTAGGAAGCCCAGTCAAGAAGTGCAAAGGGATGACTATCAGGAATTTAGCCAAACTCCAGCACAGAGTGTTGTTAGGCTGCCTAATACATCTGAGAGGTTTTAGGTTTCTAATATGGAATGGATTAACATTGGCAGAGGGCCTAACACCCTTGTGTGATATGAAACAGTAGCATAAACCCTGGGATTTTGGAGGGATTGTAAGATTATTTGTTTACTCAAGTGCGTTTGCATAGGGTTTTCTTAATAAAAAAAATTAAAATAATTAAAAAACAAAAGGAAAAATTACAAAGTATAAAAAACTGTTAAAAAATGGGAATTCCTGCTGCCTGCAATTCTCAGAATGGAGACAGCCATCCCCCTTGGAGAGAGTTTGGTCTGTTTGATGACATCAGGGAACAAGATTGTTCAGTCAAAAAATATATGTACTTAAATAAAAAGTGAGATATAACTGGAGTGAACAACGTGTTTATGAAATAAGAGTATTGAGTATGAGAATAAATTTTTAGGAAAGTGAACAACAAAATGATTAAACAAACATAGGTCACACTGTAGATCATGCAGGGAGACTCCAGAAAAACAAGTATTTGAGTTTATTAGACTGGATGGCTTAACTTGCAAATAAGACCTTAAATAGTTAACAGCACTAATTCTTTTTCTTACTTGAAGAATTTTCAAGTGTCATATTAGAAAGTTCTTTATAAGAATAGTTCATTTATCTTGCTGCTCTGTTTTTGTGGGTGATGACTCAGATTACTCTGGTGAGAGTGCAGGCTTTTATATCAGGGATGTTTGTGATGACAATATCTTGAGAAAGTTTCAAAAGTTCCTAAAAATCTTGAGTTAAAAGATTTCTGTGTTATCTCTTTATCAGGCACAAAAATATTGGAGATTTTTTCTCAGTTGCAAGTTGTTTAATTCAGAGCAAGAAAGGAATGAAAGACTTTTTTTCAGTGTTGAGAAGGATTCTCTTTTTTTGGTAATGAACTTTAAAGTACTCTTTTGGTTTGCCTTTAGTATTTCTTCATGTATATAATATATCTATATGTGAAACAGTAGGCACACTTATTGAATTAGAAACCTAGAAGTCAAACTTCCAAAATTCAAGCCTCAGACATGGAATCAACTTATTGTACAATCTCACTTTAAAACTTTTTAACAATGCATGTTTAAGAATTTATTGGGCAACAGTGTAGTAGCTGTGAGCCTCAGCTGGCTCCAGGGTGAGCAGACGACTGAGCAGGGATTTAGAGGAGTTCTGAAGCGGAAACAGTAAATTAAATACAATTTTTCCTGTGGATAAAGCATTAAATGTCTTTCAAGTCTGTTCCAAAGAACATTAAAATTGTACCTGAACAAAAGTCTACTGTTTAGACAACTCCTAAAGAGTGGTAAGACAAAAGCAGAAAAATCAAATGCATACAGAGGAAGGTTATGGTGTCTGAATCTGTGCTTATAACAACATAACAGACTGATAAGTCTGAGCTGCAAAAGTTAGAAATTGCAGCAGAACAAAGCTCTCATTCAGCCTCCTTCATCTCTTTGCTGAATCATTGGAAAATTAAAATTCAAAAATACATTCCATAAAGCAAATCACTGTTTTAAATAATCTTGGATAACCACAGTGATTATAATTATTTTATGTTTTCCTGTATCAATAAAGAACATCAGTCTTCTATTACTTTAAATTATCATGATTTTTACTAGAAAATAATCAGAAAATTAAAAGTACAAAACAAATTTTTCTTCTAGCATATGCAAGTGTAAAGGCCTATGTGTAATTTGACAGTGATTTTGAGTGTCTCCTTTTGTACTAAAACCCTTGTGTGCAAGGGTCATTGAACCCTATGCAGATTCAGGGATCATAACTTTAAATAAAGTCAGTTGGAAATGAGTTCCCATTCCCATAAGAATCTAAACGTTCTTCAGGAAAAAAATATAAATAAATCCACAAGGATTGCATCTAACATTGTGAGAAAAAATTGTCATAAAATTCATCTGGTTTCAAGCCGTTTTCTACAAAACACAAGACTTCAAACTCAGGCAAGATTCAAGTGAGCTGGTGTTGATGGATGGCTTTGATATATTACATGTAAAGCACATGGTTATGTTGCTTCCCTCTCATAGCCAAATACAGTTTTAATAGCAAGGGACAACCTGGAGTGGCTTTGTCTCTTTTAAAAATTTATAAAGCAAATAGCACAGTGTAACCTCAGTGCCCCCTGGGACTCCACAAAGTTGTCATACTATCAGAACAATGCTAGAAAACTTCTTTTAAGCGTTGAATTGAATGCTACCTGAAGAACTCAACACAAATCAATGGATGAGGACAAACAGAAGGAAAATGGTCATAGAGACCAGACTTGCATATTGTATTTGATTTAACAGAGTTGGCTGTTCAGGGGAGTTGTACAAAGTTGAAGATGACATGTAGCACCCTGCTTGGATACTCTACACCAATTCTTTGTGGAAATCCATGGGTTTTGGTCTTATTTTGTAAAATGCCCAAATTTGCAAGATAACTCAGGTTTTTAAAATGTTGTTCTAGATACTAAATACATTCAGGAATTGACCCCTATCCTGATTCCTTGCAGGCCTCATTCACTACACCTGCAAGTCAATTCAGCTACCTCTGTGACACAAATGATACCTCTGACTGATTACAACCTTTGGTTAAACTCCATTTGCAGCTTTCTGTGCCAGTGGGTAGCACAGAAAAGTGCTCTAAAAAAAAGTTGAGGTTTCATCCTGACAACATGCAGCACTATTTTTTCCTGTTAGTTTTTATACATTTAAGTCATTAGGGAACTCTGAATACATCAATTTGTTGCCTCAATAACATGAGGTAGCTGCTAAATTTATTTGGTTTGTACTTGGTGATTAAGGGAGACCGATTCTCTTTTCCTGCCCTTTGAGGGAGCTTATGGTGTTGTGGGGGGCATGTCAGCAATAATTAAGAAATATCCTGGTACAAATCCCAAAAGAGACTTACTTTTATAAGTAATTCCCCATGGAAAAAGTTTTAAAATGATGCACTGGTTCTGAAAATGCTTCAGGCCTTCTCTAAATAGATTATATTGCTGGTTTTTTTAAGAGTGCATGACTTGAGGTGCACTTTTTGCTTGCAACTCATAAAATCATGGCACAGTTATGTGAGGGAAAACACAGGAATAACCTGCAGTGAACTTCAGTGCCTCACAAAGGGTTTATCAGTCAGACAATAACCCAGCTTCCTATTTTATTCAATTGTAAATACGGTAGTTTCTTAGGTCACAAAAAATATATATTTTATTGGCTTTACACTTGCTATTTTTTTCCCAATTTTCTTATGTAGACTTTCGTCTCATTTGGACTCCATGGACTGGAATTCTTTTTCTCTTTAGATGTTAGACTTTTTTGCGTGGTACATATTTCAAAATGCTTTCATATTGCACAATGCCTTGAGCCTTGTGGTGGCTGTGCTTTGCACTCCAATTTTCCTAGCAGCTTCATGTGGAATAATTGCTTCACTTAGCACGATCTCAACCACAGATGCAGTCCTGATAACAATAACCTGTGTGCCAGCTGATTTAAAGATGCTCCCACTTCTTGGTTGCAATAAGTTTTGTCTAATTTAAAAGAACTGAACATCAGATATTAAAAATATTGGTCCAAACCCAAACAACATAACCTGTTCCATCTCCTGCTTAGAGGCCAGTGAAAGGAAAAGGAGAAAGGGAAAGAAAATGCAGCAGATATAAATCAAGATGAAAACAGAAGAGAAAATCATGAGGAAAGGCTAAAAGCTAGAAGAGAAGTCTTTGAATACAGACAGCAATTCCATAAATCTATAATCATGAATTGACAGTTTTTGCATGCCAGTCTGTGGTTCTGCAGTGGTAATAACCGCACTGCATATATGGAATTTCTTTGGATACAAACTTGTTTAAAAGCCTCAAGACTTTAGACACCCATCTTAGAAATCTGGACTCCAAGAAGTATCCCTATTATCCATCCCAGTAGCTGTGACCTACTTTTCTTATGGTCCACTGCCTTGCTGAACTAATGCTACACATTCCCAAAAGTGAGGTCCAACACGGAAAAGCTCACAGTACTGGCGCTATGGCACAGTGAGCAATGTGCCCCTGTAGATGTTGGGGTGGAGCTTTTTCAGTCAGGACTGCTTTGAGTAGTGGCAGCCTGCTGTGTGCATTCCCCAGCAGTTTAGGAGAATCAGCTTTACCTCATCCCACCATTTTATCAGGTGAACTCACAGCTTTTAAGTGATTCATCCTATTATGACATACAAAATCTATGGCTAACTTGGAATTGGATTCCCTATTTTTAAATATGGAGATATCATTCATCAAATCGTATTTCTCACCTTGAGGGGCTATAGGTAAATTCATTTATCTATACATTCTAATCATGTATGAAAGATCAATCTTTTCCCTGCACATCACACCAAGTGCAATAAAACAATACACGCTGGTTATTTCAACAGCTATTTATGGCACTTGTATTTATAACACGTGTCAGAATGGGAAGGCAGAGGTTGAAAGAAACAGATCCAAGAACAAAACTCCTTGTCCTTCAGGCAATGAAGGTCAGGGCACATAATGGAGTAGTCACACTGACCCTCCCAAGGGAGCTGCATTTGACACACCACATTTTGGTGTTTTTTTCTAGTCTGTCATGGAGTTGGGCAAAGCACTGAGCATAGTTAAGAGGCTGCCTTTTGCCTAGATTTTTGAGAGGGAGATAAAAGATGTAATCACAAAGATTATTATATTTTACATGTGATATTCTTCTGATTAATATTGATCTACCCATAAACAGCAAGAGCTTAAACAGCTGAGCAAGCCTGGATCCAGGACCCTTTGCCCCATCACAGTTTCAAATGTAATTATAGCTAAAAAATAATATTCTGCCCTCATGAGATACTCTGGGCAATAGGAAGATAACTAAATGTGAAATCTGGAACCAGGATCTGTGAAAGCTGCACAGGGAAGCGACTGACTGTAACATATTAAAGATCAGCACATACCAGTAGAATCATACAGATGTACCAACCAGTGGGGAGTAGCCCAATCCTCTTCTGTTTCTTCCTCGTGGATAAAGAAAGATTAGTCACAAGAGAAATTGCCTGTTAGAAAGCAGCTGATGCTTATTTAGAGACACGGACTACTACAGGAGGAAAGTCCTTGTGAGTTTACTAGAGAATATTCTCCTGCCAAAATCACAGCAGTAGTGTAGAGCCTTGTTGATTCAAAAGCATCTCTCAGTGCTGCATCCTTTCTTCTATCAACTTCTGTGTCATGTGCACAGCTCTGGGTGCTTTGATCCATCTTCTCTCTGATCACAAGTATTTTCTTAAATATTCAAGAGAGGGTGAACTACACCAAGCAGCACATTGATGTCCAGGAGGAGGAGATTGTACCTCAGATTTCCAGTGTCTTGTATATACATGCCCTGCCTTCCTCTCAATGCTTTTTATCCATATTCAGGGCCTTCCTCTAATAAAAACAAGTATCTCTGCAGTTGTGTACCAGAATCTGTAGCTGTCTTCCTCTCATCTGTGCCTCCTTGCACAGGTACAGATCCTCTTGCTCTGAAAATCCCTTAAGAAAGTCAAAGCAAAGCAGTGCCCTTCATAGGAAAAGGGATCCAAGAATCTGGCTCGAGTTTTGTCTCCCTTTATTCTTCCCACAATCTTCCATTCTCACTTCTATGCATTATTGCAGTTAGGATTCAGTAAAACTCAAATTAAGCTGATGCTGTAGAGAGCTGGGCTGCAATGTTGCCATGTGCTTAGATCTAAGTCAAAGCATCTGAATGAGCAGTCATGGATTACAATTCTTTTTTAAAATTAGCAAAAGTATGCTACCTTTACATTAAAAAATGCTGTGATGTTAAATCATTTATAAAGAAAAAAATCCCACTTTTTTTTTTTAAATTGCAACATTAAGATTCAAAAAAATATTATTATACTATCAGAACTGTGCTCTAAACCTTGACCTGGACTCTTAGATCTTATTTTTGAATTTTCTGAAGTCTGGGTTGTTGGGTTTTTTTTTTTCAGTTGATGAAGAAGCTGAGACATTGAAATGGGATTTTTTAGTTAGTAACTCATACATTTAGATTTCTGGGTTTAGGTTTTGGAAAAAATGCACCTAGTTGTTTTCTTATTACAATACTGCTGGTTTTGTTCACCGGTCCTTGTTTTTCTTGGAATGTGGTAATGTGGAATGTTTTAAATTAGAGGTTTTACTTTTTACTATCCAATGTCTACTAAATAAGTCCATCATCTAATTCTAAAATTGCGAAGCAGCAAACACACACTTGTAGGCAGCAATACGTATATTTTTACTCCAGAGAACTGCTCTTCTGTTCTAAATTTACTGCAGAAAGTTTCAGAGACAAAAGAAAGGCTCCTTGCCAAACCTAGCTTTGCTTCTTTATAATCCTCTAGGTCTCTTCAAATATCCTAACTAAATATTGTAAACTGCTGAGAAGTTTCCAGCAAGACTATAAGAGATAAATAACAGTTGCTAATCTTCAGCTGACATAACATTTTGTACATAGAATTGTTTCAAATGAAACTACAAAACGAATGAAGGCATTAGTTTGGGTGCAAATATTAATGAAAGTCATATTTCATACCCTAATTTTAGTTATAATCAGTTTTTGAAACATGAGCCATACATCATATTAAAAATACATGGGATATGATCCCTGCTACTACAACCCAGTGCATATTTTGCCTGCCACCACAACAATCCCTATTGTCTGCTGAAAACACACGCTGCTTGGAATGTGCCCTGACGGGTGCATGAGCAGTGTGGAGAGACCCTCAAGGGGCCTGGATTTGGGGTTTGGTTTGAGTAAGAAACTTAAAGCTGGAATTAAAATATGACGCTTATTTGAAGCTCTAGAAGGCTACCCATATAATTCCTTCTCTTAAAATCAGAACAATTGACCCTGTGATTGATGCAGTCTGCTGGCTCTGGTTCCTAGCTCTGACACACATCATCTGTTCAGAGATTTATTGTTCTAAAATTTGGGCTAATAACTCAAAACTATCCTACTTTGTATTATTCTCTGCTTATTATACTGCATTTGAGCAGGAAAGTCTCTTACTGTATGTACATAGTATAAAATTATGGTCTCTCTCCCCCAGTTGAATCTCTAGGTACTGCTGCATGAGTTATTAGACATGTCTACTTTTTTTTTTCCCCAGAATGAAAAGATTTCACACCCCACCAATCCAAAAGTTTTGGAGTCCACAGATTAATGCTATATTTCCAAAAGAGGAGAATAAGAATTCTAAAGTTTCAGTGTCTCTTTCCTTAGCAAGACACTTTGCACAATGTAAGAAACTCATTCTGCCTCATACAGACTGAGACAGACAGCACAGTGAAATGCTCCCTAGATTGCCTTTTCAAAAACCACTCACCATGGCACTCCCTGCCTGAAAAAAGCCCACCAAACAATCCAGTACTTGGAATTGCAGTGGACATCTCAGAACCACAGCTAGGATTGGTTTCAGTTTGATTGGAGTGCTCTTTGATTGCCATTGATAGTGGTTTTGAAGCAGAACCAAAACAGTTCACTTGGAGAGCCCCACTCCAAGCTCATGTGGTAGCTGTGAAGGTATAAGCATTTTGCACAATATTTCATAAGCCATGAGTCCAAGAGGGCCCAAATTTAATGAAGGAAAAAGAAATCATTCCCCACCTAGCCATTTAGAATACTGAATCAGATACTATCCTGAAGATAACAGACTCACACATTTCAGATTGTGCTGAACAATTCAAGATGCGTCCCCAGTCTCATCCCTCCCACCACTGCTCCCATGCAAAATAGTTTTTCAGTAGTTTGCTTGAAAGGATCCAATAATTTCTCTGTGGTGGGGATGTTGAGCAGGTGCACATAAAGAGCATGATGGTTCCCAGCCAGGTGGCATGGAGTGATTAGATGAAGAATTGATGCCAAGGCACTGAGGGTCATAAGGAATACTGGCACTTTTTTTTTACATTTCTTAATTTTTTTTAATCTAAAAAGGATCAACACTAGTACAGCTCAGCTAACAGGATTGTGGACAAACCCCTACTTCCCATTTAGAGTTATGGTGTTTTATAGCACAACAGAAGACAGGAGAGAAGTTCTGCCCTTCAAAATCCCATGCAAAAAACTTAACAAGAGAAGTTGGCATGTAATAACTTCTCATTAGAAACTTTTTATCCACTAAGTACATTTGGACCAAACCAAACTTCTGCCCTTTCCCTACTTCCAGCAATATTGTATTTGTAGATTTGAAAATATTTAGATTTTTTGGGGGTTGGTTTTAACAAAAAAATAAGACCAGACAGGAAGACCAGACACTTGGTGTTTTTTTCACTTCTGTGGGGAACATCAGTCTGCTGTTAATGTTACCTGGAAGTGCTCTTGGATGGGATTTGTACCAGACAGACATTTACTGCAAAGGGTTGATATATGGAACTTGGAAAATCAAAAGAGCAGGTTAAGATAGTACTATTATTCTTTTCTTCCTCATGTTTATTCTTCAGTTTCTAGTCAGCTTGTATAACAAGGAACAGCTGCAGAACAGGCAGGATCTATAAATGAAAACAGAAACAACAAAATGTCACATTTTGATAGTATTAACTAGTATTTTCATGTGTGTTCACACTGGAGACTGTGCCAAACTATTCTGAATGTTCTATGAACATTCACACTTCCAGAAACTTTGACAAAACTGGATTTCGGTTATGGTTCACACACGTACTCTTGCAGGAGGCAAGATTTTCATCACGTTCACCAGAATGCCACTAACTGAAGGAAAAGCAATAAACTGAAATAAAAACTGAAAAGAAACAATTCAAGCTTTATTTGTAATAACATTGACAGTAGACAATGTTTTTCCTTCCACAGAATGAGTTATTCTTTTTGTTTAATAAATCTGTTCCCAGAAGGGCTCTGGAACAGATATTTGTGTTCAGTACTATGTGAAACTAACACATGCAGGCAGGCTCACAGCTCCCATTCATAGAATTCATTGTTACATCCAAAAAGAGTGTCTCTCACAAAGACACTCTATAGAGCAGGGATACACAAGATATTTTTTTTTAGCAAAGCACATCTTTGTGTTCACTTCTATGGTAGCACTAGAACAGTTTTGAATAGCATCCATATGGGTAAGTCAGTCCTGAGATCATTTCTTTGGCTTCAGCAGATTGCACTAAAGGTGTATTTCCTTCCTTGGAGCCAGACTTTGAGAATCTCTCTTAGTGTTCTAGTTTACAGAAAGCTACACAGGTGGATTTCTGCTCCTTAGCTATAAAGTACTGCTCAATAAAGGTTTCTGTTTCCAGACAAAGATTAGATTCAATGCCAGTGAAGTTGAAAATTAATTTCTGTTAGGATTAGGGACTTCTTCATTCCAATTGAAGAGCAACCATGTACATACAACAGAAGAATCTGCCACAATATTGTGGAGGGAAGAAATAATGGTAAATGTCTTTCCCTTGACAAATACAGTCTCAGCATTCCAAAATTACACTCAGGTGTGCTTGGTTTTCCTTCCCAGAAGGTAGCATGGCAGCTGAAAGGTATTTTATCACCAGCCTACTCAGTGTAGGTGAGATTCCAAATTTTGCCATCCAGGTTTTGTTCTGGATAGAACAAGCTCAAAGACCACGTGTTTTTACTATGTACTATACAACAAAAAAGCCAAAGCAAATACCAAACTCTGCCCATTGCTTTAGGGCATTTAGTCAAGGATGTAGAAAAAAATAACCAGGCTCCTTTTCACTTTAATAAATAATTACTTCTGCAAAATTGACTAGGCATGTGAATAAACACTGTTCTCTTACTGACTTTCTGAGAAAATTCTATTTCAGGCAAAGCACCTAACCTAGAGTGAGGAACTGCTGTTCAAGGGGCAAGACTAAAGCCATGATTCTTTCTTGCTATTTTACTTTAACTGCTCTGGCCAATTTAGTCCACCTTCCCACAAGTGAATGACCCTATTTATGAATTTTTCTCTTTGGTGCTTAACTCAGTCCTTGCATTGCATAGACACCTTGGATCCTAAATGTGATCTGAATTCTCCAGGCTGGCAAAGTACCTGCAAGAACTGTATTAGCATACAATGAGATGTCACAATCCTTAGATAACTTCGTGATTTTCTCTGTTACTACCTTACTAAATGTAATTTGCTTTTAGGATTTTCAACTACTATTTACAATTTTACATGCTCCAAAGTAGAGCAAAGATCCTCCCAAATATTTTGTGGGGCGTTTTTTGTGCTAAATGCTGCATAAACACACAAGAAAGCAGTTCACACTTTCACGAACCATGTATGCATGCAAAGAAAACCATGAAGAGAAGCTTGTACTTAATATTTCATTGTTAAAACCCCTTACAAAGCTCACCATTTTTTCATTAGTCATAGTGCTAAGACACTGTATCATCATAGGAATTAAAAAAAATATTTCTTCGGTGTATGGGCAGCTGATATTTCACACTTTCACAGATTTCAGTGGTAATCATTCACACACATTATACATGTATTTAATATTTTATACTATGATTTCAAGATCAGGTTTGAGCCCCAAGCTGTCTTCATTAAATAAATGTGTCATTTAAATGCACACACACACATACACACGCACACAAAACCTTACTTGGAACACTGCTGTCTCTGTGTGTGTTACTCCAGAATTGAAAAAGGAGAAAGTGGGAGGAGAGAAAGAAGTTAGCTTTGTAATAGTCTTATTTTTAAAATGAAAGTGAAGAAATCAAAGAGAGGTTGTGTCAAAATGTACTCACCAGTTCTGTTGTGGTCTAAGGAAATTTCGGTTTTCAAAGGTCACCTCGCGCTGTGGTTTTGGCTAATTCCTGATGGGACTGGGGTGCAGCTGTCAAAGTCTCATGGTTTTGTGCTAGAGAGGCTCAGAGGAGAAGAAAAAGAGGGGATTGTTGTCAAAGAATAAACCTATATGAGGTAGCTAATTAATCACATTTTCCTTGAGGATATCCTAAGTGAAGAGTTTGGTTTCCTAATTTTCTCTAGCATAGTAGCATTTTTGCCCTTTTATGTCAAATTGGGTTCTTTTTCAGGTTCCCATGCTAGGCTTCTGTGAGGGCAGAGATTTTTGTCAAGTTTCTGAGTCAGAATATGAAGCTGCTGGGAAGATGTAAGCCCCTGTAACATCACTGGCTATGTTTTCCTTGTGGAGCTCTCTAATGCTGGGATAAGAAAATGCTCTTCATTAACTGCTGTTCACATCCAGTTTGGCTCTGTGTGATGTCACATCCTTGGTCCCTGGAATGATGCGAAAGAATATGAACTTCTGCAGTTAATAGTATAAAGGACACTACTTCTGTAAAGGTTGCATTAAACCCTCTGGAATCTTACTCAGCTCACAACTAGCCTCTTTTCTTACGGTTATTTCTGCATTTGAGCTACTGACAGGGCAATGTTCAATGCATGAGCAGTTCTAGCAATAGGACTCAAAACCTCAGTGTTGTCTCATTTGTTTATTGTACCTCTGGTACTCTGTAGCCCTTGGGGATTTGTTACAGGAGGAAAAGTGCAGAAAATCTCCAAACTATCTCACCAGTAACTTTGTGAAATGCTTGCCTCCTCTTGCACCCTCCTTCTTCCTTCAAGGATAGATCATACTAGAAAATACCGAGAATGAAAAGAAAAACAAAAAGCAGCAAGGTTAAAGATTTTCCTTCAAAGGATTTTCAATAGCATTTGAAACCAAAAAGTGACTCTGATTACTTGAGTGCCTCACAGAGATAATAGGAAGGTTAAAATTCACCATGAGTTTTAGAGGCATAACCATCCATGAAGATGTTTGTCAACCTGTATCCTCACTCAGGCTGTTCCAGCAGGTAGAAGGCAATGCAAAGCTGAGAAAGCACCACAGCCTTAACTTGTTCCAGATCCATTCATTAATAGTAGTGCTGTTATTCAAAGAAGCATAGAACAGCTGAGGTGGAAAAGCATCTCTTATCCCAACTCCCCTGTCCAAAGAAGGGTCAGTTACAGCAGGGTTGACCAGGACCATGCCCAGTCAGGCTTTAAATTTCTCCAAGGGTAGAGACTCCACAAACTCTCTAGACTACCTGTGTCCATGTCCGACCATTTCAGAATCAGAGCACTTTTTCTTATATTTAATTAGAATTTTTTGTGTTCCAGTTTGTGCTCACTGCCTCTTGTCTTCTCACTGGATGCCAAATTTCATAGTGATGGTCCATAAATAAAAGTTCTCCCAGAACCCTGACCAGTGCTTTTTTCTCTCTTAATTTAAATTGAACTCTGACCCCTATATCAGGAGCCATAAAAAACTGCAGTAAGAATTGCTTTATTCTAACACTGATCCAGATATTCATTAGGGATGTGAAGTCTCTTTTTGTCATGCTCCTCACCACAACTTTCTCTGCTTATCTTCCAGCAACAATTTTTTTTGACAGGAAATAAACAACATAAAGCCTAACATTCTGTGTTCTGATCACTATCTCTCTCTGTGAAGAGCTATCCCAGGCTTCCTTCACCCTGCTAACTATCAAGTAGCTGAACTATTTAAAAATTAAAATAATTTTTTTAAGTCTCTGCCAATCTGAGATCTTTGCCTGGCAAGTTCACGGCTGGAATCAATTTTTATAGCCACATTACCAAACAAACTAAAAATACAGGGCTTAATAATGAAAAACCCAGTACTACCTGAAGTGTAATGGAACAGGCACACTGCTATAATAATTCCTTTAGGCTTAAAGAAACTAAGCAGCGTTAATTATTAATCAAAAGCAAAGCACCCATTTTTAAACATTTTTTGAGGAGATGTGCTCATTTGATTTCTTGCTACTATATATGATTTTATATCAGTACCTGTCATTCAAAGCCAGCAACACTCACACCACTGTGAGGACAATGATCAGAAACAACACATACAACTCGCACCACACAGGGACTTAGGAAATCATTGAACTAATCAGTGCTTCTTCCTCCTCACGGCTGTGAATACTTTAGAAAATGAGCAGCCCTAACAGAATCCCAGAATCGCTGTAGTTGGAAAAGGCCTCCCAGATCATGGAGTCCAACTAAGTGTGCCACATGGTTTAATCAGTGCAGCAAAGAATACCTAAATACAGTAATTTCACAGCTCTAAGGTGGACTGGATTATAAGGCGCACTTCTGGGTTGTTGGCAAATTTCCTGAACTTTGTCCATATATAAGGCGCACCAGACTTTAGGGCCCACAGTTTTTTTGCGGCGAGGATCCAGGCGCAACAATGTAACGAATTAGTTACGGAATTGCACAATCATGGGGTTTACTGGCAGGTGCTCAATTTGCAAACATTTTTTGTTTTTTAATGGATCAGTGTAGCCTTTAAATGCAGCTCCAGGTACCCTCCCCGTGCCACGGGCCCCGGCACTCCCATCTGCCCCCGGCGCTGGCTGGTGCGGCTCAGCTCGCCAGCTCACACTTCCAGGTTGGCAAATTTCCATAAATGAGATGCACCGGATTATAAGGCGCACTTCTGGGTTTCGATCAAAATTTTAGTCAAAAGGGTGCGCCTTATAGTCATGAAATTACTGTGTATATATATATATATATATATATATATATATAAATATATATATATATATATACACATGGCCAAAAGTAGATTATGTTTGTTTCAAAACCACACATATCAAGGAAGTTCCTCTAAAGGCCATGTGGTTTCATAGCGTTCATATTTCTTAGCCTTTCTTGTGGAATACAAAGAATTTCATCTTCTTTTGTTTCTTGACAGCCTCTTAGGTGGGAGAGGCGAAGAAAATCAGTTTGCTGGGTAATTGCTTAGTTCTGAAAGAACATCTGGGAGGGAGAGGTGAAAACGAACTGAATGGAGTGAAAACGGTAGTCAAAAAAGCTAATGCAGATTTTGAAAAGACACACCATCAAACAAAGACTTTATAGTTCAGACTTAAAATGCTTTTCCTTCAGTCTTCTTGCTTTCATTCTTCATTTTCTCCTATGCTGATCTTGGCCATCAGTCTGCAATGATGTACTATTTTCTCACTACAACCTTAAGGTTGCTGTGAATTAATTGTATGCTTCTTTCATTCCTCATTACAGTCTTTGACACAAGGATGAGTTTTCACAGAAGTGAATGCCAGGATGTTCTGACTTTCATTGAATATTCTCATTAATCCATTCTTAGGACAAAGACTAATGATAAAGAATAAGCACAGATATTAATTATTTTATTTCTCATGGCAATTTTTGGGATGTAATGAGAATGGAATGATCACCCCTTTTTGGTTTTTAAAGTAAGAGGGTTTTTTAAGTATATAAAAATATTCAAAATTAATTTATTCTTGTAATTAAACCATGATAAGACCAGAAGCTTAAAACACATCACATTAATTCATTTTTGTGCCAGTTTTAAGGGCCCAGACCTGTAAGTGCCAATTAGAGTGAACAGAAGTAGAGGATACAGGTCAGTGGAGAGCAGAGTACCACAAATTACTTTTTTCAGAAAATTTATGTGCTGAAAATATACAACAGTATATTGCTGAGATGTCAAGAGGATGTAATATTATATCTGTTTTTATTTCTATTTATTTCAAACAGATTTTCTATATTAGTGGCTGTGCATTAGCACAATTTCTTAGTTATCAATGTCTTTCATCTCAGTATGGATGACGTATCAACTCATGGTATATCTTGCCAGAAATCAATGAGTAGCTGAACTGCACCTCATCAGACAAACAGTGTTTTTTTAAAAACAGCTAAACCTATCATGATTATTTTTGAGAGACTTATCATAGAGTAAAATACAACGTTTATGATGCACCCATCTTTGAGAGAACAAATACTGGGAGAGGGAAAATTTTATCCTATGTGGGAAAGTCATTGGGGAAATCTAGGCTGTTTGAACTGTTCAGAGCAACACAAGGCCCTCAACTTCTAGAAAAAAAGGGCCACTAGAGAAAGCTGTTGAGAGTTAAGAAAGGGGAAGGTAACAGGACAAATTTTTCATGCATTCCATTTAAAACCCAAGCATCACACTTGTTTCAGCAGGAGGCAGATGGAATATTCTAACTACTGAGGTGATTATGGAATTATTGATGATGTTGTCATTTATACCAGAACAGGATAAGAGTGTGAAGAATTCTATAAGGCACATCATTGCTTCCAAGCAATTTTTAAAGTAAAGTTTTGTGTCAATCCCTTTTTTATGAGCATCTTCAGTTTATCCTACAGTTTTTGTGGGTTTGGAGCTATATCATAGACATGTTTTGATTTAGAGCAGAAAAAAGGCACCGCTAGTTTCAAAATAATTCCATTTATTAAGAGGTATTTCATTACAGAGAGTAAGGGATGGAAATATTACCAAGGGATAGGTTCTTGGTGTCATAATGCATCAGTGAATAGAATGAAAGCAGTGCCTTGCCTGTATGCTCAACACATTTTCAGAAGATTCCACTGATCCTACTCACCTTCCAAATGCCCAGCTCTAGGACATACCTGCTGCTGATCCACTCAGGATCTTTGAATAAATACAAGGGATTCTATTCTTGCATTAAAACTTCTGAGTATTCAGTGACATGTTTGTGCTGAGCCACCAAACAGTTAGATCTCAACACATGAAAGAGAAATGACAAACAGGTTTCTTTGGGAATAACTGTACTAAATTGGAAAATTTCCCTCTTGTTGACATTTATGTCACTGTATGCTCCAGTATTTCCTACAGCTTTATTCCTGAATAGTGCAATGCCTGTGGAATATAATCTATTTTCTAAGAATAACACAAATGTACTCTATATAGACTGCATTAAACCTGAAGAACAAGACCAATGCACTAATAATTCTTATCCCAGCTGTATTCAGCAAAGTCACAGAATAGAATAACAGATATGCAGAAAAGCCATCTGCAGTCTTCAATTCTAACCTGATGCTTCTAAAGCAGGCATTATATTTTGTGTTGGTGGTTTGGTTTTTGGGTTTGCTTTTGAAGTGTTAGTTAGGCATGTGTTGGACAGGAATCCATCTCTTTTTCTGCAGCTTCTCTAAAGGCTCCCTGCAAAAATGACAGAACCATGGGATGGTTTGTGTTGTAAGTGACTTTAATGATCATTTAATTCCAATTCCCCTGCCATAGGAAGGGACATCTTCCTCCAGACCAGGTTTGTTCAAAGCCCCATCCAGCCTGGCCTTGAACACTCCCCAATGATGGGGTGTCCACAACTTCCCTAGGAAACTTGTTCCGGTATGTTGCTACCCTCGCAGAAAATAATTTCTTCTCCATATAAGAACAGAAAATGATACAAATGTATCAAAACTCTAGAGGAGAAAAAAAGAAAAAGAAAAATAAAATAATTAGCAAGACTTTTCAGAGAAATTAAGGAATTACAGTGTTTATTTCTTAAGTAAGGTAGTTTTGAACATCCTAAACCTAGAGAATCTCCTGGGCAAGATCAGAGGGAAACAATACAGCTCCATGTTTCATTTGGAAGATTTTTTAAGTGTTTGATCTATTTCTCTCAGTAACAGCACCCCACTGGGCACTAGGAAAAAGCAAGAAGTGTGCAAGCAGAGAGCAAGGGACATTTCTGGTTACAGACATCTGTTTACAGTGTTTCTGCCGTAAAATGAAAAACAGGACAGCAACCACAAGATGCTGAAATCTAGTATGGCATCCTCTGGACAGTGCTCCATATGTAGCCCATCCTAATTCTGAGATTTATTTTTTTTTTTTGCATCTGGTTAGAAAAGAGAATTGTAACATCTGATCCATCTCTTTACTCAAAACAGCTTAAATATTGATTTGCACAGGGCAGAAAATTGCAATGAATAAATCACAGAACACAAATTTACTCTACAAATAATTTCTAATTACAAAGAAAATCCTTCACAGCACAAGAGAGGTGGAGACTCACAGAATAAAGTACTAGTTATAATCCCTTCATTCAACATTATGTCAGGAATTTCCTAAACCAGTATGTTGCAGTAAATGAATTTATCTGTGCTGCTGCCTCATTGACTGCCATTTGAATTGCCTTCCATGTCATTACACCAAAGGTGAATGTAGCCTTCTGTCTTTTCATATATTCTATTCCCTGTCAAAACATCATGGGAAGGCATTAAGCAGAGTGCTTTCCCACAGCACTGCAGCACTGGCTAGGGGAGGCAGGGGAAGGGAAAACATGCCTTTGGGAGTTGGAAAAGAATACACTGGGACAGGTAAAAGCTTAGAAGATTTTTGCAAGAGTAGGAGCCATAGACTATGAGAAACTTTTTTTTTGTTTGTAAGTACTGTTTTAAATAAAAATTTCAGACTAGAAATTAAAATTTAAACAATGTAAGTGCCTCAGAGAACCAGGCTCTAAAGCAGTCCCTTAATGGGATTCCAGCACAGCCTTTATTTTTTAATGTGAAGAAGGGAAAGGATTTGTCATTAAACTTTAAAAATAATCAAAATAAAAATCCTTTTTGTTTTTGTGGGCTGACAGTGCTGCTAAGCACAATTGTGTTCACTTAATGGGTGTCCATTGGCAAGGAGAACTCTCTTCTGTGTAACAGGGATCAGATTCAAATTTGTCTTGTCTGTTCAGCAATCTATATTTTTCCAATCAAGTGTACAGAATGTCATGTCTGAAGTATCTGCATTTTAACAATTACATCTCAACTATTAGCATGTGGGCAAGCTCTTAAGGACTCACTGGTTGTAGAACATGCAATAAGAGATGCCATGCAAGAAAACTGTATTAAATGGATATGAGCTGAAAGACAAATAATCGCTTTATTTTCTATTATTTGATGTAAGAAGTATAAGAAACACACTAAAAAATTTTATGTGAGATAGTGACCCAAAATTCAACAAAACCCTCCAGAAAACAGAATAACCATCTTCCTGGTCTGCAATCCAAACATAAAAATTTTCTATAATGCAGAGAAACAGACATTACACATTCTTTGGCCTCCTTTTTTTTCATCTTCCCTGTAGCTGGTCACTGTAATAAGTCAGAATCATGTAGAGTACAAACAGGAGATGCTGCTGTGGAAGAAACAATATTTGTAATATTTGTAAAGGAAAAAGAGACTCCAGCAAATCTTGGAGGAAATCTTGGCACTGGAGACCCGAAACATGAAATCTGTTAAGTGTGTTAGTACTGTAAGGTACCTCTTAAACTGAGCCTTCAGGCCTTCCTATTACTTCTGTGTCAGTAATGAATAGTAAATGAAAATAAATACAGAAGCAATGCTTCTTGATCCACACAAGGTTTAATACATGATGATTAGTATATATTTCCAACAACAAAATTATGGCTTTATACTCATCACTGGTGGACCTTGTTCTGCAATATTGCTACTTATTGTGGTAATGAAAGTCGTTTGAAAGTTGAATCTGCAAGTGAATGTGCTGTGGTGTATACACTGCATAGTTCCCATAAATTTAGCACACAGGAATTTATTTCAACAGCTACAGCTTTCAGTAGTTCATCAGTTTTGTTTTGCATGAATGTAATTTACCTTTCAGCCACCAAAGGCTTACAGAGCAGGTCTTGTATTGAAACAAAACTTGTACTGTGGCAGCTCTCACATCATGATATTGGAGGGGTGGGAGAACCCTCATATTTATTCCAAAGTTTTCCATGCATTTAAACTCAGACATGAATGTAGATATCTGCACTTTTTAAGAGTAGTGTTAACATTCTGGTAGCACAGGGCTAGTAAAATTGCATTTTCACTGATGCAGCTGTAATTATTTCCACAATAAGGGATGTATATTCTCTTCCTTTTTAACATCTGTTTAAAAAAGCCCACAGGAAGAAAAAAGGCTATTGAAATGTTGTCACATTGTATAGTCACTGTTCTAAGAGAAGAAGAAATGTTGTGTCTAAAATGAAGTAAATCACTGCATGTCTCAGATCCTCCCAATCCATTGGAAATAGCACAAATGAAGGTGGAGAAAGACATTTCAGGCTTTGAAAGTGCCTAGATTTGCAATGGATTTATTTGTCTTCAGGAAGAATGACCATTTCCCTAGTGGAAATTTTACCTTATCAAAGAATAGAGAATATAGACAACTTTCTGCTACGCATTTCACCTTTTTTTATAAAATATGGGCCAGCCTGGTTCTTGTTGGAGCATTGGGATTTTTGGAATGGATTTCAAGATGAGGAGACAGTGGGTCCCAAGCAGAGATGACAGAAAAGGTACACTCCCTCTTACCTAAAGTACAGTTCAGATCAAATGCTGGGAGCTTCAGGGGTGAATTTCCTGATGCTCTCGTCATGCGTTAGGCATTTCTGTTCACAATAACCAGCTTCTTCTTTAGTCAATTTTACAACTTCAGTTTTGTTTTAAGGAGGAAATCTAATACTAACCATGGAATCCTGTCAGGAATTCAGTAAATCAAGTGACTTTTTATGGCATTTTACAAGAAAGAAAACTATTCAGGTGAACTGACAAGTCCAAATAGGAATAGGAGACTCCAACTTGATGCATGTTATGAATCACAGACAACTACCTCTACTGGGATTGAGAGAGAATCTCCAGTCCCGTGATGAATTCAAACCAGTTCACAGGGATCCTTAAAGTTTTGCTAAAAAGGGAAGCCAAAATGCTGACAGCTTTATTAGAGTGTGTAAATCAGAATAAGAGCCAATTCACTTTAAGTCTTCAAGGGTACCTTTCAATATGAATCCAATTCCCTTTAAGATACTGTTGCAGTTCTTTAAAAGTACTACATCTTGCTAAAATGTCAAAGAGTTTTATATTTTCATCAGAAAGGTATTTTGCCAGCTGGGGCTAAAAGATGCCTCTCCAATAAGCTTTCCAGCAATTTCAGCTGTGCTCCAACTACTTTTTGTCCATTCAGAAGTGTTTTAAGCCATGGCATTCAAGTGCTCAGGATCATCTAGGAGTCTAAGGAGTTATCATGACCTGATGTTCTTGGACTTTGTTGTGGTTTAACCCCAGCCATGGACCAAGGCCAACACAGCCACTGGCTCATTCCCCCACCAGGGACAGAACTGGAAGAGGAAAAGCTACAAAACTCTTGGGTTGAGGTAAAGACAGTTTTACAGGCAAAGCAAAAGCTGCTCACACAAACAATGCAAAACAAGGAATTAATCCTTGCTTCCCACAGGCAGGGTGGTGCTCAACCTTCCCCTGGAGAGCAGGTGACTTGGGAAGACAAACACCATCACTCCAAATGTCCAACATTTCTCCTTCTTCCCCCCACCTGATACATTGGCCACGATGTCAGATGGTCTGGAATATCCCTTTGGGCACCTGGGGCCACCTGCCCCAGCTTTGTCTCCTCCCACCCTGCCATGCTCCCCAAATTTCCTCAGCAGTGCAGCAGCACCAAAAGCAGAAAAGGCTTGGATCTGTGTGAGCCCTGCTCAGCAACTACAAAAAATCTCTGTATTATCAACTCTGGGTTCAGCACAAATCCCAAACACTGTCCCATACCAGCCACCACGGAGAAAATTAACTACTACCCTGCTACTACTGTGCTGCTGAAACCAGCACAGACTTTATGTATGAAAATTGTAGTTTAAACATTATATCCTTTCTATGCACTGGGTTCTTTCTCTGGACATTTTGGAATTTAGCCTAAACAATCTTCTACAAGCTGTAAGGAATTTCTACATCAGAGATAATTATAGAAATATTTATGGTATAAATATATACTCACTTTCCATGATGCATGAACACATACATATATGTATTAAAAAAAACCCCTATTGATCTTTTACTGGAAGTCTCAAATACTTTGTAGAGTACTATTTTGTTTTATATGGAAAGAGTGGAAAATTGATGCTGTATGGACCTTTCTGGATTAAATGCTTACTGTACCTCCATATGTAGCTAAGGGGTAGAGGGGAGATATTTAATATTCTACATAAACTCACTTAGGTCTGTATGTTTCTTGAATTTTAATTTAAAGAAAACTCCTGAAAAGGTTTTCAAGCAAAATTCTTACCTGTCTCTTCTTCTCTCTGTCACATAAATGTCGTGATAGGGTCACATAACAAATTAACTTTAAAAAATGAAACAGGATAAATATTTTAAAGTACAAAATAATATTAAGTATGTTTCGATTTTATGATAATATAATAAGTCAATGAGACAATACGTCATCAGAGAAAGAATTATCTGCTCTCCCAAGTATACAGAATATGAATAATTAAAACAAATTTTAAAACATGATTTACTGCCAGATTTAGTGTTCTATCAAGGAAGAGGGACTCTTTCATCAAGATTGCTTCTTTTAGGTTGTTAAAATATGATCAGTCCTCAGAATATTACTGGAATTAAAATAAAGTCATCTCTCATTAAGCATGAGGTATACTTAGCTAGGTATCTTAACTAAGTTATTCTAATAAATGTTCCACATACACAGAGGATGCTCTAAACCCACCAAAGGGAAAAAGTTGTGATTCACACAATATAAAACTGGTTCATGCTGAATCAGTGCAGGTTAATTGGGACAGATTTTCTTCACTGCATCCATTCACAAAAGTTCTTTGCCACTTGAGATGTTCCTCTCTCTCTGTCCTTTACCATTCCTTTTGTATCCCCATCTGCCTCCTGCTTCACCAATTGTTTCATGTGTGCTTCATTTTCCAGAAATGTGAAATGCACTGCACATAACATCCATCGCTACCCAATATTATCTCAGCCAGCACTTAATAGGATACACAATAGTTTAATTGATATCTTTTTTGTTGCTTTGGATTTTGGTGCTTTTGGTCTTTTTTGGGTTTTTTTTATTTTATTTTTTTTTAAATAAGAAAATAGGAGCTACATTTCAACATGATATACAACATCAGAAAGAAGTTGCAGGTTTACTTCTTCAAATTTTTTTTTGGATGCTGAATTGGCAGGATCAGCAGCTGACAGAGTGGGTGGCTTCACATACCCTTTAAGCCCTTCCTGTCCTGTTCTTCCACAACCAAATTAGCCTCCTAACTAGCTTTTAACCAAGGCATTTCATCATGTAGTAATGGTCAAAGGATCCAGGCTAGACTGAGAGTTGCTGACCTCTTTAGTCACAAAAAAATGCTGATTATTCTAGGCTTATTCATTTATATAAAGTCATTGTTGTGTTATAAACAGGGGCATTCGCTCCGAGAACACCCCTAGAAGATTTTGCTGATTGCACGGAAAATGAAATAAATTACAAGCTTAGGGAGGAGAGGAGAGGAGAGGAGAGGAGAGGAGAGGAGAGGAGAGGAGAGGAGAGGAGAGGAGAGGAGAGGAGAGGAGAGGAGAGGAGAGGAGAGGAGAGGAGAGGAGAGGAGAGGAGGAAAATGGAAATGACAGTTGCAGACCTATTAAAAAAAAATCACTATTATGCAGTGAAAACAATTAATATAATTATTTTTCCTCAAGAGTTTTCTGCAACAAGATACCTAAATCCCCGTTAGTGGATACAAGGATGTTAGCATGCATTCTCAGAAGCAAAACCCATGGAGGGAACACCATGTCCATTTTCATGTCACTTCCTCCTACAACCTCCAATATTGCTAGGAGATAACATCAAAACTGGTCTTAAAGCTATTCTTCTGACCTTCTTTGTCTGCCTCAGATGTCTCAATATTTGCCACATCAGAAGTACAGGGAAAGTGCTGCTGAACCTTCTCCTTTAATATCCCTTTAATCCAGATGAATTTGCCTCTACAAACTATTTTGAAGTGACTCTAGTTTGTGCTACATACCAAACTACTGTCAGCAGCCTAAGAACTCCCATTTTTCACATTTTTATTTTTGATAGCATTTAGCTGAGCTTAAAATCAAGAGCTGTGTGGAATCTAATGAGAAGCTTTTGATTAAACAAATATTCTGTTAAAAATGAATGCTTTTCAATAAATAACCATCCTATTGAATACTTCTAATAGGAACTTTCAAATGAAGAAAATGTTTTCATTTATAAATTTATTTTTTTCTCTATGACATTCAACAGTCAGCAGGCTCATTCATCCCAGAAATTCAAGTTATCATCTAAAAATGCTACATTACTATTTTTCTTCATTTTCACCAAAGTTTTTCACAAGGGTTAAAGGAGTTTTTTGCAATTTTGGTAGAAGCTTTTTCTGTTTTGTTTTCTTCATATAGTCTAGATAGTTAGTAATTGTTGACAACTGCAATTTGATTTTGTATATTCAAGGAGAAATGCAGTCAAATGTTCTATCACTTGGTTTTGTTACACAGTTTATTGCTTACAAATGGCTTGTCTCCATCTGCATTATGACCAGTGAATTCCCACTTAATTTTAAATTTATAGACAGAAAATTTTTATATTTGTCTACCTGTGATCACATCAGCTTTGTTTTTTTTCTTTTCACTGTTTCTGTGGCCTGAAAACTTGCATGTCACTTGTGCTAACTTACTGCCCAAAGGCTAATCAACCCAGCTGAGGCTGGATCTGTCATCTAGCCCATAGCAAAGGACATAGTTAAGGTCCTTTCTGATCTTACTTTTAATGAGTATTAACAGCTGCACACACACTGCTCACTCCCAGGTATTCAGGGGGCTATAATTTCATATCCACTGGCTGGGGTGTAATTAACAACAGAAAGCAAGGCCCAGTGTGGTATCAGAAATAGCCTGAAGTGAGCAGCGTGCGCTTCCAGGATCTGCTTTCAGCCCCACTCAGCTCCAGCTACCGACTCAATTACTCCACAAGTCCCCAAAGCAGATTCAGAAAGGCATGAGCATCTAAATCTGATTGACAATAACTTCTCTTGCACTGAAGCTTTGATAAATTTTTGCCCTAGTGTTAATTTTTGATGTTTCCTCATGGTTTTTCAGAGGAATCTCTTTGCTCTCTATACATGAGTTTTACCTGTGTGCTCACAAAAACTCATAAATTCTCATTCTAATAGCAGACCCGTAACTTGCTTACTACATTTTCAATGAAGCCTCACGGCTTTCTGCTAGAACCAGGGCTTTGTGACTGCTTGGTTTATTCTTCCTGCATTGAACAGACTCAGAGCTTTGTTTCAGACATCAGAACAGCAAGAGAATGTGAGTGAAAAGATTGGATTTTCCTACTTGGTAAAAGCTTCCAAAATAAACTTCAGTGTTTTTTCTATGTCTGCTATGAAATGTTTAAGGAAAACCCACGACCTTCTTTTGCCTGAAACTCATTTGAAAAATCTAAAAGAGTCCATCCTGCTTATCCACATTTAGCATAAAAACCACGAGATCAAACAATTAGAATGGAATGCCAAATGCATGTGTTTGCTAAATGAATATAAATGCAACCTGATTGTCTCCTCCTTCGTGTTCGGATCCTGACTCTCTGCAAATAGTGCTTCAATCAGGCCATGAAATGTGCCAATTTCATCCTGCCTTTAGCAAAACTATCACAACCCTACCAATTTAAAGAGCAAAATAAGGTGCATTGTTTATTGTTCCCATACTTTGTGTTTTATTCTTTTGTTGTGACACTACTAACAGCACAATTGTGTGTTATCTCACACAAACCTGGCTGCTAAAGACTAAAGGACTTGTGCAGTTATAATAATTGCCTTAAAGGCATTTTTATTTCATGCTTATAAAAAATAACCTTGGCTTTGAAAACTTGGTGCCACTATGCAAGGTTATTTATTTACAGTCTAACTTAAAATTAAATTATATTTGCATATGAAAATGTAGTATGGGTGAGGGTTAAAAAAACTGGCAAGTAAATCCTAGTGCATTCAGAGGTGGAAATTATTATCCATTTATCCATAATGATTAACAGTTAAAATGCACTCTGCTGTTCCCTGTGTCTCAGGAAGAACAGAAGCTTTTGTTTTCCTGAAATAAAAAGCCACATCTCTTTTTACAGTAATGCTTTAAAAGGAGGGGGACACGTCACTCTCATGGCAAAAAGCCAAAGAAATTTAAAATGCACACATCACATATTAAACAGTTAGTTCAATCCATGAGCCTTGTTTACGAGACATTTACAGCAATAAAGGTTAAAAATAAAAGAAATTATACTTTTCTGATATGTACTAACTTGCAGAGTATTGCAGAAGGAGTTCTTTCATAACCACTTCAAAAATTCTCCATCCTGAAAAAAGGAAATGGCAAGTTCTTTCAAGGGTGGGGACAGCCTTGACAGAATGGCTCAGCATCACCTATTTCAGCAACAATATTTTTTTGGTTGGCCAAATGCAAGAAGAAACAAATAAAAAAAGTAACCTGGAAAATGTAACCAGATGACTTTGGAAGCATTTAACCACCCATAATGAAAACAAAAAAAATCCCATTACAAGTAAAAAATGAAACATCAGACAATGTTAGGACATGTACACTGGCCCAAGTGATGATATACGGATCTCTTGGCACCATCAAGGAGGAGAGGATGGGTTTGATTTTGTTTTCTGGATTTTTTTTTTTCCTTTTTCCGCAGAAAGATTTTTTGTCTCTTTTTATTTAGGCTTCACACTTTTCCTGGGGCCTCTGGGCTGCTGTCCAGGCCGAGATACTTCACAATTGACTTTCATTTTCTGAGGTAAGTGATCTGCCACTTGCAGAGCAGTTATAGGAGGGGTCAAGAGTGAGGTGGCGCGGTATGGCCTCGCTCTGGCTCCTGCCTCTCTGACATTGTACATGCTAATGCAACGTGAAGTAGCACGTCTAAATAGCCTGTCAAAGGTTTTTGATGTTAGCAAATCCACAGATGGGATTCATTTCCACACTGTTCAAAAAACGTAAACGATACAAGGACATTAAAGAGCATTAAACTACTTGATGACATTTTGGTCACATTAATGAAAAGTGGCATTTATAAACTACTAGAAAAAGTTGGGGGGTGCAGGGAGAGAAGAGAAAGAGAGAGGAAAGGAGAAGTGAGGAGAGGAAAAGGAATTAAAATCAATCAAAAAAGCCAAACCCCAAAGGAACCTGGACAGTCTCTGGACATCATCAAAGAAATTAAGACCTCTAAATGAAATAAAACCCAGAGTGAAATTTCCCCTACATGTGCCCATGTGTGCATGTGTTTGTGCTATTTAGGTGTAAAGGTTGTGCCCAAGGATCCAGGTAGGAAGCATAGCAGCCTGTTTAGGTTTACATTCATATCTATTCACTCACAGTGGTTAAGAGCTTCCTTTTTGTGGCGTCCCACCAATGCTGTGACCTGAGACGTGTGGAATATAAGTGTATCAAAACCCAGACTGACCACTCAGCTCAGGCCTAATCTGGCATTCAGTTGCCTGTATGAAAACACCTCCCATGTTGTCCAAGAGCATTAGGTCAGCCAATAACACCTCTAGTATGCAGATCAAGAGGGTGAGAGCTAATGACCAACAAAAACCCATTTGGCTATGGAAATTGCTGAGCTCCATTTCTGCTACTTCCACTACCGGCTGGGCAAACTCAGAAAGGGATTGGGACCTGTCCGGGTATTAAATAGCTGCTGGTTGATGTGCTAGAGCTGCAGAGGCCTTGGAACTGGCTGCTCCAGGATGCCAGGCTTGCCGGGAAGCAGAGCAGACAGGAGACATGCTGCACTGGCTGTGCCACTGCCGCTCGCAGCCGCAGCATTTTTTATTTTTTTTAATTTTTTTTTTTTTTTTTTTTTTTTGCCAACATTCGTGGTTACATTAATTGTTAATGACAAAGGCAACCTTCACTCTGTGTGGTTTCCTGCCCATATTTGGATCCTTTACAAGGCCCCCCCTTTTTTCTTCCTCTCCTCCCCCTGCCATCATCCCTTGCCTTTCTCTGATAGGAAATGCAACCCGAGATGTGCAAAAAAACAGTGCGCATATTGTCATTTAATTGGCCCCGTGCTCAGCGCATCGGGCCCCAGCGCGTGTGCTGTAGGGTGTCTGCTCCACAACAGGAAAGAATAAACCCAGACTCAAATCATAGGAAATTCATCAAATATGCTTCTTAGAGTTCTGTCTTTCAAGGTCTGTTTCCCTGCCATATGATCTCTATAAACCAAATTACTGCTGGCCTGAGTACAAGACTGGAGGCGCCTGGGGCTAACATATAATGAATGCCAAATGCATGTGACAATAGACTGATCATGGAGAAGAATTGAAAATTTTTTTAAGTAGTTCTTTTATTTCATTTATAAAAAGCAAACTGACTACACTTAATACATTTAAAAGGAGCCAATCACTTCCCTGCAGTTCCAGACCTGCATAACAAATGTTTTTTATCAAGCCAATTAAGAAACAAGGACACAAGATACTTTTGAATAAAGTATAAAATATAAAATAAATTAAAAATACCTCATTCTAGTTTGGGAGGAATGTATACATTATTGAATCAACTCAATTTTTCCTTTTACAAGCCTTTGCACATAAATATCCTACCCTTCAGTTGCAAGAAGGTAAACTCCTTTTGCTGGGAATGCATAATCTCAGAATTGCTGGAAAAAGTAAGAAAGTTGCTTAAAGGCTAGAGTGATGTAAGATGAATTATTTTTATTAATTTGTGCAATTAGCAGTCAACCAGAAATTTTTATCCCTGTGTTGCCAATTATTCTAAATAACCTAACAAGTTCAAGTATTGCTATTGCAGGATCGCAGGAAATGTGAAATCTCCAGAAGAAAATATATTATACTCTCTAATACAGACAGAGGGTAATTAATAATGCTTTTTAAGTTTTAGAAAATATTGCACTTAGAATTGCAAGTCGGCTAACGGACCGTCTATAACCTCTAAATGCTTCCATATTCAGAGACATCAGCAGTCAGAGCTAGAAAAAAGTAATAATGCATACATATTAATAGATCACATTTTGTCCTTTGGGAAGTATATATTTTAAAAGGGCTAAGGCAGCAATAGCAGCTTTTCAGAAAACTCTAAATGCTATAATTGTTCTGTATGAATTACAGTGCTCATATTAATTAATGAATGTTTTGTATATGTAAGTATTTGATAAATACAGACCCAAAAAAAAATCTCTTAAGCTGACATATAAAAAAAAGAAGCCAAACACATTGCTGTTTGAAGGTTTGGAACCGGTTAAGTACAAGATTATTTTAACCACATTTCAATGAGGAACGTGAAATATGGTCCATGAAGTCATGCAATTCAGCAGAACAGTTTTTTCCCTTCCTTTTTTTTTTTCTTTTTTTTTTTTTTAATCTGGTTAAATAGAAACAAAAGAAAAATTTCCAGAATACCTCTTTAGTCATCTTTTAATCAAAGTTTTAAAGAAAGCTGCCTGTAGCTAATAAAAAGTTGCACCCCTAGGGCACTCTGTTGAAAGAATCAAAATAGGCATTGACCCACTCTTGGTAGCAGTAGCTGTGTTGTACATTTCAAGAACATGTATGGACACTTAAGATTCAGTCCTTATTCTGGGGAGCTGCTGAAGATGTGAGGAAAAAGGAGAAAGTACTGCTTGCAGGAACAGGACTGTCATTTTGAAACCTAAATCTAATATCGCTCCTTTAAGATGGAGTAGAGCAGAATTCATTTTCATAGGTATTGGTTATAACTCCATTGCTTCTGTTTTTCTGTCAATGTAAATCATTTGGAAATAGCTCCAGAGACATTAGTTACAACTAACTGATATGGAGTCACCAGCATGAAATATGGAATCAGTGCTAGAATATCTATTTGTCGTGCTCTTTCAAAACCCTATGAAAAATGTTTGTTTTGGTGTGTGACAGCAAAGGAAAAACTTTCTCAAGCAACAACACAACAAAACTGTGCTATCTATTTTCAAGTTGAACAAGTGGAGAATTATTTTAAAATCAGTTTTAGGCATCTATTCCTACACCTAAAACGTCTTTAGGCTGGTCAAAAAAGAGGAGGCAGCAAGATATCAGCTTGTATAGAAAATATGCCGAATACTTGCTTCTGATTTCTTTATGCAGGATGTCAAAAAATACCTGCACACAAATGACAAGTCACTTAGGGCTATAGTGGCAGCCATGCACGATACACATTCTTCATATTTCTCACACAGACATTTATGTACTAAAAAAAAAAAAAAATATCAATGAGCTAGTTGTATAAAATAATGCAAACCAAGCCAAAGAATGACTATAAATTATGGGTTTTAAAGGCAATAAGAGAACAAAATACTTTTGATAAAAGTTGCTCTCTCTCACAAAACCTCTCCTATAATTTACAAACAGCTCTGCTGCCCGCCTGCTGAAAGCTCTTTCAGAACTTTGAGTAAATGCATTCATAACTAATTTATATCAATTTCATGTTGCACAGAACTTTCATATTCATCATCTGATTTACCTTAATGCCAATAAACATCCTGTTTGAACTCATTTAGGACTGACGAGCCATCAGAATGGGACTTTTCTCTGCTGACCACCGCTGGCAGGAACCCAGGAGCACTCTTGGCCCTGGAATCAGGGAGGAGAGGCAGGAAGACCATCACCTCCCGTGTGTGCCTGGGACACTCAGACACAAAGCCAGGCCACTCCTTCTGCAGCATTTACTGCCCCTGAGGTGCGGGATGCTCAGCCCTGAGCTCCTCTCACTGCCATCGTGACAAGTGTGTGGCACTGGATCACGATCTGGCAGCCTGAGAGATGTTCAGAGCAGGTACTCAAACGCTTTGTCTGCACGTGTGGCGGATTGGAGCATTTGAGCTACAAGATTGCCCAAGGCATCACAGAATCCATAGAGACTTGGACAGGCGTTCTGATCTATCAACTGCAGCACAGTAGAAAAAGCTATTATTATTTGGAATTGCCACTTCAGGCTCTGACATTCTGTTCTGCTCGTGTACACACTCCTGAAAAACTGAGCACGAAAATAGCAGCAGAAACAGAAATATTTAAAAACACGTAATCTAAAATATTGCAAATATACTTGGCCTCTTTCTTTAGGGACACAAATGTTTAACTACTTTCTGAACATAATAACCATAAGCAGAGAATTTCATATTGTTTGAGATTTGTATGCTACATAACTCTGTTAAAAGAATGTTACTAGGGGCCAAAATTCCAGGCCTGAAAGCTATAAATCAGAGAATGAAATTTGCCTGCGTAAACTTTGCTCAGAATTTTGCTTACAACTCCACTTGGCAATTTTCTGCAAGGTCCTATAGCAAAAGATACAAAGGTTTATTGGTGCAGCCAAATTTCTTTTCTTCTTGTAAATATACTGACTCTGACTACCCATTGTCCAAGCTGCATATTGAAAAAAATGTATTAGTTCCTTTATTGAATTTTAGGAGAAATTTATCCCAACAGTATGCCAGGACATTAATACACTTACATGATTTGAGGGAATATTATCAGCTCTTAAAGGTGGAAAACAAGGATTTAAGGTCCCTACTCCAGTTCTAAATATGAGGTTCAAAGTACTTGATTTAGACTATTTAGGGCTATATATCACTCAATCATTTGAAATCATGCATTCTTCAGCAGATGAAAGCACCATATCTCAAGTTAGATATCAAAAAAATAAGGAAGACAAATAATGACTTCTTAAAAGCCTGGCTTAATTGAGATTTGATGAAAATACTATGGCAAAAAACAAAACAAAACAAAATAAAGGAGAGGCATCAGTCTTGTCTCTACTCTTCCATACATGCACAAAAACATTTGAGAAACAAAGATGAAGGAGCAGAGCTTAGGGGCCCAAATGGAGATTGGGACCCAGCAGCAATAAAAACTGTCTGAACACATCCTGTAAACAAACTCACACTGAAAAAAGTCACTGACAAGGCAAAGAAAGCAAAATCTATCAAGGCAACCAAAAGAAGAGAAGGAGCTGGACGAAGCTGTGCGTTAGACCAACACTTCTGAGAACAGGCTGTAGGTTTCCTGAAACCTTGTCTGCTGCTGTTGTTGACATCTGGCAAACACTGTCTGGGGTTTTGGGAGGGGATGAGTTTGGGAAATTTAATTTGTGCTCTAAACGTATAAAGTGCTGCAATGCTAACTCCAGTCACAATCTCAGCCCTGATGGTACAACAAATACTTTTATCGTTGCTAATGCTTATAACACTTAGCCATATATTAACATTAAGTAATTACTGTTAAATTTTAGCTTTTAAAAAAGTTATAAAAATATTGTAAGCACGGCTATCATGCATCAACATTTTACTGGCTACCACTGACTTTTGTATAGGCTCATTCTGGAAATGCTTGAACCATGGATGACTGAGAAAGAAAAATCAACACTTGCCTACAGTGCAGACAGCATGGAAGTTAAAGAGTTACACTCATGCAAGAATCCAAATGAGTCAACAAATACTGTGAGAGAGCCAAAAAATAGTTTAGCTGAACATGTGGGCTTCTTGTTTATGCAAGCTTTTCAGAGAATGTTTTTCATAAAAGAGATGTAGCACTGTATAACGCTCAGTCACTGTTTCAGGGGATATGTCTTGGCTGCGCTGTGTTCAAGAGTTTATACTGCTACTGAAGGAGGAAACAATTCTCTCCTGAGGCAGTTATGATTTAAACCTCTTACTAGGGTGGAGAAGTTTGTTTTATCCTACTTTTTTCCCTCCTTTTTCGCTGTTACTGGGCACACGTGGCAACCATCAATTTCTTGCTGCACATTTTGCACGCAAATACCAATAGATAGAAGCATTGTGCTGCAGCTGCAGGACAAATGCATGAAAGCATCCTTTCTTAGGGGCCAAACAATGCAAAAAATAAAATAATCAGAAACTCTAACAAAACCTTAATGGAAATTTCAGTAAAATCCATATTCATCAGATGATCATTGGATCAGAAATTATAGCATAAAGATTTGTCAGTTAATATTATGATGGTCTAAAGAACAAGAAACAGGATTTCTTTGTGTACTCCTGAATGCTCAGTGGGTTTCGGGTTGCTTTACCACACTGGAGTCATTCCTTGCTATTATAATACAAATAGAAATTTAGAATTTTTCAGGAAGAGCGAAACTCTTTAATTTTAGCTATTGTTTTAACACTCAATTATTGCTCTTTAAAAGAATCCAGTATGAATTGATACCCTTATTGGTCATATATTCTTCAAAGGATGTACTAACTACTCCTAGTGAAACCTTGCCCCTGTGCTCACCCCTCTCAATGCCCTGTTGGAGCTGATGAGAATTTTGTTTCTGAATTCAGTGAATTATTTAATTCTTCCCATCAGATGTATTCAGAAACCAAAAGCTTTTGTCTGGCAAGATCAAGTTTCCATTTTATGCAAACCATGGTAGCTCAGGGAGCAGGAAAAGTCAATCCCCTAATGGATTAATAAGGCAATATGTACCTCAGCTAAGAATTATGCTCACCAGGCTCTCAGGTATTCTTTAATGCATTATTTAGATTATAAGTATTAAATTAAGACAATAGGACAAATTCTGATTCCAGAAATATTTCTATAAATGAAAAATTACGTGTGTGGCTTTATTCCTGTCTTTGCAACAGGGATACATACACAGCTTGAACAGCTTCAAAGCAAACTTTAAGCAGTTTATCTACTTGACTGCCCTAATTCTTCAAATACCTTGTACCTGGAACAAGTAAAAATGTCTCTTCTGGAAAGCACAGTTCAAGTACACTAGTTTGTCATTCAGAAGGATACACATCAACCTCTGTGCACAGCAGTGCTTGGTAAGCAAAATCCTCCAAGGCTTAGCTCTGCACATGAAGTAAATTGATTGTGCAATTGTCAAATTTTCCTTGTCTTGAATTTGAGAACCTTGGCCATGAGGCTGGCTCATCATAGCCCATTAAGGCACCAGGACAAATGAGCTGTTTTATATATGGGGCAAGGCAGTGATTTCATAGCCTTTTCACTTCCAGAAGTGTCATATATGTAAGTGGGTGAGGCCACCCACATGGTCCAGTGTTGTGGTCTGGTTGCTCTGCTGGAAAAAGCAATATAAAGTCAGTTTTTTGGCTTCTGTCAGTGCATCCAGATGATTTCAATTTGTTAGGATTCCACTTGAGTGGTCAGCATTAGTTTGACAAAACTCTGCCAACAGACAACTCTTTCTGCAGCCTCAAGGATTTTGGTACACACTGGGACTAGGCAGAAGTACAGAGATTTCAGCTTTACAATTACCCATACAGCTTCTTAAAATTGGGTCCATTAGGTAGCCCCCACATATACAAGAGTTTAGTATGTGGCTCGCACACAATAAACACTTTACTGAGCTCAGGTTTCTACTGATGGAATAAAGAGAGATTATGACAATACCTGTTCCTCAGGGAACCATATATTGGGTTAATTTTTAAGAACAGTTCAGGCTCTGCAAAGTTATATGAGACATTCAACTGACCTTGTCCACTAGTAGTCAAATCAGCAAATGCCAAAAAGAAAAATTACTACGATAATTTTTATGCTTGTTTCTCAGTAATTTAAATTTCATATTTGGGACAGCAATGCCACAGAGACCATTTTTTTCAATGTATGTCTGGCAGCTAAAAGGATGAAAAGTCCTTTGGACCATGTAAGATAATCTGTTGATCACAAATTAAGTTTAAGTATTCAAAAGGTAGTCCTTGAATCTTGTGATGGATTTTTGCTGTGCAGTAAAAGAGAGGAAATAGTCTTGGCTCTTCTTATGTTCCTGGTGTTCAGCAAGTTAACCATCAGCATGAGTCCAACCTCATATTGGCAAGAATCTCATGTCCTCAGAATTTCCATCTCCTAGTTTCTATTTCATTAGAGAGATGGTGTGTGGAGAACAAATGTGTTCTCTTTTTAGACATGCAGACTGTTGTATAGGTTTTTTAATCATCAAGGATTTAAGAGTTTTAAAAGTACTTAGAAATAAGACTGTGGAATATAACATACAAGAAACATTTCTAAGTACTGTATTTCCTTGGAAATGGTATTGCTGATGCATTGATTAACTCTTTATCTGCAACAAAGGCTTTGGAACCAACTTTATTATTTGAAATTGACAGACAATGCCTTTCCACTTCCTCACCTTGTCCTTCTATCTTCATCTAACATGTAAAGTTGACTTATGGAAAGTGAGATGTTTCTACAACAGAGTGTAGTTGCAAGGTGAGTGTCTGCACAGAGAAAAAGATCATTTCATGACATTCTGGGTACAGTTCTCAGGGAGCAAACCTATCAAGTAATAGTAACCCATCTGGTAAGACTGCTTTTTACTGAATTTATGGGCTTCCTGAGCCAACTAGGAATTTTGTATTTACAGAACTGCTAAAGGCTAGGAATATTTTATAGACCTAACACTAAATTGATATCTTACCCAAGTTAATAATATTCTGATGCATAAAATAGGTGGATTTTGCTGCACAGCAAGAACTTGACCAATTTATAAATAAGAAGCCAGAATGATCTCAATGCCTTGGCACATTTCTGTTGGAAGTTATGAACGATGAATGGCTGGGATCACTGTGAATTGACTGCTGTATGAGGCAGCAGAAAGGCCAATCAGATAAAAATTCTCCTTTTGACTCAGCAAATACTGAGCTGAAGCCCAAACACAGTCCCAACAGCAAAGCTATTGTAGTTGTTCAGTCATGGGAACAGCTAGAAAGTGAATTTTATGGGCTCAATAGCTTCTGTGGCATCTTCCCAAAATTAACTGGGGAAATCACTGGCTTCAGGATCTAAAATTCTACAACTTGTAGAAGATATGAAAAGAACAAGCCCACATTTTAAATGAATATAAGAAAATCTTAGATTACAAAGTCAAAATAATCTCTTTCCAGCACAGCAGAAACCCATTTAGTAGAAACTGTGCTCCTACACAATAAATCACAGATGTAAAAACCAGTATTAATCTTAACAGATATGTTCAAATGAACAGGTATGCAGATCAAGTCGCCCAAACTCTCAGGAGTTGAGGTGCTGAGGCTAGCAGCACCTGACAGCGCCCAACAGCTGCAATACACTGTTAAATTCTCTGTTACAGTCCTGAGATTTATGAAAGGTCCTGTGTAAGTAAAGAAAGTAAAGTTCTTCACCCTTCCTAAAAGCATTCACCCTAATATACGCTTACTGTGTTAAAACGGTTCAGTAAAAAAAATGTAAATTGATAATCTGTGTATTTTCAGAATGTTCAGTCTCTATTTCATTAGCAAGGAAGGAATTTCTGGCAAATTGTCTCATCTCAGTGGAAATAAGGAGCTGCCAGCTGCATAGAAAATTTTTGCTTAACAAAAATTTGGGAAAACTTAAAATATCCTATATCCTTTCCACCTCCTTATGTGTATTTAAATGAACAGCGACATACTAAATATGAACTCTTTAAATAAAAGTCTGAACAATGTGATTTCTATATTTAGCATGCTAGTAGTCCCATGCCAAGATTCAGTCTTTGGAATATTTGCTGCATACGTACCACATGCATGTTACTACAAGAAGTAACAAATATGTAACATCTGGCATTTTTGTCTACCAGTCAGTCTTGAAACATGAAAAGTAAATGAGGTATTTTTGCACAAACTAAAAATGTACAATGCCTAAATGTACATCCAGGCTCAGCTTAGGAAAAGGTCTAATTGCTAAAACAGACCATTCTGCCATATCACAAGGCTTTTTTGAAAGCACTGAACCCCAGCTAACGTTTCAGCCACATCTGATTGATCTGTTCTCTGGCTTTTATAAAAGTGGACTTCACTTCTCTTTGCTCACAGGGAACTGAAATCTCTCTCTTCTGAAAGGTCTGTTCAACAGTTCCAGTATTCATATTACCAGAATTCAATTAGATTAGTTGCCAACAAATATTGTTCTATTCAAAGAGGAAAGAACAAACATATATTAAAGTAGTTTTTATTTTATTTTTTTAATTAGATTTTATGCCAGTGTCTTTTGTATGACAACCTGGAAAATATCTTGCTCTGAGCTTTTAATTTTTCTCATCCATAGGATGGAGAAGGTACAGATGCTGTCAGCAGCGAGAGAGGAATATATATCAGGCAGAAGAATCTGATTCTGGAAAAGCTGTGTTCAAAAGGTAAACACAGGAGAGTTCTAAAGCAGCACAGACAGAACATCGATCACCAGGCCTCAAACAGAGAGCTGATGAAGACAATTAATCTGTAATTATATTTTAAAAATGTAGGTAACAAGAGGATAAGAAATTACTGAAAATAGAAAAGCAATTAACTGAGTCCAAGCAGACCTTATAACAAGATAATCAGATGCTTAAACTTACACCTCCTAAGTTATAGCACTGATCACTGCATAATGGAATGTGGACCTAAAGCTTGTTTTCCAATGATTTTTAATTTTTTTTAATCTAATCACACAGGCTTTATTATCAATACTGTATATTTGGAGCTAATTAAAAAAACTCTGTGTGATTTCTTGCCGGATACAAATCATATGCCTTGAATAAGGATTAGCTGGATAACTCACAAGTCCCCTAGGGAAAATATGTTGTACAGACTACTCCTCATAAGTGGGGATTAATATCAAATCCCACAGGAAGTCATGCACTGCAGTGTTTGTTTTCATTTCGTTTTATATTTACTGGCAGTTTAGACTGTTCTTTCAGCTTGTGTTCAACAGACATTGCAGCAAAACAGATTTTTCAGCACAAGTAACATCATTCCTCACATTTTGGCCACCTGAAGGTATTTCCTAGATAAAGTTGTTGTCCAGTGGGTCTTACAAAATTGAATATGCTGTGAACTCAGATTGACTGCATGGAATGTGCTCTCTTTTAGATTTTACTGTTCTAACTTTTCCAAGCTTAATATGGTATTGACATGGCAGTTGCTATCAGTGCTCACCACTCATTAATCTTAGGGCTGATGTTCTCACCTTCGAGCAGTTTTACTCAACTTTTACTATTGTTAATCCTGGATTTATTATTTTCCCTGTATCTGGAGAGTCCCTAGCTCCTTAGCTTATATCTTAGTTTATGTCATTTCTGGGCCAGCTCCGATATCTTTTTCTATTTTTCTCACACTTTCAGGGCTCAGTTCTTCCCTGTCTCATCATTCTCTGCTTTGAGATTGTGAAGCAGCTTCTCGCTGATACAACTGAGAAAAGGAAAGAATTACATGCAAAACAGACTTCCATACATCCTAGCCCTGATAATACAAAATCATTTTCCTCTTTATACCATCCAAACCAGAGGAATTTTGTGAGCTCTCAGATCCAGCATTCCACAAAAGCTAATTTTAGATACTTTTTTTCACTGGCACAAAACCAAACAAATCCAACACAGGCAGTATCTACTAACAGTTTCCTTTTACCTCTTCCTTCAAAACTTGATGGGTATGACCTGCACCACCATGATCCAACTTCAGCCACCCCAGCTTTGACTGTGAAGGGAGGAAGGGTGCAGACTATTGACCAGTGGGTCTTACAAAATTAAATATGGTGTGAACACTAATATACACCAATGCTATGACATTGTATACACCACCCATGTTTATTCATTTATTTATCATCTGAATACCTTTAGGTTTACTCTTGCCATCTTTTCAAACTATCTACATATTAAGCAAATTTTCCTTCTCAATGAATTTTCTTGCTCTTCATTACTGAACAGTTGCTTCTATCACCACATTGCACAGGGATCTCTTGCTGCACTCTCCCTATATGTTACAATTCAGCCTTTCCAGAAAAAAATATTATCAAGGCATAGCCTAAATTGAAAGACTTGTGATTGATAAATGGTGGTGTGTCAACACACGGAAAAATGTCCTTGTATTGTAAACAGAAGTCTAGCTGTTTATGCACTACTTCCGAAACAGGTAAAAAGCCCCTACTGTGAAAGCTGAATTTTAGGACATGGTGGTTCATCTCTGCTAACTTAATCTGGATAGATTAGGAGATAGACAAAGGAGAGTGAAGGCAGTGAGAGACTCCTGACCACACAAATATGGCTTTTAGAATTTGCACTGCAGTTGCCAGCACAAGCTAAACCTCACATTGCATTGCAAGTATGAAACTGAGAATCACAGAAGGGTTTGTATTGGGAGGAACCTTTGAGATCATCTGGGTCCAGGCCCCTGCCATAGGTAGGGACACCTTCCACCAGACCAGGCTGCTCAGAGCTCCATCCAGCCTTGTCTTGAACACTGCCAGGGATGGAGAGCATGGTAGAAACCTTAGCAAAATTCCTGTTCAGCACAACTTCCTTGCACTGTTCTTCCTTCCATGATTATTTGAAAATCTGTGTAACATTTTATTTAGTTGTTTATCTTTTATTAGAAGTGTTTTTACTTCATAGAACAAGAAATAATCCTTATGGCCACCAGAGTCAGTCATTTCTAAGCCTTCCTCACAAACGTAGCAAATATCCATCAATTCACTTGCATTAACCAAATTTAAGGGAATAAAAGAGGGAGGCAAAGAGGATGCAAAAGAAAGAGTGCATGTGCCTAGGCAGTGGTTTGCATCTAAAATACTAGATGTCAGCTCTGAGAATCAACCTTGGCATCACAGCAAAGCCACAGGTAGAGAAATCTCCTTGCAGGTTTGAAGTGGGAGCTGGATTTTTAGTCGGGATTTTTTTCCACAGTTGGATTTTCCAGAAGAAATTTTAACCCTTAGGCATTAGAAAAAAAAATGGATACCGGGTTGAGAAAACATATTCATTCATCATTGTCAGAATATCTTGTTTTGATCCCATAAAGACAGGTAACAATATTCAAGCCTTGAAATTGTTTATGAAGTAATCAGCATTTAATTTGTTCTGTTCAGAATTTAATTATACACCATGTGCCTTCCTGAGAGGACACTACCAGAAGTATAGCTGTCAAATGGAAATTAATTTGCTAGTAGATGACCACATACTTCATGAATTATACATGAAACTTTGTCTCGCAGTGACTGTTGCTAAAAGACTCTTTCATCACTCTTATGTTTAAACAAACCACAATGGTTTTTAAATAAGTCTGATCAGCAGTAAGGAGATTATGATAAAGTGCTAAGAATGACTTCCAAAATAGTGTTTCAGGCACATTTCATATTGATGTGTTTCACTGCAATTTGGGTCATGTTCCTCTGCTCTTAGTTGTTAGCAGAATGATGGGCAGACCATTGCATTCGCTTTCAAATATTACATTGATAGCTGGATTTACATTTCTTTTTAAGACTCAGCTTTAGCAAACACGCCTTAGATTTCAGACATAATTCTGTTATTCAAATGGGAGAAGAGTTTGATAGCTATGCTAATCACTTTTATCTGAGAAAACATAACTAATAGCTTGGTTTACATTTGCCTGCATTTATGAGCATAATTTTAGCACATAATTTTATTGCACCATAAAACATAATACTGCATTAGCCTGCTCTTAAAAAAAGTTACCTTAGAGTGATTTGTACTTAAACCTTCACCCTACATTTAAATAACAGTATCATTTTAAAATTTTGACCTTTTAAAATCAATTTTAAAAACTTAAACCTGTATAACAATTTAACCTACCAGGCTATTATCCGTAGCTATAATGCTCAGTGAATGTTTTTAAGGTAGTCATAGCCACCTTGATCATAGGACTGCTTTGATTCAGTTATTCTCATGTATAAATTGGACTGAATTAAGATAATTTGCTCTTAACATTGCATCAAAAGGATCTCTTAAAATTCTCCATTGCTGTATACATTAACAAAGCACACAGAAGAAAAGATAGACGATCCACATAATTTTTAAAAAAAAAAAAAATTATTTAGTGCTTTCAGCGTTGGAAACTGAATAGGAAATAATGCTTTATCTTTTAAAAGGGCCAGTTATTGCTTTCTGTGGGACATAAACATAAAGAAAGTAAGCTCAAAGAGCCCCATTTTGTAGCATTGTGCTTAACACTTCCTCTTGGAATAGTCATGGCTAATAATGATATGGGAACTATTTTCCAGAACACAACTATGCCAGTTGACACACAGTAATGATCTTATTAGCAGTAATATGTTGTATATGTGTAGCCATTTCCTCTCAGAATCTGGAAATATATTTTCAAATTTAACCTGACCATTCCCTTGAAGGCAAAAAAACCCATGTGCAGAAATGCTGGACTCCCTGTGACACCAAGAAATTATCTAGGGCAGAACCTGGATTCTTATCCAGATCTCATTTGCAGTCAAAGGTTTGTTCTAAGAAAGGTTTTATTAAAGAGTCAACAATTAGTCCTGTAATTTCATGCAGCACAAGATGGATTTTATCCTTCACCAAATCTCATGTCCCCCACAATGGCTTTTCTTCTGCAGAAAAAGTCTTAGCAAATTAATATATCTGTTCTACAGATATCTGGAAGGTTAATCTTAACTTTATGAGCAAGCCCACATACTCTGCATCTTAGAGGTAAACCCAAGCATATCAATGGAATGTACTATCTCCTCTAGTACTGATGAAAAAAAAATTGTTTTGAAAACCTTTGCTTGCTGACTGCAAATTACATTATAGTACTAAGTATTTTTATTACTTTCTTCAATAAGGGTTTATTATTTGTTCCTTGATTTTACAGGTTCTTGGTGTTCATGGTATACTTCATTTGACATATTGCACTAACTAAAATACTGTTATTATACTAATATTATACTAATATAATGCCGACAGGGCTCAGTTATTGAGTTGGTCCATGACATTTTCAGATGTTTGCCAGATTGGTGCATTGGGAAATATGAATGCCAAGATGACCACTGACCGGAACGTTTTTACATTGTACCATAGTACTGTAAATTCACAGTTAAGACAAGAGGGAAAATATGGACACATTATTTTAGTTTAAGAATAAGGTCTTCTCCCAAGCTGAATCATAAAACACTAACAATTTCTAACCCAGAAAATACAAACTAGAGATTGAAAAAAATACATTTACATTAATTTTCAGTTAATTTCACTACACAACATGGCCAAATCTCAATTTTAGGTAACTCTTCACTGCTTTTGAAGAGAGATTCTGTGGTCTAGCTGTAGATGTACAAAAGGAAAATTCCTAAACTCCGCTAATGGTCAATCCCACACTACTATGGAATATTTCCCACATTAGTGAAATATGCTCCTGCCTCTGTCAGCTGCAGAGTTCAGTTGAACTAGTTATCTAACTTAATTCATAATAAATAAAATGACCAATCTTTCCCTTTGAAAAGGCAATTTCTTGGTGACATCATTACGCAAGAATCCTTTCTCCTATTTTTTAAGAACATATAGTTCTTATCTTCACATTTCTGAAAAAATGAAACCCTGAAAACACCAACTCACCAGCATAGAAAGAAGAAAGCATGCAAGAAGGAATGCAAGAAATTCATCTAAATAAAAATGCTTAATTCTAAGTTCATGCTTTGACTTCTGTTTTTTGCATCAAAATACTAAATCTGATTTCAAATCTATTGCTGCTAATAATGTCAAAGCTGTGCAAAGGAAGTGAAGAATAGCCCTGAATATGACAGCAAAGGATAAAAGGTGTTGAAAAGTAAGGCAGGAAATGGATATTTTCAGAAGTGCAGAGCTGAAAGAAATAAGGAGCTCATGATAGGGAACAGTAATTTTTAAATTAATATGGATGTAGGTGGTATAAAAAGTTCCTTCTGATTCTTTATTTTCCCTCTTACACTTATAGGAAGGAAAGAGAAATAATAGATATATCTATTAAAAAATAGACATAATCATTCTCTTCAGTACAACATTTACAGAGCAGAATTCTCAGAGCTGCTGGATTACAGAACCATTGGCTTTTTCAAAATATTCACAATTCTAGGTCTAAATTGGTCATTGTTAATTGAGACATTTTCAATTTTTAGTACTAATGCTGGAACCCATATTTAAAAAGCAAGCCAGAACCAACTTGACTGAACTATTTCTACAAGTATGAAAACCAAGTTCTTTTATTTATTTATCAATCATATAAATGGTTTTAAATTGAGAGTATTGGTGGCACCAATCAGCACTGAAACTACGGGGGCTTGGGGTGGGGCAGAAATCTCTACATTTTACATGAGGGAAATCATTACCTGGGAAACACAGCAATAGTTGCCACTTTTATAGTCTCCCTGTGTGGCTCCTGGAAAACTTTTTTACAAACCAAAGACTTCAAATTTCTAGATCTGAGTCTCAACACTGTTCTCAGTGGACATTATGTATCCATCACACTCAAATAGGTTTAATATATGAACTTTTAATGGGCCAACACTTTACCAAATTGAGAATCATAAGCATAAAAAATTAACATATGTATTTTAAACTGGTATTTGGAGATGTCAAATGTCAATGCCCAAAATAATTAGAGCTTCACATTCATATTCACCTGAGAAAATAAAACTATTCTAATCTATGAACATGAAAGATGTGGCATGAAAGTAAAAAGATGAGCCGTAAGACTACAGGGGGTCTGCATCAGATTTGTAAGCAAAGCTTGAACTAAAGCAAAGATGTCAGCAACACATTCACCCTGGGGAAGTGCATTTGCTCATTTAATTTTTTTCCCCAAATTATGTCTCAGGTTCATTTTTTGTGTAGCATTTTTGTCACTTAAAATATCCAGACTGCGTAAGGTAACAACAACAGCATGTTTTCTGTCCCTCTGACTTTTTTCTAGATGAAAATTTTCAGAAACTCTCAAATTCAAAATGTGAGCCTTGCAGGACCTTCAGCACAACAGGATAATATAATATTGACAGGATAATCTCTGGGTAAGTATCTGCTCATTTAGCAGTTAATAGTTCATCCATTTCTGTAAGAACTAAGCTCATGTCTAGAGGATGAAAAATCCTTTTGATAAAACTGAACAGCAGCTGGAGTATAACAAGAAAGCAAGGAAATTAGAGAAAAGGGAAATTTGGAAAGCCATTTTGTCCATGATGGGCCATCTAATTATTTCCTAAATGGGAAAATGCTTTTGCCTTACCTGGTTGGCCACTGTGCACGTTCAGCATGAAAAATGCCTCCTGACATCTGTTCTGAATTTTCATCTTCTTTCCATGTATGCTCCTTTGTCCTGTCATCTATGTCAACTTGCAAACAACAACATGAAATGACAGGTTCTAATCACTTCAATATTGAAAATTGTCCTTTTTTTCCCTTTTTTTTCTTTTTAAGAAAAGGTTTCTATAGCATACTGTTTCCTCTCTCCCAGTTAAGTGTCTTCTAATTGCTATCATGTCACAAAGTTCAATAACACAGAACCAAACAGAGGTTTCTAACAGAAAATATGGGTTGCAAGACACAAAGACTGAAATTCAGGTTTTCAAAGGGGAAATTGGGCTCACTGGAAACACTGCTTAGCCTCCCTTTTCCACCAGACAAAACACTTTCTAGCATCAATGCTCATTTGTGGATCGGTCTTGCATTTCTAAAGTGCTCATTACTACTATTACTACTACTACTATCTCTCCTCCAGCACAGCCACAAATAAACTACACAGTCTGAAAAGAGGTTGGAGTTGCAAGGTATCCTCAGAATAGTCTCAAGAGCTGAAATCTTTCTGCTTTAACATCACATTAACATGAGCAGCTTCAAAATCCTCAGAGCTTCACTGTAGGACACTCATGCCTAGTGTGGTTCACATCCCTGCAAGGAGATTGAGACTGGGAGAAGGTAACAAGCACAAGGATTGCTACTGGAATTTTAAAATAAGTAGGATTCCCAACGTTGGTCATTTTTGTGCCAAGGAAATAAGGTTGCAGGTTTGCCAATCAGCCCCAGATTTAAATGCAGGTATCTCAAAGTAAAGTTTTACCAAGGAGCTGAGGATAAAACCGCTGTAGTTTGAATAAATCAGGATTTGGTTCCAACCTTTTATTTTTCCTTCTCACAGTAAAGTTAATCTCAAAATTAGACCAGGTGACTACTACCAATTGCAAATACAGTAATTTCACGATTATAAGCCGCACCTGAATATAAGCCGCACTTC
>VRYO01001269.1:35232004-35255330 GCA_009812075.1 Sialia sialis | reverse complement strand
GGATTATAAGGCGCACTTCTGGGTTTTGATCAAAATTTTAGTCAAAAGGGTGCGCCTTATAGTCGTGAAATTACTGTAACTTTAAAACCTTCTAAATGTCTTGACAGTGCACTTGGCTAAAATTTTATTTTGCATGCAGCAATAGTTTGTTTTTGGATTTTTTGCAGTTTCAAATCCATGGATTGGGCTCCACCAAGAAATTATCACATCAAAATGAATGCTACTGTGCAAGTAGCAAATGACATTTGTCAGAATTCAGGAAATGAATTCAGATAATCAGGTTGTGACCCACAAGTCCAGTGAGGGAGGCTGTGTCCAGAGCAGCTCCATTTATGGAGCCAATGACACATGGTCCCTTGTCAGTGGAGTGACAGCTGGAAAAGTCTTTGGCAACCAAGCTTTTAAAGACACCAGAGCAAATTCTATGCAATGGTCCATGAAGCTATCCATTTTTACTACAAGAGCAAAACATATGCAAAGTGCCTTTGAGGCACCAGCCAGAGGAAGAAAATAAAACAAATTAAAACAGCAAGTCTTGGGCTCGCACTGTTGGCCTTTTCACACTTCATATAAAAGATACTGAGGTACTCCAGGAGGCAACAGATAGCTCTGTAACAAAGGTAAAGGATCTGCTGATACACCAGAATCAGAGGCAAACTTTCCATAATTTCCATGCTGGCAATCTAAGAACAGAAAATGACTAATGGGTAGCCTAGTAAGCAGGTTAATTTTCTCATGATACACCAGGAATAATGCATCTGGACCAAGAATAGAGACTGCCCCACAAATGGGCAGCAGGAATACGTTGGGACGCGAACCCAGGGCTAGGCATCTTTGTGGATTTCGTGCTTGAATTTTCTATCCCTAGCAGCTAAGGCACAGCGGACAGGAATTCACGTGTGCCCAGAAAGCTCTGGGGATGCTTCCTTCCCTTTGCCTCTCCCTCAGCACTCAGGGACAGGGATGTAGAGCAGAGGAAATCAGCCTTGGCACCCACTCAGTTTTGTCCCCTGTGAATATCCTTCAGTGACAGAGTAGTAGCCAAAATAAATGGAACTTGTTTTTTATGCACCTTGGGGTACCAAAACAGAGCAAAGACAGACTGTTGATATATCTGCCTCACGAAGAAAGATGGAAAATTCAACTGATTCTGTCCAATTTCATATTAACATTGTTGTCTTCCCCTAAATATTTGTGGGTACCAGCATAGAAGTCTCAGAGATCTGTAGATGCTCCAAAGATGCTTAAATACTGTGTTTCTCATTTTCCAGCCACCTGGTGCCATTCACAAGTATGCTAAAAGCCCTTGAAATGAGACCTGCAGCTTTAATTCTGTCAGCGTTCTACTCTGAATACTAGACATATTCAATTTTAGTTCAACCTTTGTTAAATTCATTTCCATTTCATTATTCCCTAGCTATTTTGCTTTTTTCTCCTATTAAGCAGGTTCCTTCTTGTTGTTATTACTTCCAATTTGATAACTCTTGTTACAATTTCATCGTTACTACAGCTTGGTTAAAATAGAGTATATTCATACAGGGAAATAGATATGTGAAGTCAGTACATTAATCCTATGATTTGCATTGTATCTTATGCCATTGTTAAATTATTTAATAAACAAAGATCCTCTGTTCTTCACCTTTGTTGAAAACTGAAAACCTTTTGTATGTCATCCACAGCCTCCTCTCACAAAAGTTTTCCAGCGCACATTTACAAAGTGTGATATGCCATCTTGTGTTCCAATAGAGAGGATTAGTAGAACCAGCTATGTTGTATTTCATTACAGAGTTGAAAACCTCAGAGGACTCATCTGTTAAAAAGTTTATCTTGTAAGTAAATCCCACAAAGAGTACCAAGGAAAGAAATACCAGGTCATGCTAAAATGTTTGGTAACTGACTAAAAAAGAATACAAATACTTGATGGTAAAACTCCCTGAAATCTAGGAAAGTAACTCCTTTCACAAAAGAGAAGATCTGATTCCTCTATTTTGAGGATCTTCTTTAAAAAGAAGCCTGTTCTTAACTGAGAATAATGTCCAGAGGCATTGGCCTCTGGACAAGCAAAACAGAAAATGCAGAAATTGTTAAATATGTGGATTTATATAATGAAGATTTGAAGTCAGAAATCAAAGATGGGCATGCTTTTCTTCAAAGACGTAGAGTATGGACCAGGAAAAAAATAGCAAACACCAAGCCAAAAAGAGTGTGATGTTATCAAGCTGTCTAAGGTTTGTAGGATTTTCCATGGAACAGGATTGAATGCCAAGACAAGTATTTCGTAAAACAATCTATGTTAACGCTCAAGCTGAACTAAAAATCCAGTAAATAAACTGGTGAAAAAGGAAAGGGATTTGGCTGGGCAGTAACTCTACTGCCCTACTAGTAAAACAGAAATAACAATATCTCACCAAGAAAAAGAAAAATCTTAATTCGAGTGGATATTTTGATAGTTTGCTGCTACACTTTAAAGTTGTCAGGCTAAATTGCTGGGAGATGGTGTCCTGTTCAAAAGGAATCAATGTTCCACCATGACCAAATATCTAAACCCTCTGGTAATATACTGGGTTTGCTGTTTCAAGGGATGTTGAACTGAATTCCCATAAACTGGACTGGAATAAATAATATGATCTGGTCTGATTCATGACTCCAGAATAGGCTCTGCTTGGAAGACAGCACAGGAATAACAGGGCTCAGTTCTCAGGCTGGTGAAAGGCTGTTCTGGTTGACAGCTTATGTTAACAGCTTCTGTGCTGGGAGTCTGGCAAAAGGCTTCAGGGAAACTGTCTGTTTGCTTTCATTCATATTTTATACATGTTACATATACACACAGAGAGCACTGCACGTATCAGCCTGTAATTTTCTGTCACAATCATGGCCATCACACTGTATATGAAGTAGCCATGGCTAAGAAGGGATATTTCAGATCTCATTTAATAGTCTCCATTCTCATGCTCTGGCAAGGACATCTGAGGAACATTACCTTACCATGTTCAGCAGTGTTCCCTCTCATACAGCAGATACCACTTCCAGTGCAAATACATGTGCTTACAAGTTTAATGTTAGCTGTCAGTAGGTACTCAAGCATGAAAAGTTAACATTTGCTTTCTATCAGGATTCACGTGACCAGAGCTCAGTGGCTTGAGTGTTGGAGAAAAGCAAGCACAGAAGGTCCTTGACACCAGAGTAATAAAGCTTTTTAAATTAAAATAAAGCTTTACAGATGTTTTGGCATCTCCCCAGTATAATTTAAAGAAAATAACAACAAAACCAAGCAAGAAGGCAGGTAGTTAACCAATTAGGAATGCTTTTCATTTGCACATCAGTTTAAGGCATACTCATCTGGTAGCTGACTGAAAGCCAGGGACAGCTGATGTTGCACACTGGGACAATGTGGACATTGCTCAGTAGCAGACATGCTATAAAATGCAGAAAGATACAAGGCTGGTTCTGTACTTCTTTGCAACAGCAGAATTGTAGGAATATGTGAAAAACTGGGTGATCCCACCAGGATTTAAAAGTTCACATACATACCCAATATAAGATCCAATCAAATGTTTAAGCCACAGAAACCCAAAATCCCCATGTTAAACCAGCTTTCTTTTTCAGTAACTCTGAATTTTTTCATATTGAAAACTACCCCAAAAATGTGTTCCCTTCACAGACAAAGTAGAAGTTTTCAACATGCTGAAAATTCAACAATTAGAGATTCAATGCCAGTCAAGGTTAGACTGGCAGCTAAACGAAAAATGCAGGACTGTGAGCTGGCTATTAGTCCTCAAGTAAAAGTCTGAGAAGTTACAGTGAGCAGTTACTTTACATTAGTTCAGTAGTGGTAGTGGAAAAAAAAAAAAAAAAAAGGTTAGGAATGTTGGAGCTGAAAAGCTAATGGTCAATACCTCAAAGACAAATGGCAGGTGGGTGCAAGGGACACTCCTCAGGGGCTACTGTGATGTTCAGCATCCTCATCAGTCTCGAACACACACACAGAGTGTGTCATCAGCCTCACAGGTGGCACCTCACTGTGGGAGCAGCTAGAAGGCAGGGGAAGTCATCCTTGCCATTCAGGGACACAACAAAAGCCTGAAGGAATGGGCCATCTTGAGCCCCATGAAGTTGGAAGATCTCGTGCAAAAACACAGCCTAGGAAATGTCTGTCTTAGAAATCAGCTCTGGAAAGGGCTTAGGGGTCAATTTCACAGACTGGTCTGCATCAGCAAGGGTATAGCCAGCAGGGAAAGGGAAGGCATTCACACTTCAGAGGCTACACCTGGAGCACTGTGTCCTGCTGTTGAGAACTGGAACAGTCATCCAGAGTGCCTGTGGAATCTTTATCCCAGGAAATTTTGACAAATCAGATGGAGAATGTCCTGAATACTCTGATCTAACTTTGAGCTCAGTCCAGCCTTCAGCAGGAGGCTAGTTTGGATAGATTCAGGTGTCCCTTCCAAATGAACTTCTGCAATTACATGCAAAGATGAGTGACAATGTTACAAATATTATTACTCCACCATTACTAATTCATTTACTTATTCCTCATCGTAATGAGCCATTTGCCTCAGTCTCAAAAGAAGGTGTTTATTTTAGAACTAAAAATGTTTCCTTCCATATATAAAGTGACAATATTAGAACTTTGAGCTTGACATAGTGCTTACAAGATAGTATGAGGTTCATCACCATGAGTGGCATGAAAAAAGCAGATAGGTATAATTTGTTCACTGTTTCCTAATACAAGTATGAGAAACTACCAAAAAAAAAAAAAGCTAGGAAAAGTAGGTTAGCACAGTTGAGTGAAGGGTAGATAGTTAAACCATCAGCATTAATCAATCCTGTCATTCTTATGATAATATCCTACAAGGTCCCTAACCCTGTCCTGTCCATACAAACGCAGATCTGTAACTTTTGAGTTTCAGTCATCTCTTAAAAGAATTAACTTTGTGGAACGTTCAAGTAGTGCATACACATGCATGGCAGCTGGATAACTCACAAAGAATCTGAGGCACAAGCAGCATTTTCATTCCATGTTCTATGATATCAGACCATATACTTTATTGATATAAATATTTTTATACAGCAGAAATATGTAGGAAATGTCGAACAGCAGAAGGTGTAGCCACATGAATAAGCTTGGTAGAGATATCTATCTGAGCACAATTTAGATCAATAAACCCACCACTGCCTAACACACCACCACAGCAGGAAAAATCACAACAAAGGGTGTACCCTACAAACCTTTTAGATAATCAGATGATTAACACATGAGCAAGTCAAAATGATCACACTGAGTACTGGACCTATGCAAGAACAAAGCTCATGTCAGTTGTGTTGATCTACAACAATTACTGCTTTTATTTCACATCATAATGTGATCAGGTGAGGTTGATTGTTTTAGATAAATAGGCCTATCATCAACTTAAGGTGCACTAATTAACTCAGTTTTGTCTGTTCCAAAACTCTATTAATAATCAGTACCAACGATTTGGATGGAGCTCTGAACAGCCTGGTCTAGTGGAAGGTGTCCCAGTCCACGACAAGGGATTGGAAGGAGATGATGTTTAAAGCCTCTTTCAACCCAAACAATTCTCTTTCAACTCAAACAATTTGTGAAAAAGAAAGGACAGAAAAAAAAAAAAAAAAGAGAAGAAAAAAGAAAACACAAAAAAACATACCTAAAAGGAACAAAAGAATGTACCTAAAATAGGCCATTTTCAATTTAAGCATCTTAAATCTCACCCTTAAACCATCCCAGAAATTCAGACAATGAGGATTTAGAGTCTCACCCATTAAAAAAAAGTTTAAATGAGAGGTGCAAAATCATGCCACGATTGTTTTATACATGAGTTAGGGAGGCAATGCTTGCACTTTGCAGGAAGAAAAAAAAAAAAAAGGTATTAAAAACTTGTCCAGATGCTCACTGTTCTGCTTTAAGTGAGCAAAAGCTGCTACTGAGAATCAATCTTAAGCCTGGAAACACCTTTATCTGTTAAAGTACTGACAACATAGACACAGTTGAGAGTTAAACAGGGATTTATTTCTTTGCTGTTGTCATATGGTAGCTATGGTTCCAGCACTTACTTTTCAAGCACTCATGAGCCAGAGAATTACAACAGAAAAATAAATACTTTCTCCAACTTGAGACCAAGCTCTGTCTTTGGATGCTGTGTCTTTCAGCATTTCTGGACATATGTATTCCAAACTAGACAGTTATGCTTGTCTGAAAAGAAGCTTTTTGCACTGAAAAGTTTTTAAATACTTTTGTCTCGGAAAAAAAAAAAACCAGCTAACACAGTTCTGGCATGAAGTAAGGCCCTTGGCAACAGACAAGCCCATAGACTGCTCTACTATCTGTTAGCATTTCCAAAGAGAAGTCAGCAGCCTACTTAAGCTACTGAGATTTCTACAGGCACAATAGTATTTTCTTCCCAAATCTTCCAAGAGGAATTCACAACCCAGGACAGACACAGAAATTTATGGCTCTCAAAAAAGACTACCTCTTTCTTTTATTTTTTTATTTTCCTTTTGTCTTTTAAACTGCCTGTGCAGACATGTGCAAGAACTCATTTCCCCTCTATCAAACCTGTGTGCTGTCTCAGATTTTAGTAAATCAAGAAAGGTTTGGCTTAATGGGAATAACAGCATAACTTCTGAGCTAGATATTAACTGAATAAGGTGTAATAAGCTGTAAACATTCCTGAAAAAAATACATATGAGAAGCAAATGGCAAGAATTTCTGTTTACTGCATGTTTCTTGGTTTGGCTTCCACCCTAGTTCAGGCAACAGAGCTGCAATGGCCTTGTGTAGTCAACTCTGCTTCTGCAATGCCAATTTAGTCTCCAGGTTATCACATAGGAGAAATAAACCACAATGAAATAAAACACTATGTAAAACCCTCTGCTCTCTTCTTGAACTTTCTAAGACGTGCTAGAAAAGACTCTGTTGCATCTTTATCAAAATTGCAGTGAGAGAGATGGCTACAGTAAACAGGAATCTTTGCTTTTGTTGTCATTGTTCTGTGTCTTTTTGCACAGTACAGGGCCCTGTGTGACTTCTACTGGTTCACATCTGGGCTTGCTGCTCTTTTTCCTAGCCTACAGCTGCTACTTCTTCTTTTTTACTTTTTTTCCCTCTGATCTTAATTGTGACTCTGAGCAGTTCATGGCATGCCCAGCCAGGGCTGCAATTTCTGACAATCATTAAAAAAATTGAAAGTGGACAAATGTGTGTTTGTTGTGATCCCAGCATAAATGGGAGTAGGAAGAGATAGCAACCAGCCATGCAATGCTACAGAAACTAGAGGAATTTAGAGCTAGAAGCCAAATTCATGCCACATGTCCTTTGTCCAAAAAGGAAGTGGTGGTCCCTGGATGGACCAGGGCCAAGCCATGCCCAGAATGTAGATTTCAGAGAGCTGGAGTGCAGCTGCCTAGTTCAGTAGAGAACAGTTTCAAACTGGAAAAAGAGAAGGAGAACTGGGCTAGCAGTTACTGCAAAGCAGTTTAGAGGAGCAAATGTAATTAGTTGTAAATCTGGCTGAAATACAGGGATAAAATGTCTCTGTGTTTGCAAAGAATGCCACAAGATCCTCAAGGACAGCCCCAATGGGGGCCATGAGTTTGTCACCACATGGAAATGCAGAAAAGAAATTCACACATCATTACTTGCAGCCACAAAATGCAGTGATTTAGATGAGAAAATATTTACCTGGAAAACTAATAGCAACACACAAAAGCATAGGTGTGTTTTCTTACACTAAATTTTTAAATTTTTTGAAGAGTTGGTTCATCATTGTATCAGTGGTCAAGGTTAAAATCTTACCTCTTCCCCAGGTCGTCTTTCCTTATGCTTTGCATTTCAAAGTTGTTGACACAATATTCTGCACAGAGGTTGGAAATCACAGAACCATGTTTTTTGCGTTTTCATAAGAACATGAAACAGCTTTACCATAAAGGTTACTTTTTATCTGTCTGCTACACTGCAGAAGAGGTAATGAGGACCGTCAAAAAAAAAATCTGATTTCCCCCTTTCTCAATAATGATTTGTTACATATCCTTTTCCAGCATGAAATAATTCTGTGAAAAATAAGGCGGGCATGAATCTTATTTGGGTTACAGAAAGGTCTGAATCATTTATAACTGAATTAATTGCTAGAAAGGCTTATGATCAGCCAATTAGTAATATTTGTATTTGGATCTGCCAGTTGGCCCAGAACTGAAAACGAGTATTAGTTTTGACATAAAGACTGCAGTGTTCACAGATAAAAAAAACATTCAATCAAAATCAAGAATATCCTTGAGAATTACTGTCTTGAATGGAACATGCCTGATAACTGGCCAGATAATTCTACTAACCAAAATTGCCATTATTCAACAACTACTGATTCAAAAACTGAATCTGCATTCCTCATACAACATCCTGAACTCCTGATTCTTTTTTTGTCCTACAAAGTCCTGAAAAAGTAGGAGGAAAAAATGGTGTCACACATGTCACACATAGGGGCTGTTAATTTGTGTCCACTACATTTCCACCTTAGAGGACTTGGTTTTCCCCACTTGATGTTCCACTTTCCCACAAGCAGTAAACAAATTTCAAACTAATTCCGATTATCTTGAGAACTGTGGGTAAATGAAAATGCAAATGACCAGGTGCCAAAAGCAACACCTCTGGTGTCCCTCAGAAGCATCCTGTCAAAAACTGGTAAGGTTTCCTGATGGAAACGGGCTGGGATGTGCCTGCAATGTGTGGCTTCCAGGGGAACAATGTCACTGCTCTTTTTCTTCCCTCCACGTCCTCTTCTCCAGCAGAATCTAGCCCTGCAGAACTTGGGACCAGAGGAAATTCTACCATTTCTGGAAAAGGAAGGTAATTCTGAGCTGCTTCTCTGGCTGAGCAAAGACTGGTCCCTGGGAACCCTGTATTTCCTTTGACCATCCTAGTCTGACATGGCTCAGCCCAAAATTAAATATGAGAAGAGCAATAAAATCAAAGGGAAAGAATAAGCATTGTCACAAGAGTTCTGCACAGTCAGAAATGTGCACGTCAGGTAAGCATCTCTTGCAAGTTATTGTTGTAGCTCCTGGTAAGAATGTGAATTTTGGGAGTTATGACAATTTCTAAATTTCTCACTTAATAAAAAATAATTGCATAATACACCAAGGCACAGTTCTGGGCTGTTCTGTGGCACTCACACTCATGGACTATGTGCTTTTGCTCTTTCTTGAATGATTTTTAACAGTTAGCGGTATTTTAAATGTTTTCTATGTTCATTACTACAGACTCTGCTCTCTTTTAGGTTACAAATTTCAGGAGAAGTTACATAGCCAAAGGTTTTTTTCAGAATTTCAAAGTAATATATTTTGCCCATGAAGAATGCATTCATATTTTACTGAAGCAAGTTACAATAAAATTCTATATAATTAGAGCATAACCTATAATGTGTTTGTATCCGAGAGAAATTCTGGAAAACGAAGACAGTAGAACATTGTGTAATGCTTAGAGGAGTATTTGAAATCTTTTAAGTTAAGGATCATTTAAAACAGATTTTATTTAAGGATTTTCCTTTTTTTATTACATATTAAGGTCTCTAAGAGCATAACTTCCATAAATAGTCAAGAATAAACTACATTCAGACCTACATATAAGCACATTTCTTGGCACAGACAAATGAAATCTGTGATTGCTGACATCTCTTTGAAGGAAGATTTTCTCTTTTTTTTTTTTTTTCATCCCAGCCCTTGTTTTATTTATATGGCTCTGCACACTTTTTTATTTTTAATTATCCTAAGGAAAAGAAGGGGTGGAGGGAAACAGATCTTTGTTTTCCAGCAGAGACAGTGAAATGCATTCCAAAGCTGCTTTTGTTTTTAATTTACAGAAGCCCTCATGTCTAATCTACTAAGCCAACAAATAATCTGTTTGCCAGGTTTTACATGAGAGTCGTGAAAAGTGCATGCAGTTGCTGACTTTATTCTTTTTTAGGATACAGATTCATTCTCTGCCATAAACTTGAAAAGATCCTTTTGGAGAACTTTCCACAATGAATTTATTTTTAACTATGCATTTTGTTTCTCAGGAGGTATTTCATTTTTACCCACTTACTCCAGTACCTTTAGCTGTATTTCTTAATAACAACTAAATTATCTGAAAGATAAAATAGCAAACTCTGTGCCCTTGTTCATGAAAGCAGCTGTTTAAAAGCAAAAAAACTCTGAATATTAAGAAATATGCTCTTGTCTAAAAAAAAAAGGCACAGAAAAGGTGACCACTCCCACATATTTCCATACATACTAAAAAAAGATACAGTAATTTCACAACTATAAGGTGAACCCTTTTGACTAAAATTTTGATCAAAACCCAGAAGTGCGCCTTATAATCCGGTGCACCTTATACATGGACAAAGTTCAGAAATTTGCCAACCCGGAAGTGCGAGCCGCAGCAGCTGCGGAGCTGAGCCATGAGAGACGCGCCAGCCAGCACCAAGGGCGGGCAGGAGTGCCAGGGCCCGCGGCAGGGGTGGATGCCTGGAGCTGCGTTTAAAGGCTACGCCGATCCATGAAAAATGTTTGCAAATTGAGCACCTGCCAGTAAACCCGAGATTGTGCGATTCCGTTACTAATTCATTACTTTGTTGCATGCGGATCCTCACTGCAAAAAAAAAAAAAAAAAAAAAAAAGTGTGCCTTATAGTCTGGTGCGCCTTATATATGGACAAAGTTCAGTGATTTGCCGACAACCCAGAAGTGTGTCTTATAATCCGGTGCGCCATATAGTTGTGAAATTGCTGTACTTTTACATCCTTCAGTTCTTTCTGAATAAACCAATATCCTACATGTCCTAATATTGAAGGTGAATTTCAGTATTTAAAAACTTAATGTGTATCTTAAGAGCCACTAAACCTTGCAGGACAATGACACAAAACTTGAAGTGTCTCTACACATCTGTAAATGTCTTCTGAGAAATCTGTGTATGCAGGCAAGGCAGAAACAGTGTTTTGCAGTGAGGAAATTTCTTTTCACGTGGAACAGTACAGCACCACCAACTTCAAGGGTGCAAAGAGCACTATAGAACCAGCTGCCAGCTCCCCAAAACCGAGTTCTGCTGGGATTTTCACAGGCAAGGCCAGAGCTTAAAATGCATTTTGTTCCTTGAGAGATGTTCCCTCTCCTTCTCTTAAAGAAGGCTATATGATTTTAGATGGGCATGAAGCAAAGAAAATTAAGAAAAAAAGGGCAAAAAAATCTTCCAGCTGACAAGAAACAAAGGCTGAGACTTTTTTAACACACTAGAGATATGAATAAAAATGTGGAAAAAGTACAGAAATATTACTATTTAATTGCTGCATCTTATATCTATATTGCTTGTAAATACAGGTCAGAAGGATGTTCAGCGTCCCCAACCCTTGAGAAGCAGTCAGTAACTTAAAACATTTTTTAAAAATTATCCATCTCTACCAGCTGGAGGTATAGGGCTTTAGCCTCAGATCTTACTGCAGAATTGTGAATGTAGCCAAATTCAGCATTCTTAAGTTCAGAATAAAGGAAATTGTTGGTATTTCTTTACATTTCTTCAAAGACGCACTAGAAAACAGAGCTTCGCAGCTTTTGTTGATTTCAGGTACATTGCAGCCTATCCATTTATTTGTATGACCATGAACTCTCATTTCATTCAAGGGGTTTGTTTTATCCAATACCTTTCATCTATTTCATTCATGTTGAGTTTTGTATTACTGTACGAGTCAGCCTGCTCTTGGGGTAGTTGGAATATAAGGAGATTGTCTGTGCTAGTGAATTGCAGAATTTAGGTTTTTATATTTTTATTTAAACCATCACAATACGCACAGATTTTCAAATATTGTTAACCAATACCCTGGAATTTAAAAAAATCAGTTTTTTATTCCTAATTGATGCTCAAAATTCACTTTTTCTCAAATAGATTTATAACCTGTTCTCACTAGCTCTTCCTTGCAGAACCATCGGTGCCTCTTTATAAAGTAATTCCTTTCTAAAACCTCTACCTCTCAAACACCTTCCTCATCTCTCTTGCCTGAAATGAAGAGACACTTCTCAGCCCCACTTTTTTACTATGGAGTAAATAACTCAAATGCATGGTATTGCTCCCATTCTTAATAAGTACTGTTACTGACAGAACTTGTGCTGTCTCACAATTCCCTGTAATTTAAATCATTACATCTTTCTACCAATGCCAGTGTAATAAAATTACATAGAACAACTGCAAGAATTTGATTTGCAGAAAAAAAAAAAAAATAGTTTTCTATCACATGCTGCCACTAATGATGCATTTGACTGTGTTCAGCAGTTCCCAGGCCACATATATAGCCAAAAATTTAGCAAAGTAATGCAGACTTCCCCTTCCCTCCAGTGGCTCCTGGTCAGGCTGCTGCGCCTTTCTTTTAATTTTTTTTTATTTTAATCTGCTGTCTTTACACACTCCTTGAGGCACATGCTCTCAAAAGTGAGAACCACTCAAATATAGTTTGTGTTACCCCACAGAACACCATAAAGAGGCAAGAAAATTGTCAAGCAAGGTGACAAGATTCACACCAAAAAAAATCATTTTGTAAACTCTCAGAGATGTTGTCACAACAAACCCGGAGGAAAAATTTTACTTCTTTGGCAGCCAATAATGGAGAAGGTGACAGGAGAGCAGAAAGAGAAAGGGAAGACTCCCACATGCACTTGGGATGCTTTTCAGACACCCAGCTTTGTCTGCACTTAGATTTCTGGATGATTTTTGATCAGCAGTCTCTATTTCCAGTGAAAGTGTTGTCTTCAATTCTGCCTGCTCCTTGATGGGCTGGGTATATTTTCACAGATGCTCTCAGCACAGCTGAACTTCAATAATCATGTTTGAGTTGTGTGGTTACTATAATACAGCACAGGACAGCTCTTCTGCACTGAGATTCCCAATGCTGATGAACATAGCACAACTGCCTGAAATCAAACCTAGACACTCCTTTCTTAAAATGTTTCTTAAGTGTTACTTCCTAGAGAGTGATTATACCCAAAATATTATGAGAGGACACATGATGGAAAGAGTAATCTCACACTTACAAGGTGCATCAGCTCATAAGGCGCACTTCCGGGTGGCTGGGAAGTCCACATAATGTGTCCATATATAAGGCGCACTGGCCTATAAGGCACACTCCTTTTTTTGGAAGCAGGGGGGTCCATGCGCAACAAAGTAACAAATTAGTAACAGAATACTGTCAGGTTCTCAATTTGCAAACAGTTTTCGCAGATCAGTGTAGCCTTTAAACACAGCCCCAGGCACCCTCCCTATGCCTTGGGCCCTGGCACTCCCGCCCCCGGCTGCCGCAGCCGCCAGCGCAGAGGGAAGGCCAGGGCTGAAGGTGCAGCAGGGTGCCCACAGCTGCCGGCGAAGCGCAGCACCTGGAGCTGCCCGCCCGGTGGGGGAGGTCAGGGCTTCCGGCGCAGTGGCCAGAGCTGCCTGTGTGGGGCAGCGGCCAGGGCCACCAGTGTGGCTTGCACTTCCGGGTTGGCAACTTGCTGGAATTTGTCCACATGTAAGGGCACGCATCTGGGTTAGGCTTGAAACTTCCATCAAAAAGGTGTGCCTTATATGCGTGAAATTACTGTAATTTCCCCAAAAAGTGGCAAATTAAGGGACGGACAGACAACTGCATACTACAGCTAGCACAGCCCAGCAGTTTCCCCACTTACAAGGTGACTTGCATTATTGGATCCCAGTGCACTTCTGATTCACTGCTACTGTAAAGAAGATTATTTTAACCAAGTTGCTATTTTGAATCAAGATATTCTAATATGGAATACCTTTTATCTTGGAATTACAGCTTGAAGCAAATGCACAAGCAGTGAGCAGCAATCCCTTGAGCTGTGAAAACTCTGTTATTGCCATTTTCTAGATTTCCACACAATTCATTGCAACCAGTGCTGGACCATGATTTCCACTATCCTAAAAACTCCAACAGCTCCCTATGTGCTTTACACAAATAAACAGTAATATAATATCAAATTTCCAGCTCTAAGCTGGTGTTCACTGCAGTCACTGGGACTAGATCATTCTGCTGGATGAGACTGAGGGGCTCAATCCTGTGCCTGTGCTCAGCCCCAGCCTCCAGCTGCCCACACCCATTTATCCCCAGGGGGCAACCAGAGTTTCCTCCCTCCTTGTGCACCAAATTCCCTTTGCAAGCAAAGTCCATGAGGGGACTGAGACTTCTGGAGCACAAACATAGCCAGCAGAACTTTGAAAAAAAATAAGCAATGTATTCAAGGTTTTGAGGTTTTTTAACAGATTGAGCAACCAGCAGCTCAGGATGAAAGCTAACACACAGAATCATAGAATGGTTTAGGTTGGAAGGGATCCTGAAGACCCTACAGTTCCAGCCTCCCTGTCGGGCAGAGACACTTTTCACTGGATCAGAATGCTCAGTGCCCCATCCAACCTGGCCTTGAACACCTCCAGGGATGAGCAATCCACCACTTCTCTGGGAAATCTCTTGTAGCGTCTCACCACCCTCACAGCAAAGAATTTATTCCTAACACTTAATCTAAACCTATTCAGTTTCAGTTTGAAACCATTCCCCCCCTAATCCTGTCACTTCATGCCCTTGTAGAAAGTCCCTCTCCATCTTTTCTCTATGTTTCCTTAAACCTTCTGTCCACTCTTCACTCAGGAAAATTTTTTAAAATTCTTATCGCCCATGGAATTTTCCTTAGATCAGATTTTAACCAACTGATGCCATATTTTGAAACACAGATGTTATTGTCCAAGGATTTTTTCAGAAACATATTCTTAGCATACTTGTATGAGAAGAACTTCCTTCACAGCAGTTGAAAAATGTACAGCAGCTTCAAATCATGTTTGAACCACAGAATGTACAGCATGTGGACAGTGGCAGGACAAACTCTTTCATTCTGCTCTCACTTGCTGTTCACCCACTCATGTTTTCAAATCCTGGTTTCTCCCCTGAAAGCTAAAATGCAAAAGACTCTTCTGAGAAGCTCATGATTCTGCACAAACTGCCAAATGTTCACCGTCACCAGCAAAAGGTTGCTGAGGAAATTAGATCTCCTATGAGAAAACTCATCCTGACTGAGTCAAAGAGCTCTCCTGTCTTGACTTGAACTGAAACCACCAAACTCTGAATAGGAACAAATGGTTATGAATTATTACGCTGGGTAGCATCAAAAGGCATAGAAAATTTGCAAATGAGGCAGATACTCTACAACACATTAGAAAGAAAACAGTGTAAGCTAAACAATATACACTGAAGAATTAGGTTCTCACAAATATTTTCCTCATTTTATAATCAGAATATCTGTTGCTTTTTAAACTGTTCAAAAGTTTTAGGGGCATGATGCTCTGTGACACTTAATGGGAAGCTAACTCTTTTTTTAGCTCAGATAAGAATGGCACTGCTGTGAAACCACTTTGTGGCCCATGTGAAAGCATTAAGTAAGGCACAGAGAAATCAGTCTTCCTGCTTTTTGCACACCATTCTCATCAACAAAAGCATCTGGAGCTAGTCTGGTACTAAAATATGCTAATAGGGAGATCACACCGCCTACATAGCACTAACTAAGTAGTTCTGCATCACATTTGTTTCAGAGCTGACAAAAAGAAGCCCCAGAAAAAGAAAAGAAAAAAAAAAAAAAAAAAAAAGAAATAAAAGACAACTAAAAAAACCCAAAAAATAACCAACAAAATCCAACCCCCACAAAAAACTACCCTGACACTTAAATTCTTCCTCCCTCGGCTCAGTCCCCAGCCACCGCCTTGTCATTACAAATGCTTAGGAGAGTAGATCACTGAAGAGATCTTGCTTAAAACAGCTGGATTGAGACAGAGGTGGGGCATTTGGTTTGTTTGCCTCTTTCACTGAGGATCAGTCCAGTTTATAGCATGATCACACAAAGATGCATTGACACAGCTTCAGTGAGGGTAAATCCTCCCGGCAGCTGCCAATGATGGGGTGATGACAGCAGATGACAAGGGAAGCCTGACAGACATCATCTACCTAGACTCCTGAAAGGCTTTGCCAGAGCCACACACAACATCCCTATCTCCAAACTGGGGAGACATGGATTTTGAAGACAGAATGTGTATTGGAATTGGATAAGGAATTGGCTGGATGGATGCAGAGCTGTGGTCAATGGCTCTGTGTTTAGGTGGAGGCCAGTGACAAGTGGTGTCCTCCAGGGCTTTGTCTTGGGATTGGTGCTTCCAAATATCTTTTTCGATATAAAGAACTGGAGCACCCTCTACATGGGGACAGGCTGAGAGACTGTCAGCCTGGAGAACAGGAAGGATGACCTTGCAGCAAGCTTCCAGCACCTGAAGGGAGGCTACAAAAAATGTACAGAGCAGAGAGACTTTTGAGAGGGACATGCAGCCATAGTACAAGAGGGAATTACAGTAGTTCCACAATTATAAGCCGCACTTCCGGGTAGCTGGGAAGACAACAGGATTTGTCCATATATAACCCGCACCCGAATATAAGACACACTTTTTTTTTTTTAAAGCAAGGATCCACGTGTGACAAAGTAACGAGTTAGTAACAGAATCACGTGATCGTGGGGTTTGTTATCAGGCACACGGTTTGCAAACATTTTTCACACACCGGCGAAGCCTTTATATGCAGCCCCAGGCACCATCCCATGCCATGGGCCCCGGCACGCCTGCCCCCGCTGCCAGCCCGGCCGGCTTGCCCTGCCTGCTTTTCCCCAGTCTTTGCTTGATATTATGTTCTCCCCTGCGTTTGGTGAAAAGCAGAAAAACAAACTCCTGCCTGAGGAGGGAGGAGGCAGTGGGGGCGCCAGGGCCAGTGGCAGCCGGAGGATAATGAGGGGACGAGGAGGTTGAGGAGTGCAGGGCTACTCTGGGGATCAGTGCCAAGCATCGCTCCCTCCGCCTCCCGAGCGCCAAGCGGCTGGGACTGGCACCTCAGGAAGCTTCACCCCCCTCTTCCTCCTCCTCAGCCTCCTTCTCCTGCTGCCACCACTCCCTGCCAGCAGCTGGGGCGCACCCGGTGGAGCGCTTGGCAATGGTAGCGTGGGGCGGGTGGGCAGGCACGGGTTGGGGGTAGCGCGGGGGTCCCACAGCACTCTCCCCACCAGGGTCCCGGGGTCGGAGCCCAGCAGAGTCGCGGCAGAACTCAGTCAGTGTCGGGAGAGGCGTGGTACCGTGGGATGTGAGCGGTACAGCCGGGCAGGGACAGGGGCAGCGACAGGGACAGGGGCAGGCGGTGCGGGCAGCACCGGTGACCCCGGGTCTGGCATGCCGTGCTGCTGGAACTGCCGCCAGCCGTGCAGCTCGGGGCCGTGAGTCACCCACAGGCGCTGCCCCTGCCGGTTGGGGCCGCAGCCAGCGGGGGGCCCGGGGATGGCCTGGCACTGCTCGCGCTGAGGCCGGCCCAGAGGAGGACGAGTGGTGGCATTGGGAGGAAGAGGAGGGGAGTGCCCATGGCGCAGGTGCACTGGGCGCTGGCGCTGCGCACTCGGCTGCGTGGGCTGCGCCTCACGTGCCTTTAAACGCAGCCCCAGGAGCCCTCCCCGTGTTGCCAGCCCCGGCACTCCCACTCCCGCCGCCAGCTCGCCCAGCTCGCCTAGCCTGGCAGCAGCGGCAACCCCACCGCCGACCAGCCCGTCCCGCTCCCCGGTGGGCACCCCGCCAGCCCGCCTCGGCAGCCCGCACGCCCATCCTGCTCGACAAAGCCCGCTCCCCATCCACCTGGCCGCAGGTCTGCAGCAGCTCTCTGCCCAGCCAGCTCACACTTCTGGGTTGGCATTTCGCTGGGATTTGTCCATAAATAAGCCGCACCTGGTGATTAGCCACATTGCTGGGGTAGACTGGATTCTTCCATGAAAAAGGTGCGGCTTATAATCGCGAAATTACCGTAAGCTGAAAGAAGAAAGGTTTGGATCAGATATTAGACAGAAATTATTTTCCATGAGGGTAGAGGGGCATTCTAACAATTTGTCCCGAGAAGCTATGGGTGCCTCATCCCTGGCAGTGCTCAAGGCCGGTTTGGATGGGACCCTGAGAAACCTGGTCTAGTGCAAGGCATCCCTGCCCATGGCATGGGGTTGGGACTGGACGATCTTTAAAGTCCCTGCCAGCACCAGTACAAGGAATAGTATAACATTTTCTAGAGATAAATACAAGGTAGTTTATTCTTTTTCAGGACAGACAATATGAGGTAGCTTGATATAAGAAGGCTACCCAGGCTAGTTTTCCAGGACTTCAAGCAGTCACACTGTTAAAGTCAAAGACAAAGAGCCTGTATGTTAATGACATCAGAAAATACTGCCTTGCCTTCTGCAATGAATTCCTGCTTTGCTGAGTCTTGGAACGAAGGTTACAGACCATGTGGTCAGAACTGAAAGGCACAAAATTGAGCACCCTCATAACCAAGTATTTAGTGGCCCTGAGCACTAACTCCAGTTAGCGATGACACCCTGAAGTTCCTGCAGGCTGTGGGGGTGTGTGTGTACATGAGTATGCAGAGAGGATGTGTGGGGTGTATTTTCCAACCCCTCACGTATTCATACACCACATGTTTGAGAAACAGAGCCGGAACAGTAACCAAAGGCTTGCTATATTCAGTGGAGAATAAAGGCTGCATGTTCAAATAGGCACTAACGTGAGTGGGTTGGTCAAATTTTCCCTGCAGTTGTTTTATTCTGGGAACCTCACAATGGAGAAAAGAATTCTTTTGATATTCACATTTCAAAGAGCACACTTTTGTGAATATTTTCAATAGAAGATGATAGCAGTACTGATTTATACAGGCTGTGTATAAACCAACGCATGCATATGCACAAACATACATGCACAGCATATACATATGTATATGTAGAACTATCTGTAAGAGAAGAGGAGATCCTTTCATTTTGCCTTTTGTGCTGCTCACTCCAGGAATCTACCCTTGATCTTGGCAGAACTGATAGTTTATAATGAATACTTCCCCAGCTTTCATGGCTGGCATCAAGGAAACACCTGGGACTAAGATTTGTTCACAGTGGTTTTTTACATTTCCTTTTTAAACATAGTTACTGTTCTGTTTGCCTCTAATAAACATTTTTATTGTGTTTAAATATTTTATTGGTTTGGGAAAAACCGGAACAAATGAAAACAAATAAGTAAACAAGAGGGACTGCTGTGCTTCTGCAAGTGGAAAGAGATACTGAAAGGGTAAAGAAGGCCAAAGTCAGGAGATGTGCCATTGACTGTACTGCAGATTAGCTTCACCTGACATTTATCAGCGCCAGATTTTCCCTTCAACTGTCTATGTAGAAAGACAGATATAGGAAAATGGTGATCATTCGCAGGAAGGCCGTGACTTCTCTTTAAAGTGCTTGCATGGCCCTCAGAATCATGGTATTTGCTTTATATTGTATTCATCTCAACAGCAACACAGTGAGATTCAGAATGTAACATTCTCACCTAACAGAAAGGAATTGATGCACTAAGAGGTCAAATAATCTACAGAGGATCACACTAGAAATTTCTGGCAAAGCTCTAAGAATCTGACATAGAAGATTTGAAGTACAGCCCATTTTTTTGCATCAGTTGAATACAACTGCTATTAATCCCATAAATAATGTTTTAAGCAGGATAAAATAACAGATGTACAGCACAGTAAACAGAATATATGGAGTAGAGATTTAGAGACACAATACCCCATTAGTTCTATTTTAAGGACCCAAGTCAGCACAGTCAATTAACATCCACATTCTGCAGTGATGTGGTCAGACTTCCTTTCTCATTATGACATTCCCTACTCCTTCCTTTCTGTGCAATTTTCTGCTTGAGGTTTGAAGCATCCTTGACTCTAGGTAGTAGACTTCAAACTGCCTCTTCCAAGATTTAAATTATTTCCAGTAACAACTTCTGTTCTAAGCAAGTTATGGAGATTAGAAATAGAGCTAGCTAAGAAGGTGTTCTGTGTTTTAGGGGATCTCTTTTCAAAGGTTTTGATTACCTCTGTAAACTGAATAGGAAAAAACCCCAAAATTGAGGAATCTCAGGAAACCAAGAACATGTGCTTTGTTACTCAATTTAAATAGCAAACTGACAAACTAAATGAATACATGCAAAAAATACAATCAGTGAACAGGGTCTTATTCCATCACTTCTTTAATAAAGTTTTGGGGTAGAAACCAGTGAAGAGTAATTTTTCCACATACAGATTAGCAGGAAGAGGCTATTTCAAGGACTCTGAAATGCTTACATGAAAGCCCCAGTACTTATGTAGGTAGTTTAAGAAAGCAACTGTAGAGTCTGTAAATCTCAATATTCCCCCATACTCCACTGCTCCAGCTGAGCATGGAGAGGAATAGCACTCCATGGGATACTTTTCTTTCCTGTGATGCCCGGCATTTTAGTCTAGCACATCTCTGGAAAGAAGCTTCACTGGAAGTTCAATCAATTCCACAGCTTCAAATGTGTTTCAAAACCAGCACACATGAAAAGGGGAATAAAGGGGAGCTTCTAATTCTGTATCTTTATGAATACTTATGAAAATATGTGGATCAAAGCCTCTTCCTCTGCAAGTAAATTTCAAGCCTCCTGTAGGACTCAGAGGAAATGTATTAGAACTCATTTTATATTTCAGTTAGCATAAAGCATTATCCTTGCAATAGGCTTTTTCCTAATTTGCAGGGATCTGCTTCAGAAACGGAGCAGAACAGCTTTAACCAGACCTTTCTTCTGCTTCCCTTTTCAGGGATGTAGCCAGAATGCAAGCCATCTGTGCCATTCCTAGCCAGCTCTAGCCTACCTTACACACATGAAATGTGCATTTAAAGAGGGAGATGACCCCAGGTTAGACATTACATCCTGAGCTCTCCCTACTGAAACAAACATCAGCCAAGCTGGCACCTGCCAGCCCTTTTGAGTGGAGAGTCATTGGTCAAACTGAACATTTGTTCCAACAACTTCAGGTCACAGCTCTTCCCAATCAGTACCATTTCTCCTGGAGCAGCACACCAGTTGTTAAGGAACAATGGAGAGGTTCCACTCTCAGTACTCAGCTATGCAGAGGAGCAGTGGACACAAACACTTTTGACTCAAGATTCTCCTCCCAAACCCAGAGCTGCCCAGAAAAAAAGCAGCCATGTTAGCATCTCTGCCACCATGGCCACTCTCCTGAGACTGAGCTCCTCAGCACACGCCCTACACCATCCTTTAGCTTTCCTACTCCCTGGCAAAAAATATGGGAGCAAAAGGACTTATGTGTACAATGTTTGCTCTGCATACAGGAAAGAGGTGCAGTGGCTACTGAGGTTTGAGCTTTTGGGTGCAGTTATATTTCCAGAGGCAGAAATGGTACCACAACTTGACAACCAGGAGAGAAGCACAAAACAAACAAAAAAGAAAGAAAGAAAGAAAGAAACAAAACAACACAGGGGAAAAAAAAACAAACAAAACACCACAACAAAAAACCCCAAACAAAACAAAAAAACAAAACCATTTTGAAAATTCTTTCTTGGGTGTTTGTCAGTAGCAAGAAGGAAATGAAGATGAAAGAAGGTAATTAACTGAGACTGAAGAAACTTCCTCTGTTTAGAAGGAGGGGAACTTCTGCTGGTTAGGAAGGATCTAGTTTTGAGAAACACCTGCACCCATTGGACAATTACTGTGAAAGAAGAACAGAACACTGAATTCTGTTGAGCAAGCACTCTCAAGTTTCAAAACCTGCCTAGGTCAATAGAAAAAACAACTGGGTGCCAGCAGTTTTGTGTTGGCCCAAAAACTAGTGCATTTTTTATTATATTTACTCAAATATCACACAGAACTCAAACCAAGGTATTGAATTTTGGTGCGCATCTGTCCTTTTTGTTTCCCCACATTCACATCTAAGAAGAGAGAAATAACTAGGTGGCATCTTAAGAGAAAGGGAGTCACTTCCCAGTTCTAGCACAAACCTGATGCACCATTTAAACAACTCAGTCAGTCTTTGAGTCTGCATTCCCCAGCAGTAAAATCCAGACAACAATTAATTTATCCTGTTCTTCTACTCATTTGTATGAGCAGGGGCCATCACTTGTTATGGCAGTAGGGATCTGAACCAGCAGATCCTTTAAGGGCTATCTTGTACTTGAAGTACATTCCAAAATATGCTCTTCCATACTAAATCTGCCTCCAAGAGCTTATTGCAGTGAAAGCTACAGAAAGATTCATGATCACCTAGTGTAATTTAGTGTCAGAAATGAAGGGGTCCAGAAAAGTATCTAGAGATAATTGCCTCCTTCCCTACACATATTACCAGCAATGAATCGTGGTGGAGATAGAAGGGGAAATAAAAGCTACATCTGTCTTTGGTGAATAAATAATAGCCAAAAGCTACTAAGAAACCTCAGTTCTTCAGCCCTAAATTGTCTACTAAAAAAGTTTCCAGAAATTGGCATTAATGAAGAACAATCTTGCTTTGTATGACAGGAAGAGCCACCTTTTTTAAGAGAGAAATACACCACAATCTGGAAATCCTAGTAATAACATTAGAGTCCCGAACTTTAATGTATTAACGAATGGACGTGCACCCATGCTGTAATCATGGATTTCAGCATTGCCTTTGATGCTTCATTGGTCACAAAGCTCTTACAAAATGTTTGAAGTGTCTGGCTGTGTAATAATGATTTATAATTCTCTTGAACCAAAGCAAAATTTGCTAGTAAAAATCATTTTTGAAATAAAAAATAAATTGTGACTGGAGGGTCTGGGTTTGTTTCAAAAAGAGATCACCCACAAGCAGCAAATTATTTAAAAAGCCACTGGTTCTAGTGTTTTGAGATAGGGAGCGTACAACTCAGAATTTCAAAGTAGTGTTAATTAAGATCAGTTTATTAAAATGTCAATCTTTTTAACCAAAAATTCTCCATCATGAATATGAGCTGCAAGTTCCTTTATGTTCAGCTTTTCATGAAGAAAATAATTTTTCCTCATTCTACACATTCAGCTTTATCCTTTTTCCTACTCTTACTTTTTTCTCCCATCTCTTGTTGTTGGGATTTTCTTATATAAATAGTCTGTATGATTGTGAAGTTGCTCCTTCCCCCCCCACTTCCCTCTGCACTATCAGGAAGGTCTCTGAGTTACTTACATTAAAACAGCTGGGAAAAACCCTTAAAAAATAATTTTAAAGTTTCATGAATCTTCTTTCTTCTTTTTCAGCTCTGTCCAAGACTCACCAGAGTCAATGAAAAGAATTTTACTTCAGAAAAATGTGGCTCAGGGTCATATTTGAAGTTAATTGCATTGCTTTATTATCATGAGTACAGTAATTTCACGATTATAAGCCGCATCTGAATATAAGCCGCACTTCCGG